>AP025064.1:9360979-9628558 GCA_036186865.1 Eustoma russellianum | reverse complement strand
CAAAATTTATGGTTATTATGATTTGTCACCCCGTCTCCCCATGTATGATCCACATGTCGTATCTGGTAAGACTACTTGCTGAGCGATAAAAAGTCGGTGGCTATCGCTCATACTTGCCTCTTAACATTTCAGAGAACAGGGACCCTGATGCCGTGTTCATTGAGGAGGAACCCCAGAAGAGTATCCGTGAGCAGAGATGTAGGCTGAAGCTATGTACCTGTTGTGTGAGCTTTATTTCATTGTGATGTAATAAGACTATCGTGAGAGGCTGTATTGGTGATTTGTGTGGATTTGAACGGTTTGTATTATTATTATTATGCATGTCGTGAGCTTATTTTTAATTTGCTTCCGCTATATCGATTACAATTCATGTTGACATGCACATGTATAGTATCGACGCCTTGTACTCTATGGAGTAGAGTATGGCGGGTGCACTGAGCCGGAACCCTGGTTTCGGGTGGGGCGCTACATGAGAGATCCATTTTGACTCAAAAAATCTGCAATACATAGCCATATAGTCGTTGGCTATATTTAGAAAATTCTAAGTTGGAAATTTTGCCAACTAGCTCCTTTTTGGTTGGTCCACTTCTCATCAAGGCATAAAATGAATAATGTATCATTTCCACATGCTCATACACGTTTTTGAGCATACAAATATGTGTAGCAACTCAAATTTTTGAAGAAAAAATAAATAGATAATAGTTGACAAGATTATGTCAACGTGTAACACCGAAATTTCCTATATTTCTTCTTATATGTCGTGATCATTTTCACACCTTTAACACCTTTAAAAACTCTGAACAATGATGATAAATATGCTCTTATAACATATATAAGAGGGTCTTCAATAAAAAATAGAATGTGACATCTCAAATCGTCACATATTGAGCTATAGTCAATAATATCATCATAAGAGAGAAATGATATAAGATCACCATATTATCTTCAAAATAATAATAACTCAGCTCCAGAATGAAGATAATAATATGCTCAAGAGATTCCTTGAGTGAAAATACCAAAAATACCCTCGGGGTAAAATGACCAAAATACCCATGGTATATGAAAACTCCAAAAATGACCCAGATGGTCAGAAATACTCATGATATCACCTTTGTCATGATAAATAGGATGAGAGTACATCCTTGAAATATTTTCATCATGTGATGTTCCTACAAAACTCAAAATTCCAATTTTGCCCTTTTTGGTGAGTTGTAGAAACTTCCAAGACACGTTAGTCACAATACATTTAAAATCATTAAAAATACATAAGATTCAAACATGTATAATTCATATACAAATGAAAACAAACATTTTAACACATTTTAGAAAATTATTTCTAAAAACCCTAGACATCGATCGAAATGCCTCAGCTTCAGAGATCGATGTCTCACAGAACGGTTCAGGTTTTGTCTCTGACCTACATCGATCGATCGAAGTGAGGGTTCACAGAAAGGTTCAGGTTTTGTCTCTGACCTACATCGATCGATCGAAGTGAGGGTTCTATGTACATCGATCGACCGATGTGTCTCAGATTTAGAGATCGATGTCTCACAGTAAAATCTTGAACTTTCTCTGCCTTACATGGATCGATCGATGTGAGAGATCTATGTACATAGATCGATCGATGTGCAACAACCTCAGAGATCGATGTCAACTTTTTCAACTTTTAACCACATATAACACTATGTGTGACATTTTTAAGTACTCACCACTTAAAATCATGACTTTAAAAATTATCCAAACATATTTCTCAACATTCTCCCCCTTTTGGATGATTTTCAAAATAACCTAACATGATTTTAATGTCACAACTTATAACCAATTTTTTTATCAAACTTTGTTTTTAACAAACTTTTAAATAGTACGCTTCCCCTCAACTTATACTCTCCCCCTCAAATTATACTATCCCCCTCAAATTATACTCTCCTCCTTAACCTATGCTCAACTTATACCATTTAAAACTTAGCATGACTACTGTTTGAAACTTAGCATGACTTACCAACTCAAATCATGTTCTTATTCTATCTCCCCCTTTATTTTTCAAATCATGCAAAAGATAGAACTACGCAATGGTATCGTAAGTCATCATACCTAACTTGGCTCGTAAGTGTTCAAAAGTGGCTTGATTAAAGTGTTTGGTAAAGATGTCAGCTATCTGATGATCAGTTCTTATACGCTTTATAACTATATCCTCATTTTGAACATGATCTCGAAGGAAGTGGTATCACACCTCAATGTGTTTGACCTTAGAATGAAGCACCGGATCACGAGAAAGATTGATTGCACTTGTGCTATCGCAGAAAATTGGAATCTTATTCATTTTAATGCCAAAATCACTAAGCTGTTGTTTAAGCCATAGTATTTAGGTAGTACATAAACTTAAGGCAATATACTCAGCTTCAGTGGTAGAACGAGCTACACTAGCTTGCTTTTTAGAAAACCAAGAGATCAAGTTGGTTCCTATGAATTGACAAGTACCGCTGGTGGATTTTCTATCTAATTTGCAACCACCATAATCAGCATCACTATATGCGTGTAATTCAAACTTAACATTTCTATCATACCACAGTCCTAAGTGAGGTGTGTGTTTAAGATATCTAAAGATCTTTTTCACCGCATTGTAATGTGATACCTTGGGACAAGATTGAAACCTAGCACACATACATACACTAAACATGATGTCAGGTCTTGATGCAGTTAAACATAACAGTGATCCAATCATAGACCTATAAAGTGTGTCATCAAAAAGGTTTACCATTTTCATCTTTATCTAGTTTGGTGCTAACACTCATGGGGGTAGTTGTAGGTTTCAACTCTTCAAAGCCAAATTTCTTAATCATATCATTGGCATACTTAAGTTGGCTAATGTGAATTCCTTGAGGGGTTTGTTTGATTTGAATGCCTAAGAAGTAGTTCAATTCTCCTACCATTGACATTTCAAATTCTGACTTCATACACTCTTCGAAGTCTTTTACTAAGGTAGGGTTGGTTGAACCAAAGATAATATCGTCTACATATATTTGAACTATTAACAAGTCATTACCTTTTCTTCGTAGAAATAATGTGTTGTATATGATCCCCCTTTGATAATTATTTGCAATAAGAAAGTTTGCAAATCTATCATACCAAGCTCTTGGAGCTTGTTTCAAACCATATAGAGCTTTCTTAAGCTTGTAAACATGATTAGGATTCTTTGGATCTTCGAATCCAGGGGGTTATTTCACAAACACCTCTTCTTGGATGTATCCATTCAAGAATGCACTCTTGACATCCATTTGGAAGAGCTTAATATTACTTAGACTTGCAATCGCAAGTAACAATCTAATTGCTTCTAGTCGTGCAACGGGTGCAAAAGTTTCTTCAAAATCTATTCCTTCTTGTTTATTATAACCTTGTGCGACTAGTCTAGCTCTATTTCTTGTAATATTTCCTTGTTCGTCCATTTTATTTCTAAAGACCCATTTTGTTCCTATTATAGACTTGTCTTCAGGTTTAGATACTAAGTCACACACGTTGTTCCTTGTAAATTGGTTCAATTCCTCATGCATAGCATATATCCATGATATGTCACCTAAAGCTTCCTTTACATTCTTAGGTTCTAATTGTGAGATTAAGCTATGTCCTTCAAGTTGACTTATATTTCTACGTGTTCTAACCCCAACACTTGGATCCCCAATGATTAGTTCACTAGGATGCCACCAATTCCTAGATTGACTAGGTTCACCCTCATCTTGTTCAAATGTTTCATTAGTGTGAACATTATCATATGTAATTTGATCATTAGTTGTATTATCTTCTAATTGCAAAGTTTCTTCATTTATTTCATCTAAGGGTTCATGCATATCTTGTTCAGGGAGAGTTGGTTCTAGATGATCAAGTACAGGCTCAAGTAATACATCATCATCAAACATATTTTCAACATTATTCTCATGTTTATGTTGAATTTTATCACTGACTTCAAAGCATGCATTTTCATTGAATTTCACATGTATGGATTCAATTATCTTTCTAGATGCGGGATTATAACACCTATATGCTCTTGAGTTAGTTGAATACCCAACAAATATGCATTCAACAGAATTTTGTTCAAATTTATCTAGATTATCCCTAGTGTTCAGCACAAAACATTTACATCCAAATACTTTAAGATAATCTATCTTAGGTTGTCTATTGTTTAGCAATTCATAAGGCGTTTTATTTAATTTCTTTCAAATAGTAAGCCTATTTATAATATAGCATGCACAACTAACAGCTTCAGCCCATAAATATTTAGGTAACTTATTTTCACAAAGCATTGTCCTAACAACTTCTTGAATTGTTCTATTTTTGCGTTCAACAACTCCATTGAGTTGTGGTGTTCTTGGTGGTAAGAATTCATATTTTATTCCATGTAATTCACAAAACTTAATTACATCTTTGTTTTTAAATTCTCCACCTCTATCACTTCTAATTCTTTTGACATTTTCTTCGTATATATTTTCAAGTTGCTTGATAAGAGTTTCGATTGCCAATAGAGCATCGTCTTTGTGTGTTAAGAACAACGTCCATGTGTAGCGTGAGTAATCATCTACTATGATACACACGTAGTAGTGTCCACCTAGACTTCTTGTCCTACTTGGACCAAATAAGTCTAAGTGAAGCAATTCTAGTACATGACTGGTGCTCACTCCATGTTTCGGTTTTAATGTTTCTTTAGTGTGTTTTCCTTTAATACATGTTTCACACATTTGAAAATTATCTAAGTCTAACTTAGGCATTCCTCTAATTAAATTCTTCTTAGATAATTTCTTAATGGTTGAAATTCCTACATGGCCTAATCTTCTATGCCATAAATTCACATCTAAGTCATGTGATATTAGACACTTAACCTTAGCATCTAACATGTTATCTAAGGTAAGAGTATAAATATTACCATCTCCATTTCATTTTAAAACCATGTCTCCTTTTTCATTTATTATATCACAAGAATTGGGAAGAAAAGAGACATTATAACCACAATCTATAAGTTGAGAAAAACTAAGTAAATTATAAGAGAGATTGCTTACTAGCAACACATTTCGTATTTGAAATGTGTTAGGGTCCCCGATTGTTCCTTTTCCAACAACTTTTCCTTTGTTGTTGTCACCGAATGTCACCTTTCACCATCAATATGTTCAAGTTCGGTGAATAGTTTGGGGTTGCCCGTCATATGCCTCGAACATTCATATCTAAAAACCATTTGGTTTTTAGATTCTTTGACTTTGCCTCCTTCTTGCATTCCTTGCGTTTTTCCTACAATGGAGACAAAGTTTTAGGTACCCTTTATTTGGGTCCTTGAATGTTAGGGGCACTATTCTTGTTTCGATATCCCTTAGGTATCCAAACTTGAACATAAATTTTAGGCACATTTTTAGCATGATTATAATTTGGAAAATAAGAAGGATTAGAATATAGATGATCATTCCACATAAGTGAAGATGCATTGTTATACACGTTACGCCATGGTTGATAATCATTATATGATGGTCGATTTCTATAATGTTTATAAGGCATGCGATTTTGTTTTTTGAATGGCGCCATATAAGCGTGTTCATAGGCATTTCTATAAGACTATATGAGTGTTGCCTATACTTAGGTTCATAATAAGTTGAATACATTTTATTTTTTCTAGTCGTATTCTTATATATATACGCATAATTTCTAGGTTGTCTAGATGCAAAATTTGGCCTAGATGTATGTTTATGCGTGTGTATATTTGTGGGTGTGTGTTGTATTTTTGCCTTGATATAAGTAGAAGAAGGTGTAGAAGAAGATGTAGCAGGCAAAGTTGATTTTGTTGTATTATATGGCAACTTTGTACTAGATGAGACAAACTTAGTCTTTTTATCTACTTTTATATTTTCTTCTTTATATCCTAAGCCGGTTTTATCATTACCATACTTTTGTGATAAGATTAGTGTATCGAACATATTAGCACCCGATTTAAATTGTTCTAACATTTTTTCTAAGTTAAGTTTAAAAGACCTAAGTTGTACTATCTCATGTTCACAACTTTCCAACATAGAATTTAACATGTTATTTTCCATTTTTAACTTTTGTTCATATTTCCTATATGATTCAATTTTATTCTCTAAAGAATCAAGAGTATTAGTAGAATCTTGTTTAAGAGATTCTAATTGATCGAAAAATTCCAAGTTGGACGTCTTCAACTTGTCATTTTCTTCAACTAGTTTCTTCTTTTCTTTAGAGAGCCTCTTACAGTGAGCATGCATTCTTAAGAACTCTTCATATATTTAATCAAATGTCATGTCACTATCAGAATCATTTTCAGAAGAAGAACTTACCTCGTTGGATACGAAGCAGACTTGAGCTTTCTCAAATTCGGATTCTGAGTCAGATGAGTCGCTCCATGTGCTCACCTTCATTGCTCGTTTCCCTTTCTTTGCCTTAGACTCCTATGTCTTTGTCGTTTGTGCCTCCTTGTCCTTGGCTTGTTTATTATTATTGTTGTTATTATTATTGTTTTTCTTTATGGGACATTCATATGAAATATGTCCTTTTTGACCGCATTCATAACACTTTAACTCTTTATTATACCATTTGTTAGTGTTATTTTTCTTAGGTTGAGAAGAAGAAGAAGAAGAAGAAGAAGAAGAAGAAGAACGTTGTCTATTCCTATTAGGACGTTTGAAAAACTTTCTAAGTTTTCTCGCTATTAATATTAAGTCATCATCTAATCAGTGTCACTATTACTATCATCATTATCTGTATGTGTTTTAGTTGTTTTGAAAGCTATTGACTTACTTGATGATTTAGATGACTCGGACTTCCGTTGGTTTAGTTTTACCTCATAGACTTTAAGAGACCCGATCAATTCATCCATCTTAGTGATTGACTTTGTTTCCTCGATTGCAGTCACCTTTGGATCCAATTCAGCAGGAATGCTTCGTAGCACCTTTTGAACCTTTTCATTGTTCGTGAATGATTTGCCTAAAGCTTCAAGGGCATTAAAAATGTTAGTAATCCTCAAATCCATAGATGTTATGGATTCGTTTGGCAACATTTTGAAAGACACTAATTCAGTCATAAGCATGTTTATTTTTGATTCTTTAACACCACTAGTACCTTCTTGCTTTAATACAAGTGATTTTCACATATCATGTGAACTTGTGCAATTTGACACATATCCTGCTTCAGAAGTTGTAAGTCCATTCAAAAGTAATTGCATAGTTTTAGCATTCATGGACATTTTCTTTTTATCTTCTGATGTCCATTCACTTTTATATTTTTCAACCTCTTGTGTGACTCCACTAACTTGTACAACTTTCATTGGAATGTACGGCCCATCTTCAACTATAGACTATAAATCGATGTCTATAGCCATTAAGAATGGCCTCATTCTTAGTTTCCAATGAACAAAATTATTTCCATCAAAAAGAGGAGGGAGTTGAGTGGACATACCTTCCAACTCACCTTTATGAGAAACTATTGCCATAGTATGTACCTTTAATATGAGATAAGCAGGCTATAAAGAGTAATTGTTTCTTGGCTTTGTATTGATTGTACGGTATTGAATCTTGCTTCTTTGAGTGGTGCAGACCTCGATCTGATACCAATTGTCAGACCGTGCACCTGTAATAAACACCGCTAGAGGGGGAGGGGTGAATAGTGGTTAGCGGAAATTACACTACAACCATTTGTAAAAATCCCATTTGAAAACAGAATCTGAAACTACCTCAGATTCAGAAGCCGTTTTTGAAAAATTCAAATCTAATTTTACACAACTCGAAAAATTATAAAACTTTCCAGAATTGAACTTCAATGTGTTAACAAGATTCTATCCAAAAATCAGACAAAAATAAGATCGTTTGACCCTTCAAACAAATAAAAAGATTCAGATGGTCAATCTGGACATAATTAGACAGAATGTTGCTAATTTTGCAAAACGTGTTTCTCTTTGAATACTCAACCAAAAAGGTTGAGCTTTATATTAAAACACTCTTTAGGATGTCTAGATGATGTTTCCAAAAGGCTCTGACCTTAAACAATTCTTAATAAATACAGAATTTAAGTTTTCTCAAAACTGGCCAGATTGCAGCCAGATTGGAGCAGTTATCTTGCAAAGACTGAAAGACTAACTTTCCCTTGCTCAAATCAAGTGATTCTTGTTGCAAATAAAAGCTAACAGGCTGAAGTATAACTCCACCAAAAATCACGAATTTTGAAAGTGTTTAATGATTTTTTCAAATTGTGCAAAGTTGTGTGAAAACTGCATTAAAAACGGGCAGAAAACAGAAATGAAGAAACAAGACAAGAACACCGAGGATTTATCCTGGTTCGATCAATGTGATCTACTCCAGTCCCAAGGAGCACCTTTCCTTGGATTTCACTATCAAATGAATCACCTTACAACAAGAACCAAGCTTGATCCTTGAGTTATACACCAACCCTATTCAAGACTTGGATAATCACCTTCTAAGCAACACTTAGTTGCAACACCTCTACCATCTATTGATATAGACTTATAAGAATGACTAATCAATCTTACAAATGACGCTCAAGAGGCTTGTAGCACAACAAAAACAACAAGAACACCTTTGCTAAAAAGAATGGAACAAGAACAACAACAAGAAGAAGATGATAGCTAGACAATTCAACAAATGCTTGTAAGCTTCAAATGTGTTTCATCTTCTTCACCATTGCCTCTATTTATAGTGTGATTTGAGCCTTAGAGATAAGAATGCACATATGTCACCATCTTCATCATCAAATCCTAGCGTCTTCACATCATTGGTTGGCCTTGTACACTTTGCAAAATGAGACAACATAATTGGTCCACCTTGGCATAACTTTGTTGGCCGATTTTTCCACCTTGGATTTATCATAATTATCCTTTGCAAAAATGAGAAGATAAAATGGAATATGCTTCAAGAATTCCTCTAACTCCTTGCCATGAGAATAGGCATGTGGGAGTTGACAAGTTCAAAAAAAATCAGCTCCAAGAAGTCCTTAGTAGCCGTTGGCTACTTTTAATTTTACCAAAAAAACTTTTGATTTTCCTTGATAAAATAAGAAAGGATAACCCCACCAAAATATCCTCAACTCCAAGCACAAGAATAGGACATGTGAGAGCTCCATTTTGACTCAAAAAATCTGCAACACATAGCCATATAGCCGTTGGCTATATTTAGAAAATTCCAAGTTGACAATTTTGCCAACTAGCTCCTTTTTGGTTGGTCCACTTGTCACCAAGCCATAAAATGAATAATGTATCATTTCCACCTGCTCATACACGTTTTTGAGTATACAAATATGTGTAGCAACTCAAATTTTTGAAGAAGAAATAAATAGATAATAGTTGACAAGATTATGTCAACGTGTAACACCGAAATTTCCAATATTTCTTCTCATATGTCGTGATCGTTTCCATACCTTTAACACCTTGAACAACTCTGAACAATGGTGATAAATATGCTCTTATAACATATATAAGAGGGTCTTCAAGAAAAAATAGAATGTGACATCTCAAATCGTCACATATCCAGCTATAGTCAATAATATCATCATAAGAGAGAAATGATATAAGATCACAATATTATATTCAAAATAATAATAACTCAGCTCCAGAATAAAGATAATAATATGGTCAAGAGATTTCTGGAGTGAAAATACCAAAAATACCCTCGGGGGTAAAATGACCAAAATACCCATGGTATATGAAAACTCCAGAAATGACCCAGATGGTCAGAAATACTCATGATATCACCTTTGTCATGATAAATAGGATGAGAGTACATCCTTGAAATATTTTCATCATGTGATGTTCCTACAAAACTCAAAATTCCAATTTTGCCCTTTTTGGTGAGTTGTAGAAACTTCCAAGATACGTTAGTCACAATACATTTAAAATCATCAAAAACACATAAGATTTACATAATGAACATGTATAATTCATATACAAATGAAAACAAACATTTTAACACATTTTAGAAAATCATTTCTAAAAACCCTAGACATCGATCGAAATGCCTCAGCTTCAGAGATCGATGTCTCACAGAAAGGTTCAGGTTTTGTCTCTGACCTACATCGATCGATCGAAGTGAGGGTTCACAGAAAGGTTCAGGTTTTGTCTCTGACCTACATCGATCGATCGAAGTGAGGGTTCTATGTACATCGATCGATTGATGTGTCTCAAGTTTAGAGATCGATGTCTCACAGTAAGATCTTGAACTTTCACTGTATTACATGGATCGATCGATGTGAGAGATCTATGTACATAGATTGATCGATGTGCAACAACCTCAGAGATCGATGTCAACTTTTTCAACTTTTAACCACATATAACACCATGTGTGATATTTTTAAGTACTCACCACTTAAAATCATGACTTTGAAAACCATCTAAACATATTTCTCAACAAACCATACACATTCACGACTCACTTCATGTAATGCTAAAATCTCAGAATGGGTGGAAGATGTGGCTGTTAATGTCTGCTTCACTGATCTCCATGATATAGCTGTACCTCTATAAGTAAAAGCATATCCACTTTGTGATCTTCCCTTATGAGGGTCAGATAGATAGCCAGCATCAGCATATCCCAACAACTGTGACTCAGAATTCTTTGAATAGAATAGACCCATATCTATTGTTCCCCGAAGGTAGCGTAAAATATGCTTGACACCATTCCAATGTCTTCGCGTTGGTATAGAGCTATATCTCGCCAATAAATTCACTGAGAATGCTATATCTGGTTTCGAGCAATTCACAAGATACATTAAAGCACCAATAGCACTAAGATAAGGTACTTCTGGACCTAATAATTTCTCATTATCTTCTGGTGGTCGGAATGAATCTTTCTTTACATCTAATGATCGTACCACCATAGGACTACTCAATGGGTGAGCTTTATCCATATAAAATCTCTTCAAGATCTTCTCCGAGTACGTAGATTGATGAAGAAAGATTCCATTAGGCAAATGCTCAATCTGCAGGCCGCGACAAAATTTGGTTTTTCCGAGATCTTTCATCTCAAACTCTTTTATGAAATAATTAGCAATTTTGGTAAGCACTTCAGGAGTTCCAACAAGATTCAAATCATCAACGTATACAGCAATTATAGAAAATCTATTTTCAGATCTCTTGATAAATACACATGGACAAATTGGATTATTTCCATATCCTTCTTTAATGAGGCACTCACTGAGGCAATTATACCACATCCTACCAGATTATTTGTCCATACAAGGACCTCTGTAATTTAATTGAGTATAATCCATGTGGTTTTTGATCACATGTTGTAGACAATTTTAATCCTTCAGGGATCTTCATATAAATATCATTATCTAAAAATCCATATAAGTATGCGGTAACCACATCTATTAACAGCATACAAGGTTTTTAGCAACTGTCAGGCTGATTAGATATCGTAATGTTATGACATCAATTACTGAAGAATATGTTTCATCATAATCAAGCCCAGGTCTTTGTGAAAAACCTTGCGCAACAAGACATGCCTTGTATCGCACAATCTCATTTTTCTCATTGCGTTTTCGTACAAAAACCCATTTATATCCAATAGGTTTTATCCCTTCAGCGGTTTGGACTACAGGTCCAAATACTTTGCGACTTTCTAATGATTTCAGTTCTGCTTGGATTGCATCTTTCCACTTTGGCCAAACATTTATGTGTCGACATTGTTCAATGAATCTCGGTTCAGGATCCTCATTTACAATTTCACATGCAATACCATAAGCAAAAACATGATCAATAATAACCTTTTGTCTATCCCAATTTTCTCGTGAACTAACATAATTCAAAGAGATTTCTTCAAAATTTTGTTCACTTGCTTCTTCGGGAGCAACTTGTTTATCAATTTTAGACTGATTAGTTTTGATTTCTATAGCATTTTCAAGTTGTGAACTTCTTTGCTCTTCTGGAGTATTCTCTTCAGGAGCATTAACTTGTACCCTTCTTTTCCGAGGGTTTTTATCTTTTGTACCGACAGGGCGCCCACGTTTTAGACTTGGTTTTGGTATACCATTATCATGTCTTTCAGAGACATCAAGATGAATCGGCGTATTCATCGCCGGAACGTGGGATTTTGTTATCTTTTGACTTCAGTAAATGCTTCAGGCAACTGATTTGCAACATTTTGTAAATGAATTATCCTTCTTACTTCTTGCTCGCATTGATTTGTTCGTGGGTCAAGATGAGAAAGTGAAGGAACATTCCATGTAATTTCACGTCGTTCTTCAGGAAACGGTACTTTGTCTCCCCCTAACGGCGGGAAAACTGTCTCATCAAAATGACAATCAACATATCTTGCCTCAAATAAATCATCCGTCAGGGGCTCAACATATCTTACAATAGATGGAGAATCAAAACCCACATATATGCTTAGACGTCTTTGAGGACCCAGTTTTGTCCGTTGTGGTGGAGCAATTGGAACATAAATCGCACAACCAAAAATCTTTAAGTGTGAAATATCATGCTGCTGGCCAGATACCATTTACAATGGCGAATATGGTTGAAACGAACTGGGTCTAAGTCGTATTAATGCAGATGCATGCAAAATTGCATGTTCCCAAGCTGTCATGGGTAAATTAGATCGTAAGAGCATAGGTCTAGCAATCAGTTATAAACGTTTTATAAATGACACTACCAGGCCATTTTGAATATGCACATGTGCCACTGAATGCTCAACATCAATCCCAATCGACATGCAATAATCATTAAAAACTTTGGAAGTAAATTCACCAGCATTATCAAGACGAATAGATTTAATTGGATAATCCGAAAATTGTGCTCTTAAGCGTATACTCTTGAGCAAGAAGCTTGGCAAATGCTACTGTTCTTGTGGAAAGCAAACTCGCATGAGACCATCGTGAAGAGGCATCCAATAAGACCATAAAATATCGAAGTGGTTCACAAGGAGGATCAATAGGTCCACAAATATCTCCTTGTATTCTTTGTAAAAATATAGGAGATTCAACATGAACCTTCATCGGGGATGGCCTCTTGATTAATTTCCCTCGCGAATAAGCAACACACACGCAATCACGAGATAAAAGAATCTTCTGGTTCTTTAAAGGATGTCCATGTGAGTTTTGTACAATTCTACGCATCATTACTGATCCCGAATCGCCAAGTCGATCATGCCATAACATGAATAATGTTGGATTATTGAACTTCTGGTTCATCACAATATTAGATTCTACTGGATGTATAGTCGCATAATACAATCCAGATGAGAAAATTGGGAATTGTTTTTTTACAATCTTTTGGCCTGACTCTTCGTATGTAATACATAAAAATTCCATATTCCCTTTATTCATGGTTTTAATATGAAAACCATTAAGACGTATGTCTTTGAAACTCAACAAGTTTCGTTTTGACTTGGTAGAAAATAACGCCATATTTATCAATATATGTGTACCACCTGGTAGTATAATAGTTGCTCTTCCAGAGCCCTCAATCAATGATGTAGTGCCCGAAATAATACTAACATTTGCTTTTGTCAATTGCAATGTTGAAAAATATTTTCGATCACGAAGAATTGTGTGTGTCGTTCCACTGTCAACCAGACAGATGTCCCCACCATTCATCTTGAATATATGTCTAGCATAACATATACAATTTTCATAATCAAATTTAATTCCAAAGAATCAATACATAAATAGAAGTTATAATGTAAACGACAACGAAATTTTATTTATGCAAACAAATAAGTTTAAATTGAAACAAAGTTACATGCTAAGATATCATAAACTAGATGAATACTTATTCGAAGAAAACATGACTAATCGTGAAAAATAACTAGACATCCTACATAATTATGCCCGCTATTGTTATTTGTAACATCATCCACAAACTGAATTCCATTGCCATCCATACTAGGGCCCATAAGGTAATCTTCAAGATCTAAATCATCAAAATGATTGGGGATTGTGTCGTCATTATCTGCTATGTTTCCAAAGTCTGCAAAATTATTTGGTTTTCCCTTGCCTTTATCCTTCTGGGATGCCTGATAAAGATCAAACAAATGTTTTGGTGTACGGCAAATAGAGACTAATGCCCGTGAGATCCGCATCGATAACATGTCTCATCGTGATGCTTAGCTTTTGCACCATCTTTTGCAGCTTTTGCATGTTCACGCGGTTTTTCATTTTTTTCCCACTTCTGGTGGTATGGTGCAAAGCTTCTACCACGGCCACGACCTCTTCCGCGACCACGACCACAGCCACGACCACGGACATGACCGCAACCTCTACCACGACCATTAAAAGTTGCATTCGCTTCAGGGAACGGTTTTGACCCGGTCGGGTGAGAAATGTGGGTTTTCATTAACAGTTCATTATTTTGTTCAGCAACTAAGAGACATAAAATGAGCTGGGAATATTTTTCAAAATTACGTTCCCTGTATTGCTGCTGCAGGAGCATGTTCGATGCATGAAAAGTGGTGAATGTTTTCTCTAACATATCAACATTAGTAACTTTATCTCCACACAACCTCAATTGGGAGACAATAGAAAACGTAGCAGAATTATATTCATTGACTATTTTATAATCTTGCAACCTCAGATGTAACCAGTCATATCGAGTCTTTGGAAGGATAACACTTTTAAAATGATCATATCGTTCCTCCAGATTTTTTCACAATTCCCGAGGGTCTTTCACCCCAAGGTATTCGAATTTCAGCCCGTCGTGGAGATGATGACGAATGAATATCATGGCTTTAGCTTATCTTGCTCACTAGCCACAACATCATCCTTTTTGTATGCCAGAGGTTCATGGCCATCAAATAGATTTCTGCATCAAGAACCTATGCCATATAATTTCTGCCGGAAATATCAAGGGCAGCAAATTCCAATTTGGTGATGTTCGCCATTGGTCTGATTTATACATAAAGAAAATATATCAGAAAATGATATATTCACTCAAAACTACAGGTTTGAGTAAATATTATATGTTTCAGACATAAGAAATAGATCATAATAAATCATACTAATTAACTAGATAACGTGCTAAGGATACACCCAAAAAGTAAGAACAAAACAACTATACACATACGCATACATGAAAATATATAGGCCATCTAACGCAAATGATTATTATTTACAATGCATGCTGCAGCAGTGGCCGGATGGCCACTGGCCTCCACGTTTGAAACTACATTCACAGCACACATATGCACAAACTATTTATCACATGAATATATATAAAAAAATAAAAACACACACAAATGGGTTGCTATCGATTCCCATGGAACATACTATTCTTGAATTTAAATTTCCTCATTTGAAACTTTCATGCATTTGAAGTAGATTGGAGCAAAGTGAGAATCATACCCGAATATAATTCTTGGAAGCAACAACAACTAGCAAAAACATATACATACAACATGTACTAGTAATCACTCTATTGTAATTGCGTACAATGAGTTTTACAATATAACAACCATTGTAATAACAACAACAAAAAAAACCCAACAAAAATAAACGTGTGATGTAAATTTATTGTTAAAGCACAATGAAAGACCATTAACAAGTTTTAGAAAAGGTTGAGCTTCATGAACTAAAGAGGAGAAATACGAATTATATATGCACTAGAGAGGTTATCAGCATATATCCAAACAGGGCTTATATATATCCAATCCTACCTTAAATGAGAAGAAAGCTTTAATACTGCTACTGGTGGTGCGAACTAAAAGACAACATGAGGGGCATGAACATAAAGATATTATGCAAGAAGTGATAAAAAGTTTTTATTCCTAGAACTTGAATTTCATGGAAAACTCTTTGGCCAAGCAATGGCACAAAAACATCTGCCAGTTGAACATAATCAACAACTAAGGACAACTCACACGTAATCATGCATAGGCACACACGAGACATTTGTCAACTTTGTAGCAGCCATGTGACAAGTTGTCAGATGCATTTACTTACTCCAGATGTCAAATAGAAACAGAGGCACAGAGAGCAAGTATTAGAAACCGACATGTTACAGGAAAAAAATCTCAAGCAACCAACAATTAAGAACACATCACAGGTGATGACTAAGCGAAGGAATCAGGAGTATCACTGACTAACGATTAAAAGTTTGAAATTTCTTACCACGATGGATCTTCTATAGCAGGTAAAGCGTCATGCTGATAACGTGTTATAAACTCGAACAATATAAATAAAACAAGATGAAGAAGCAATATATTCTTCAAAGGTGTTCCAATTCATACAAGAAGGTATGCTATTTATAGGGTATAACAAGTGTAACCTCTTCCTAATGTTAATGCCTACTGCTCCACTACCTTTAGTGGGTGTAAATATTTGGACATCTACTATCCTTAGTTGGTGTATATATTTGGCATCCAGTATCCCCTCTAACACCCATAGATAGTTACTTTCTTGTTCTGTTTTGCGAAAAGAGTTATGTAGCCATCATTTTTTCCAACCTTCTTTCCTTTTTTTTCTTTTTATATTAAAATTTCCCATTTTTTGACAAATCTTATTTTATCCTCTTCAAATTCAAGTCACAAAGTATCTTTTTTTTATGTAATGCATTTATTTTTGGTATTGGTCAACTTCATTAGAAGAGGAAAATAGACTAACACGATAATTAACTGACACGTTAATATATATGTATATATATATATATATGTGTGTGTGTGTGTGTGTGTTTGTGTGTGTGAGGTGGAAAAATTAAATTTTGACATATATATAAAACCAAACTGTGGACCAACGAAACGCATGAAATCGACTTGTTGCCAAAAAAACTGTCAGGATAGCAACATAGGTGTCATAAAAAACGGTTAGAATGTGATCTAAAGGGGCTGAAATGTTTAGCTCCCTAATGGTTAAGAAGTTGGAGAAGAATGAAGAATAAGGGTGGACAAACAAGGTGAAAGATATTATCATTTTAGAGACTCAATTTCCTTGTTATTCTTGCATAAATTTCTGGTCATAAGGAGTTGAATATTGGTGTTCGAATCAAGTGTCTGAAAGGTGCCAAATGTGCAAAGTGGTGAGGTGTTCATCTAATCAAACAAAGACAAGTAAGATTGATGACATTGAAGGTGACATGTGTGCATCCTAATCATCCCAATGGGTTGCTCACATTTATAAATTAGAGTGGAAAAGAAGGAGCAAGACTTGCACCTTGAACTGTTTTCTTTCTCTCTCTTCTTCTTCTTCTCCATCTTGTTCTTCATTCTTGCAGCTGAGTTGTATTATTTTGAGATGTTATTTTGCTGTAATTACACCTTTTTTGTTCACAAATTTTGTAATTGATCAGTCTTTTTATAATGCTATATCAACAGGTGGTCATGTGTTTAATTGATTAATGTTGTTAAGGTGATGTGTTTAAGTCTTGATTGAGATTGATGTATAACACAAGAATCAAGTACTTTGTGATGTGAAAGGAGATTATTTGATTGTAAAAATCCAAGGAAAAGTGTTCCTTACGACTGGAGTAGGTCACATTGACCAGACTAAGATAAATCTTTGTGTTCTTGTCTTCTTTACTCTTCATTCTGTTTTTGACTGTTTCAGTACTTAACTTTCCATTCATATTTAAAATAGTAAAACTCTTTAAATCTTTGATTTTTGGTGACAATTAACTTCAGACTATTACCTTCCATTTGCAACAAGAATCATTGAATTTGAGCAAAGAAAAATTAGACATTCAGTCTTTGAAAGATTATTGTTCTATTTTGCCAAAAGATTAATCAGTTCCCAAAAATGTGTCTTTTTAAATTAGTTAAACATATTTTCTGGACAAGACCTTTTGGAGTCTTATACTAGACATCTTAAGGTCTAATTTGGTACAAGAATCAATCTTTTTGAGTGAGTACACAAAATGTTAGAGTCTTGCAAAATTTGACAACTTTTTGTCCAAATCTGTTAAATCTGAGCACTTTAAAGTTTATACTTATTTAAAGAGTCAAACGTCCTTTTTTTGATCATTTTTTGATAGACTGTGGTTAACACGTTGAAATCCAATTCTAGAGAGCTTCATAGTTTTTGACATTGTGTACTGAGAGTTATATTAAAAAAAAACTGAATTTGATTATGAAAATTCCAGCATCAGATTAAAGGAGTTTTCTAAAGGGTCTAAGAATAGCATAATTTCCACTAAACCACTATTCATTTTCCTTCTCCTTTCTTTTGTGTAGGTATTACAGTCCATCACTTGGGGCACCTTTTTTTAACCTTGAACGATTATAATCTAACTTTGAAAGTTAAGTTCTGCAGAGATATGTCAAATTAACTTCTTTATTATGAATTAAAGTCTATAAATAAAAGAAATCAAAATGTTTTGATCGGAGATTTTGGTATAAACTTTCAAATGCTTTGAAAACCCTTTTGTAGTCTCTTGTGAAAACCTGCAGAATTCATCCCGCCTCTTTCTTCTTTCTCTGGTATTAAACATTTCAAATAGACAACTTAAATCTTCTTCTCGTAGAACAAATGAAAAGAAGAATCTGTTATATCCTAGAAGAAATTTGCTACGTAGTCTACTTGCTCGATAATAGAGGCAAAATTGCTTTACAGAAAGTAACATTTGTTACATCTCGACCATTTCCTTCTTTTTTGTTATGTTTTCTTTTTTGATTGGTTATCATATCTTTGTAATTTCTTCTACTATCTTGTGCATCCACAAATAAAATGTTAAGGAAACTTAAGAAACACTTGTTTGATGTTCTTTTCCATTTTCTTTAGTCTTTAACTTAGTTTTGATTGAGTTCATTAATGGTTTATCATGATGTTCTTTTTCATTTTCTTTAGTCTTTAACTTAGTTTTGATAGAGTCCATTAATGGTTTATCATCCCCCATATCTTTCATATCTAAATTTCCAATAATGTTAAAGAAATTTGATGTGGAAGATGATACTACTTGAAATGAAAAAGCTCGTGAAGGAAAAATGAAAGGAAAAAGAAGTTCTTGATGTGGGTGAATATGATAATCAAGAGGAAGAAAAAAGAAGAAGAAGAAGAAGAAGAAGAAGAACAAAAAGAAAAGGAGAACAAACTAAACTAATCAGTTGTTTGCATCTTGGTCCTTGCCAACTGTATGAGAGTATGTTCCTTTATTCCACACAAACAATATGATGTGATAGAAGTAGCAACCACTCAAATGTCTGTGTAAAGAAAGAACATTTTACAAAGAGATCAACTTGATGTCACTCCCATTTCCTCTGGCATGTGGGGATTGGTGTTTACTTGAAATGTTGAGCACAAGTTTATACTAAACTGGTTCTTAAAAGAACTAAGGGGTTGATAGACGTCTAAAAAAGTGTTGAATGAAGGACAAGGGCGGATTCAACAATTTTTGACAACGAATGAATAGGAGAAATCAACGAGAATATCAAGCTAGTAAAAGGAAAGAGATCACTATGATCATCATCTTCTTCGAGGTAACTCTTGTTTGCAGTGCAACAGAATGGATGGCAGGCGTTATGCCTACCAAATACATTATAACCAGTAGATATTTATTTCTTAAAATTCAAGAGATAAAATGTGGTAAACAAATTTTATTTGAGAATGCACAAGAAATTCAAGTAGTTGGTTAGTTGAAAGTGCTATTAAAGTTAACCTTCTATATAAGGATGGAGTCAGCAATGTGTTCTGTGTTCCTATTATATGTAGATTTGATTTCATGGTCGCAACCAAACAAGACTATTATTGTCTGGTTTTGTACTATGTATGTGATCTTTTAAAGCATCTAGTTTATATGTGATTGATTCATTTGTTTTGTGCTAAGAAGGCAAGTTCATAATAATGCTAATACTACTAAGGAGAAGAAGAAGATGAATATTATCACTATTAGTATGACTAAAAGCATGTAATACATGTTTCGTTTATGATTTGAGAGAAATATATGCATGTATTTTAACATGTTTAAATATATGACATGATTTGACTAGATATCTTAATAAAGATTTTATATTGAAACCATGTTATGAGTTTTGAAGTTGGCTTTGTCATTTGACTTGGACATCATGCTAAAAGAAAACTACCTAAATGTCCAAATGTGAAGCATGTTGATTGTATATAATATTGAAAGCATTTTATGGTAATGAAAAATCAAAGTATTAGAGATTCGATAGTTTGTTTCCACTTTTTGAAGATAGATATTCTTGTTGAAAATGAAATGCTAAGACTAGTTATTTTTGTGATTTTATGATGTTAGCATTTAAATGAAGTTCTCTATGGTACTTGTGTACATGAAATTTTCTTATTTAAGGCATTTGATGATTGTGTTAAAATGCTAAGGAGTTTTGTGGAAAACTTAGAAATCATTTAAGATGGATTCCTAGGTTTGATGTTAGCATATAGATTAACTTTATCTAAGTGTTGTAAGTTGGAATTGTTGCCCTAGTTGTTATTGGTAAACTATATTTCACCAATGAGAAATCTATGTTATGTTAGATAACACTTGGCCTATTTGGACGTGATTTTATGATCAATAATTGAGTTAGTCATTGGCATTTGTCTCTTGATTAACAAGCAACTATTTTGAATCATGAGCACGAATAAAGATGTAAGAAAGCTTGTTGATGTCTCTTTCATCATGACAATAAATTTGTTTTAAGAGTTGAAAGACTTGCATTTAGTGTTGCATGTAATTGGATACATAGGCTAAGTGCTTATGTTCTTAAACATAGATAGCAAATAATGAAAGTTATTTGCCCAAAGATGAACACTAAACTAAATGTAAGATTAATGATGAAATATGACTTTGTTGAATCTATGGTATGATTGAAAGATCAAAAGACTGTTTTTTATGAATCTTTGATCATAAGAAGAAGTTGGAGTTTACTCGAAAGTGACATAGAAAGTTAAGTCTACGTTTATTGTTGAAAGTCTTTTGAGTTTAATAGTATTAGTTTTTGTTACAGGATGACTAAATTAAATTTAGTATAGTTGATATTATTAATTTAATAAAATGAGTGTTGAATCTGGTATAAGGAATGAGGTTTTGTGATTAATGTTCACTTGAATTCATGGAAAAATATGAGAGTTTAGTCCTTCATGCTTGATGAAAGTAAAAGTTATTTTTAACATGTGAAGTTGAACATGTGAATAGCATGTATATGTCGTATAACTTCTAAACAAATTTAGAGGGTTGAAGTAGAAAATTAGATTAATACTAAAATAGTTGATAGCTTATTGTTCTAATTGGTTGAATGTTTTGCTGTTTGAGCTTATGAGTATGATAGACTTTCTTGATGTATACAAAATTAATTTTCATTTTTCTTGGTTGATATTTGTTGGTAAAACTAACTCTATGATAAAGATGCTTATGATAAATGATGACTATATTTGTTTGAAGAGTTTTGTCATGGAAACATTATGTTGTCTTTGAGTTTGATGGTTTGTTGATAAAAACAAAGCTCATGTTTTCAAACTTATTTATAGTTAGTCTTTATAGACTAATGTGATATTTTATTAAGTGATTCATTGACAGGAATCACTAAAAGGTAAGGACTTGAGATTGTGCCAGCACCTGATGATCGAGACAACGTTGTGAATGTTCATGAGTTTATTTGGGATAAATCATAGACACTTTAAGGTCTATTAGAGTGGCCCCATAAGAACTAAGTATAAGTTAGTTCTTGTAACATCGAGAGGATGCGATTATTCCATTCGATGTGAGCTCTCTGTGGTAGATACCCAACCTACTATTAGTCAAGATCCCGCGAATGAGGTTCAATGTGATAAAAAATCATAGAAGGGTTCTAATCAGCAATATGAAACTTGTCTCTCCCTATGGTGTTGATGTAAGATGGTACATGCTGCAAGTTTATGAGGGTGAAACTTTAACAATCTCTTAATGAAATTTATAGTCATGTTTATGGTGGTATAAGCAATACGCACTTGATGAATTTCACATATATAAATGTAGAGATGGTGTCGCTTCCTATAAGAGTGTGGAATAACTCAGTAGAGCGCTTACGAAAACCTGAGACTGGCTGCATGGTTGAATTCGCACCAAATTGCAAACTTGTATGAACTAGAAAATGATATGTCTTTTGGTTGTTCAAATAAACAATAGTAAAATATGATTCAAGATGTCTATGTCATTTTATTTCTGTCGTTAGGATATACTGAATACGGATGATGATAATATAAGTCCATTTTTACTTAGTGGCGATTGAAGAGGCAAGCCATCGTATCCATTATCCGCCATTATCTTTGTTTAATTTCAAACATACTAGTTTATAATTGTTCATAGATGTTCTTATATAAATGTCAGATCATGTGGGGAATTGTCGGAAAAAAAAACACATGAATATGATTTAGAAAGTACTCCAAATTTATATAAAAACATATAAGAAGATTGATTGAAAAATGGAATGAAACTTGGATTGGATCAGTTTTGACCATATTCTGAATTCAGAGTTTAGTCTATCATCATACTCTGAATTCTAAAATAACCAAACGTTCAATGAAAACATTCGGTGAAGAATTCAGAGTTTGGTCATAATTTAAGCTCATTGAACGTCTGGTGAAATTTATCATGCGTTCCATGATAGAGTTTGATGATGAGTTCTGAGTTGCAATGTTTAAAAATTTTGAATCTAGCGTTCGGTCTAAGTGACCAAACGTTCGGCCGGTTCTGCTGTCTTTTGATGAAATGATGCAACTTTTAGAACTTGTGACACCTCCTTTCAACCTTGAACATTCATAAACTAACTTTGGAAGTTGAATTCTGCATAGAAATATCAAATTAACTACTTGCTTGTGAATTAGACTTTATAAATAAAATAATTAAAAGGTTTTGATAGGAGATTTTGGCATAAACTTTAAAACGTTTTGAAAAACCTTTTGTAGTATCTTGTAAAAACCTGCATATTTCTTTTTCTTTCTTTTTTCTTCTGGTATTAAACACTTAAAATAGACAATAAAATTTTAAGAAAACTCAAGAATTGCTTCTTTGATGTATTTTTCCATTATTTTTTAGTCTTCAACTTAGTTGTGTTGATTTCTTTAATGGTTTATCATTTTCTATCTTTTCCGGACTTAAATTTCCAACACCTCTGTAGATAATCAAGTAATAAAAGAAGTATAGAATCAATGTCAAATTATCGATGAAAAACCAAAATAGTCGACATGCTAAGTGAGGCAATAGTTTTAACTTGCCAAACAAAGCACAAGAAAAACAGTTATTTTCCATGTTCCAACGCACCAAGCATAGAGCTTTACAAAATTCGGGTGCTGCACAACAGAAATCATGTGTATTTCATTTACAAAACTCACGGTTCCCTTGCTTTCATTTAGCAGAAAGTTGCTTCACTGCAATCGTTGTCCCATGTAACAAATTCCCCTACAATTCATAACATATTGTCAGCATGAAAATACATATGCCTCCATTAAACTAAGACAATCTCTTCTGTTGACACGCACGGTGTGAATGTTCCACTGCTGCTAGGCCAAACGTCTAGTTTGCGGGAGACATCTTGTATGGCTCACTGCGTAAGTCATCACCCAACCTAGAAGGCACATGATCTCCTGATTTGTATCTTCCATAATACTCTTTGGGACTGAGATGATGGACTCTCAGAACCAAGATATGGTCTTTTGCTCCAAGACAATCTCTCCTGTTTGGTTCAGCTTTTCAAGTCTAATTAATTACTGCAAAAGGTTACCATGTAAATCTACCAAAATCACCTTCTCCAAATTTTTTAGCTTTATCAAAATTAATAATTGCAGTTCTTTTTTGTGAATGGAATCATTTTATTTATATCATCAAAACAAATATTTACAACATAGTACAATAAAGCAGATTGGGCATCTAGGGTGTAGCATTTCTATCCTCTAAGCACCAAGCAAGACGAATATTTTTGGCTTTTTAAATATTTTCTTCACTATGGTGTGTCCTTCAGGTAAAACAAATTCTTCATCAAATAAACTCTTGTTCCTCAAGGTCCAAATTCGAGTGTATCCCTTCCCAGAAAACAAACTGACAGTCGTCCACCACACGTTCGTTTCCAAGTGTTTCCTTTAGATTCATATCTATCCAGCTGATCACATCATCTCCCGAGAAGAATCTTGGTCATGCATCTCTTTTCAACATTTGCTTCCAAACTCTTTTTGCCCATTGACAGTCTCTAAGCGCAGGAAGAGTATTATCTACTGTATATTGACATATATCACACGACGAAGTTTCTCGAAAATGTCTGTCATATAGTAACTTTCCGATTGGAAGTCATCCTAATCGGACTTGCCATAGTAGCATGCTCATCCTTTGAGGTCCCTTTGCTTTCCAAATTTGTAGCCAATCAGGTTGACACTTTCGATCTTCTTGAGGTAGGTGCACTGTTTATGCGGATGAAACAGTGAAGTCCCCACTTTTATGACTTTGCCATGCGAAATTTACGTTGTTGTCTTGCCCATCTATGCCGTTTGCGGTCAATGTAACCAAACCCTTCCTAATCACATGCATAACAGCTAATATACTCGCCACATATAGGAGCCATTCTTGCGCAAAGGACGATTCCCCGTGAAACTACCATATTTCCCCCGTAACAAGCGAATCCAGAGGTAGTTGTCCTCTGTTATGTACCTCCATGCAAGCTTAGCTAATAATGCTTGGTTCATACGTCTCAACTGCTTTATCCCAGTTCCACCCCAGCCTTTTGGCTTACAAATCTGCGTCCATGCAACAATGTGTAATCTCCGCTCGTCACCGTAGTCACCCCAAAAAAACATCGATTCAATCACTCCAGTTGATACACTATATGCTTAGGAAGTAATGCAGTTTGCATAGCATATGAAGGAATGGTGGCAGTGACCGTTTGTATGAGAATTTGGCGAGCCATATTTAGATAGCAGTCTACCCTTCCAGGAAGCCAGTTTACATCTCACTTTGTCCACTAAGAATTCATACGTACTTTTGCCCACTCGAGTATGTATCAATGGCATCCCAAGGTAAACACCCATATTTTGTGTTAGGGGAATCTCGAAACGGGTACTCAAATTAAGTGCTATATCCCTTTTGACACTCTTAGAAACATACATACTCGATTTAGCGGTATTTACCTTTTGCCCCGATATGCTGCATAACTCAGATAAGCAACCGACCATGACTTGAGCTTGCGACTCAGTAGCCTCACCAAAAAGAAGTAAATCATCTGCAAAGAGAAGATGGCTGACCACTGGTCCATTCTTAGAAACCTTGATTGGTTTTTAAAGTCCGGCTTCCACCAACTTGTTGATTTTTTGCGATAAAATTTCCATGCAAAGAACAAACAAATAAGGTGCGAGCGGGTCTCCTTGCCGCAGTCCCTTCCTTGGTAAGAACTCCTCCAGTTTACCATCATTCCATAATATTTGGAGTTTTGCAGTTGTTATGACAAACATTATGAGCTCCATTAGTGCATCCTTAAACCCAGCAGCGTACAACATTTTTGAAACAAAAGGCCAACTAACCCGATCATATGCCTTCTCTAAATCTATCTTGATCACCATCATCCCATTCTTCCCCCTTTTCTGGCACATTGTGTGGAGGATTTCTTGAGCAACAATGATGTTGTGAGTAGCTTGTCTTCCTGGAATGAAACTACATTGATTTTCACTAACTAGTTTCCCAATAACTAGTTTGAGACGATTTGCAACCACCTTTGTAATTATTTTTACCACTACAATCGATAAGTCAATGGGACGGAATTGTGATACTTGCTCCGGTGAATCTACCTTCGGTATTAATGTGATGTATGTAAGGTTCATGTCTTCCGGGAATTTTCTTTCGCGAAAAGCCTCCATCACAAACTTAATAACTGACATCCGAACAATGTCCCAATTTTTTTGGAAGAAGATAGGTGGAAATCCATCGGGACCGGGTGCCTTGTGCGCACCCATTTGGAAAATTGCTCTTCAATCTCACCTTCATTAATTTCTCTATTCAAAACCTCCGTGTCTAAGTTTGACAGTGGTGTGAGCTGTATCTCGGTTTGTTCCCTATTTCCTTGCACGTCATTTGAGTATAGATTAATATAGAAATCTCTGACCATTTTCTCAATGTCAACATCGCTTTCAACCTAGTAGCCAACAGCAGTTTTCAGTTTGTGTATCTTATTTCTCCACCTCCTCATAACTGTTGTGGTGTGGAAGAATCGAGTATGCGCTCCCCTTGTGTTATCCATTGCAGAGAGATTTTTGCCACCAATATACTTCTTCTTGCCTTAGAATCACTTAGAGTTCTTGCAGCAGTTTCTTTTCCAAGTTGAACAAGTAGCTTGATGGCTTGTCATACATTGCTCGTTGGATCCCTTCCAAGCATGCCAAACACTTCCTTTTTCTCTTTGTGATATGTCCAAATATGTTGTCATTCCACCACTGTAATCGATCAGCACATGTGGACAGTAAGGAGTGCAATTTCTGTCCACTATCAGCCCAAACTTCTGTCAGGAACTTCTTGAATTCCTCATGCTCCAACCAACATGCTAAGAACTTAAATCCCTTGTCCATCCTTGTTGGTGGTGTAGAAGGTTTTAAGCGTAATAGTAAAGGGTGGTGATCCGAGCTAGTACGCAACAAGTGTTGGAGTGTTGCACTTGCAAACTGACTGCTCCAGTTCGCATTCATAAGTGCGTAATCAATTCTTTCCCAAATGTGTGCTGCTCCCTGTCTACCATTCGTCCACATATATTTAGGTCCGCAAATGGCATCACTGTCAATCCACATAATTCACATACCTTATTTAGTTGTTGCCTTCCAATAACACACCGTCCCCCTTGCTTATCTGCCTGCGATAAGATTTCGTTAAAATCACCTATCAAACACCACGGGCATGTGAAAACCCTTCCTAACCGAATAAGTTGCTCCCACAGTAGCATTCTCTGGTCCTCAGAAGGCGAGGCATATATTAATGTGAGCACCCATGCAATTCCATTGTCATGCAACACCGCAAGGTTAAGCATTTGGGTTGAATAATTTAAAGTCACCAAGTTGACCGTGTTTGCATTCCAAAAATACCAAAGTCCCCCTGCAAAGCCATTTGCTTCGACTGCTATGAAAATTGTATAGGAAAAATTCCTTAAGATCCGCTGTCCTTTTCGATTGTGAACTCTTGGTTCCATCAAAAACAATATCTCTGTCTTATATGTGTTGATCAACTCTCTAACACAAGCGTAAAACTTCCGGGAAGAAGCCCCCCGGCAATTCTAGGATATAATGCTTGTCATCTGTATTTAACAAGCGTGGTTGAGCATTTGCTCCGAGTTACCCACCACATTAGTGATTGCAGCATCCACCATTTCCTCCTGCAACTTTGTGCCTGTATCTTCAAGTGGAGGTTCATTTGAATCAGCGTAATCCTCCATATCGTCCCTTCGGGTCAACAGTTCTGGAGGGTATTGTTTGATCTGCTGATCTATTGGGATACTCGTCTGTGAAGTCCGTATAAGGCTGCTGGGTGTAGGTATCTCCTTGCCTCGTCCAATTATCGGATTCTCATGGTGCACGTTGGTAAGGTCTTTCAGCTTTACTCTATCTTCCCTAATGTGCAGATTGTCCCTCTCCACCACGCTTGTCCCAGCTACATATGCTTTGTCTCCCCTAGTGTTTTTATTTTGGGGTCTTACCTTCACATTGCTTTTTATAGAAACGCATTTCCTTGTCTTTGACTTGCTTGTCTCCCCTCCTTCTTTTGCCATTGTTGAGAAGGTTGCCCCCATGCCCATACTTGGGATTTGCTCAAGTCAGTCCCATGCCTCTTGCAGGTTAAATCTCTGTACATCTTCGGCTTCTTCCACGTCTAGCACTCCAAATCTAGAATCTGATATCCAGCCATCTGGCTTCCTCCTTAGTTGCTGCTTATCCCCTGACCGTGTGCCTGCATTGAAGATTTGTTGTGGGTGTTTATTTATGTCAGCATCTCCAAGTTTTCCACCCTGTCTATCTTTCTGTCTGTTGGTCTCTTGTCTCAATGGTGGTCTTCGTCTCCTGTTGGAGGCAACCATCCAGGGTCCATAAACATCCTCTATATTTTTACTTTGTTCTGCTACTTCCTGGACTCCAATATTCATCCCCTCATTCTGTGCTGCATAAATATTAGAACCACAATCCTCTTTTCGATGGCCATATTTTCCACAATCAAAATATATCATATGCAGACCTTCATATTCTACCTTGTAGTCCAGACCGTTTAAGTTTACAATAGAGACTAGAGGATTAGTTAGATCGACCTCTACACATATACGAGCATATCTACCTCGTTGCACCTTCATGGTAGTTTCATCCACCTTCACCTCCTTCCCCAGTCTTCCGCCCACTTCCATTAGAATATCTGCTTTGTAGAACTCAACTGGTAGATGTGCAAGTCGGACCCAAGCCATTGTTGATGTGATACGTGTATGTGCTGGCTGGAAGTACGGACGCCATTTCATGACCGTCAAGTAGTGTCCTTGGATAAGCCACGGACCATTTTCCACTACATGAAGATAATCCTCCTTACTGTAAAAACGTACAATATAGTAACCTTCGTCTAGATCAATGATTTCACAGCCCCCTCCCAGTCCCCATAGCGATTGCAGCCTCTGTTCCAGGAAACGGAAAGAAACAGATCTCCCTAGAAGTTTCAAAATAAGGGCACAACTCCATGGCTTTCTCAGTTCCTTACATACTTCATGCGGAATTACTATACGGACTCTTCCTGCCTTCTCATGTGAAATATCCATGTCAGCGTGTATACTTTCCTCTGGTTCAGCAGCACAAGTCTCGTCCTCATCATCACTTACGTACACTGTTTTCTCCACCGAGTCGCCTCTAAGGACTTCGGTAAAGCTTTGACCACTCCAACCTATCGGAGGCGACTGGTTATTCTGCAGTTGAGGGACCAGATCTCCATTCGGTTGGCGTTTGAATTTCTTAATACTTCTATGTAGTTGATCCGTTTCCTTCACATTTTTCCCCATAGGTTCAGTATCCATCATCGATTCCATCTGGCTAGTGATCGCCAATAATTGCAGCTTTGATCTGTGTGAGTGAATGATCCAGTATGAAGGTCTGGACCCTTAAGATGTGCAGTAGACAGAAATACGCATGTACTTGAGTGAAGGAATTCGGTTGCCAATTGCAAATTCCATTCAGAAAAATTGGTTTAATTTAGACATATGCACAAAACTCAAAGAACTGATCAAGTTGTTGAAGCCATATTCACGAACATCACCATCTCCTTATTAACAACTAGGAAAACTTATACCATCCATGACTAATATAGAAAAACTTATAACATCCACGCCTTAGGGGCTTAAATACCCTCTACAGTTATAACGTATCTCTAATATTATGTCATTTATGCAGGTACATATAGAGCCAGAGGTCTCTCTGGAATCAGACTCTCTATCCCCTTGGGACAGAGGTATTGTTTGCCTACCACTTACCCTCCTGAGACCCTAGCGATAACTTTTGCTATTGTTGGGATATACTGAGTACGGAGGATGATGATGATGATTTTTTTTGTTGACTTTGGATTTTTTTTTTGTTTTGTTTTTTATTATTGGTGCATATACACAGTTATAACTATTTTAATAGCTTTTTATTTGTATTTACTAAATTCATTCACTAGTACACTAGCACACCACATGTCTATTATTATGTCACAGATACATATAAAAAGCAAACTATCTATACATTGGATGGAAGTATTGTTTGTCTGTCTCTCCTTAGACTCTAACAGTAACTTTTGTTGTCTTTTTCTGAGGAAAGGATCGATGTATTGAATAAATAAAATGTCCAAACGTTTACAAAAGAGCATCTGTATCTACATCTCAATCTACTTCACAAGACATTACATTTCTTGGGATACTACCAACTGCACATTCGATGTTATATGCTCTACGCGCAATGTCGCTAGAGATAGCTATCGGCGGGGGAAGGTAAGTGACACTCCCATGCATATATCGGTTCCTCCAAGACCATATACTGTAAGCCGCTGCTTTTGTTGTCTTTTATATATAATAGGTATGATGGGTATTATTGACTAATATAGTTGCATATTAGATTTAACCTAATGGTAGAAAGGGAGAACTTACCAAAGTTCATCCTTTTTGTTGAAGCAACTGGTCCACCAAAGAAGAACCAGAAGCGAATATTACTCCAATTACGATTTCAGAAACTGAACAATTTATTCTGTGCAGCCGTCGCCGTGGTCGTCGGAAGGAGGAGGAGAAGAAGGCGTTCTGAGAAACGGAATTGTTTTGTTTTTATTTTATTTTATTCTCTTTCTAAGATATTAGGAGGCTAAAAGTGAGGCCTTCAATCACGCGTCGCTACGTGTACAAAATCAATTTTTTTTTAAAAAAAAATTGCATCGCTACTTTTGTACACGTGGCGACGCGTGATTGGAGACCTCACTTTTAGCCTCTTAAGATCTCATCCGGTTCATATGACCAAATTGCAGATAACCAGTTCAGCAATAATGATTTGATCTAATGGTTCTAAACTAATTGTTCTAATCTAAGGGTTGATATTTACTATTGGAATTTGACGGGATCTCCCAGTTAAGGTAAAACCAGTGAGTTACTGATTTATTTTATCTAGGCCGTTAACCGTTCTAAAGCATTTCATTCATAAAGATCATTGAAATTTGATCTCAGAATTATCACGTATGTAGTTTATCTCATACTGAAGAAATAATATTTTATTGTTTTAACTAAAACTTTTTGAAGACATGTGATAGATTAGATATGTGATAATGCTTAAATTAAATATCTATAAATTTTATAAATTGAAGATGATTTAGAAACGGTTCTGAGATTCTTTAATTTTATAAATTTTCTAAAAAATTTTATTAATTTTTTATATTGTTCGCTTTTCAAATCTCTATTTTTTTATAATTATTTATTACTTACCACTTTTGCAAATAAACATCCACCATGCGCACTTTGGTGCAAGTTGAAATATGCCAGCGGTCCAGGTTTCGAAAGGAACGTCAGGGTTCGAAACTTGCGAAAGTCTAAAATGTTTAAACTTTCTCCAGGCTAACTGCATAGTATTAAAACAGTATTAGCCGATGGAATGATTTGATAGGCTGATAAGCCAATCCGTTGGTTGTTTGGTGCCAATGAGCTCTTGTGTTGTCCCTGTGCTATGACAAACTTCTATTACTGGCCCTGAGAACCTGATTTAGTAGAAGTATGTAAGAATTTGATTTACATTCCTACACACGTCGTGTGACCGGAGTGACAGTGACCATTACTGATTGGTTCAACCTTTTTTTTTTGAAATAGAGGGGCACAACTTTTGAAGTTTGAACAGCCATGGCGGTCAGTGACGCCACCCTAGTCTTCACCTACGGCACGTTGAAGAAAGGCTTCCAAAACCACGTCCTATGGAGGATCTGATGTCTGCGCACGACGCTTCCTTCGTAGGCAAATACACCACAAAGGACTCTTTTCCTCTCGTATGCGGGCCCCACGGCATCCCTTTTTTGATCAACAAACGCGGTTTTGGTCATCGGGTCCCCGGAGAACTCTATCGGGTCTCCGACCGGGGACTTGTTCGACTGGATGAATTGGAAGGCATTGCGAATGGACATTACGAGAGGTTAAAGGTAAAAGTGGTGGCGGACGTTGAGGGACCGGCGGTGGAAGAAGAGGTGCAGGCTTATTTTGCTCACCGGAGCTTTGGGGAGGAGCTGTGGAGGAAATGCGGAGAGGTGGGGTTGAATGAATTTACCGTTGACACAGGGAAGAATTATGTGAAAAGAAGCCTTAGGCCTTTGGGTTCTACATTTGTTGGTGATGTCTGGAATTTCGTTAGAGATTCTGATGCTTGAAATTGGCTGATTTCTTATGTCTGTGATGATTCATTATTCAAATTTGTTCTGCCTTCTTTATATGATTTGATAGATTTGTAACATGAGATACTAGAAACTAGGATACATGGATTTATTATAAGATTGACTGTGCTGAATTGAGTAAAATGAATAGTCTTTTCATTTTTATCTTGTGATTATCTTTCTACAGTTGAATTGATGGCTGATGCATATGTATTCTTTTAGTAGAAACTATTTTCGTCAGGTGGATTTGATTTCCTGGTTGAATAAGACATACCAAATCACAGTGTCTAGTTGAATAAGATCATAGTTATGGACTACTAAGCAGTAGTATAGAATGGAAACTGTGATTTTCTTGTTAAGAAAGTCTTAACTGGTTAGTAAGAGAAAAGATGTATCTATATTAGGTAGTATTGTTGATTTCCTCCTGCAAGCGCTGATCGATCGGGAAGAACCACCATCAGTTGCTTGTTATAGGATGGACAACTGATGAAGTCTCTTTAAGAAGGGACTTATGAAATAGGGTTAGGGTTGTGCAGCTGGCCATGGTTATTGAAACAAAATTATGATGAATATCTGGTCTCTGATTCAGTGCTCTGTAGTGCCAACAAGTAAAAGGCAATTATCTTTAATGATGTATCGATTTGTTAGCATCTGTTTATATGTTAAATTTGCTCAACCATCTTTATGCAGTTTATCTTTTTCATGTTTTCCCTCCATATTGCTGCCTTTTTTTTTTTCCTGTGGCAACGCTTGTGTTGAGTCTGCAACCTGGTACATCTCGGATTGGGGAATTCTTTGTGGTTCACTGCTGAAGTCTAAAGGGATTTCTAAATGCTTGTTTAAAGCCTGTTTAACAGATCACCTTCATTATAAATTTGAACAAGTAACACAATACTTGTGATACAACATTCACACACCATACATTGTACAGCAACCCATTGCACAACATATAGATATGTATTTCAGCTCAATCTGATTGAAATGACTGTTGCTGTTTATATCTATTATGTCAGGAGAATGAGAGGTTTTATGATTCTCCGGTAGTAGGTAAACACTGACCCAACAGGATAACACCATCTAGGAGGCAAACTCCCAGCAAGAGAATGTTTATTCGTCACTATAAAGAACTCATATATATCTTATATATTTCATTGGTTGAAGAGAACTGACAGTTTTTGTGTTTGGAGTGTTTTAAAATTAGCCCAGTAGAAGAAATCTCAGGTATACTTCAAGCAAGCGATTTTACGTTTTCGCCAGAAGGATTTGACTTTTTGGTTGAATAAGACATGTACCAAGTTTCTAATGGACAGACCACAGGACGTAGTGTGGTGCCTCCAGGAGGTAAGCTTCCTTCTACAGATTGATGAGCAGTAAAGAATAGAAACTCTCTAGTTTTTCAAGCTTGAATGTGCTTAACTGGCTAATATGATAACAGAAGAATCTATGCTAGGTCGTACTGGTTGATTTATTTCTGCAAGCGCTCATTGATCATGGAGAACCACCATGGAATGCTTATTATAGGATGAAAAAATGGTGAAGTCTCTTGTGAAAGGGACATATAAAATAGGGTTAGGGTTGTGCAGCTGGACTCAGTGACTAAAATAGGGTTAGGGTTAGGTTTAGTTCTTATTTCAATTTCTAATGGAGTCAAGGACACACTCTTCCTAGACTTTGGAATATGGTAGAATAAAGCAAAATGACTCACTAAATTGACTACGGTTCTTATATTGTTAAGTAGTAGTTGATCGACACAGTTTGACGCAATTTTCTTCTTATATTGTTAAGTAGTAGTTGATCGACACGACGCAATTTTCATTCCGGCTCATCGGAAAACAACCTCTGTGTGTTTCTAACACATGAGTATATTGCCTACATCTGAACTCCTCATACCCCGTCATAGACGGCAACCTCTAAGGTAATAGTACAATGTTGTTGTCGTCGACTCTGGTTTAGTTCTCTATACTGCCTAAAAGCGAAAGGCGACTTGCCCATGATTTAAAACACCGACTCGTTAGCATGTATCCGTTTGGATCTTATAATTGCCTGGCCGCTTCTTATACACCCCCCCCCCCCCCCTCCTCCTGCATGGCTTGCTTGGTTCCCATGGAAAATTCTGGTATTTAGTCTGCATTCCTGCTATCATACAAATCATCCTCCAGCTTGGATGGCAAATTGCTTTAATGTATGTGTGATTCACAGCTGAAGTACTTGACAGATTCTCTGTGTATTGAGAACCTGGTATGCAATGCACGTTCGTACATTAAACACCAGAACCACAATACTTGATATATAATTGTATACACAACATATATGTTACACCCACCAAACAACGAAAGAATCCTATGTGGTTTACCTTAATAGTCTTCTTTTGCACTATATTTTGAATTTATATCTAGACTGGCCATTGCTCTCTGCAAGGATTTTCTACAATGACGGTCACAAGCATCATGTTGTTGGTGATGTGCATTTTCAGATGGAAACCTGAGATTTTGTCCATCAGGTTGCGATGACATGGCAAGCTCAGATGGAGTCATGTGGTTGGGCATGCAGCTGAGGCTCTTGAGGCATGCCCCATCCTCTTGACAGGATAGAAGTAGCAGAGCCGTCAATCCCTATGTGAGTGACATGTTTGACGTCAGTTGGAAATTGAATAGCCATCCCCATGTTGTCTTCTTTCATTCCCTCGTCCTTGTACACTACATTGTTATTAGACGATGACAACAACAACATTGCTCCATTGCCTTAGAGGCTGTATTGGGGATCGGATGTACGCAACCATACACATGTGTTAGAAACGCATAGAAGTTGTTTTCCAATGACCTGAAAATTGCATCAAGCTTTGTCGATCAACTGCTACTGTATGTACGAAAACTACCTGTATGTAAGAAAACTCATTTTATACTTTCTGAATGCTGACGGCTTAAGCATCAGAAAGCATTATTGCCTTCAACATTTGGCATACAAGTTAGAAAACGCCTTACCAAATGGCTGAGGAAGATTCTTTAAGTTTTTAAGCAGGCTTTTGGAAACTTTGGAATGGGAAGAAGGCTTGATATGCTCTTCAAGCTTCCATCTCGTAGGCTTTCTTCATCATCTTCAGATTTTTCTTCTCCATCCTTGTCATCCTCGTGTGTCCCTTAAGCGAAACCACCAGAAAAAAATAGCCCATGTTAGAAAATAAGATCTATGATTTAAACAACACTTCATGTATGTGTTGGACGAAAAAGTGCAGAAGAGGAAAAAGCTTTTTGTGCTTCAAATTTGTGAGAGGTTGATATACTTGCTGGAGAATCATTTGCCTTGCGCTTTGGCCAATCTGAGAAGTGTTCTCCAACAGCAATGCTGGATTCTGAGACACATCCCCGTGAGAAAGGAAGAACTAATCTTTCTGCATGAGTAGGACTGTTCAACGAACCGAACAGTTCACGAACCGTTCGAGTTCGGTTCGCATTCGTTCGGTAATTGTTTGTAAACAAGCCAAATTTGAACAGCTATTTGGGTTCGTTTGCTAAAACAAGCCAAACTATTTGGCTCGTTTAAACAGTTATAGTGTTATCAAACCAAACTCGAACGAGTTCATTCGTGTTCGGTTCTTATTCGTTCGGTAATTGTTTGTAAACAAGCCAAATTCAAACAGCTATTTGGGTTCGTTTACTAAAATGAGTCAAACTATGTGGCTCGTTTAAACAGTTATAGTGTTATCAAACCGAACTCGAACCAATTTTAAAAACGAATCTGAATTCAAAAACCTAGTATCTGGTTTGACTCGGTTCGTTAACACCCTATGTGATGAAGCCGGATCTTCACCAAGGGTCAAGATGACCTCGATTTAACTTCGTCAGCTGGAACAAAGAATTCGTCTGCTGAGATTGATAATGTGTAGTTGGAATAGCGCCAAATATCCTGCACGGTGTAGCACTTGTCAGAGGTCCCGAGGGGTTGGCCCCGGGAAAAACCCTCCGACGCTCAAGTCAGTTTGGGTCATATTTCAATGAGATTATAATATGAAGGGATAAGTTGAGAAATTCTCACAGTGTTTGCCGAGGAGCAAGGGGTATGTGTATGTTGTTAAGTTCCCCCCTTCTTTGCCTTGATCTCCTTACCTTTATAGATTTCTTTCTCACCCCAAAAACTCTGATGATAGCTTGGGGAAGAAGCTTCGTTTAGGGCAGAGAGCCTAGGACGTCGTAGGTCTGCTGATGTGATCAGTAGTCCGGCTGATGTGACTTAGTAGGTCGACCGTTGTGACTTTGGCGTGTTCAGGAAGGCTAAATTGCTGTAGTCGATATATTGGAGAGGTATCTCCGTCTGAGGGTCCCACGAAGTATTATCGTATTGGGTTTGTCTTGCTGTGGTACACAGCTGTTTTCTGCCGAAGTGCGTTAGCTGCTGTGGTACGCAGCCGAGCCTTGCCGAAGTGCATGGCTTTGTCTTAAATGAAGTAGTCCGGAGCGCAGCATTTGAACATACGCTGAAGTTAATGCCGGGGTGCAAACCTTAATAGGTTCTTTGATGTTATAAGGGCGTCGTGTTGCCCTATTGAAGTGTTGCTGAGGTCGGACAGCCATTTTTAGGCACCAAGCCGCTGAACTACAGTGCTTTAGTATATTGGGCTTTCGGGATTAAACCGTTGACTGTTACTGACTAGCTGATGATCCGGTTATGGTTTATTTATTTGCCTCCAGATTTTGTGTGGCTGAGCTGAACTGCAAAGACATATAAATCTTGTTTTTATGTCGTGGCCAACCCCTTTAGCCACACATTTTATCTTTTTTTGCCTGCTTTCTACGTAGGTGGCGGTTCCGATGCTCCATTATTGCTTCTTTGTCGATCCCGTTCCCCGAGGGAGGGAGATACGTGAATCTCCATATTTTCGAATTTCAAACTTAAAACGAAAAGGTGTCCTTTTTTCTTCCCCCGTCTATAAATAGAGAGGCTTCTCCCTCTTCCTTCTTCACCCTTTGCTTGAGTTCCTTATCTTTTATGTCGGCATCTCTTTCCTTTCTTTCTTTCAATCCGGTCCTTCTCCTCCATGTACGAATTTCCGAAATATGTTTGCCCTTTTATGCCTCAAGAATCTGAAAAATACCTGTAAGATTCAGTCCTTTCCTAAAGAATTTGGTTCTGATGGGAACAATCTTTCTTCACAGAGATTGTTCCTTTCCTGTAACCTTTTTTCGGTTATCGTCGTGTCTTTTGTTTTAGCGCCTCTGTCATTTCATGACGAGGATTCTCCTTCGACATATCCCTCTTCAGCGAAGGTTCTGCTTTGCTGTTTTGTAATCGCACAAGCTTCTTTTCTTCCAGTGAAGCAAGAAACAATTGCGATTACATTCTTCGCAGGCCATTTTCAAGGTATGGTAGCGGCAGCAAGGGCGGCAACTATGCCGCAAAACTTTTCCTCTGCCATGTAACCATAGAGGAGACGATTGCCATGAAGTCTACCTGGTCCTGGATAAGGATCTTTCGCTGCTCTTCATAGTCCAAGTCCGAGGTTGTATCTAGATTGCCGAGTTTTTGAATTTATAGGAGAAGATTTCGTAGTCGAACAGGATTTTCCCTTGTAAACAGCTTGTAGTTGTAATAGATTCCATATTCAATAAAAGTCTGTTTTTTGCCTTCTGATTTGCTCTGGCTAATATTTTGAAGCTTAATCTTGCTTTCTATTCGTCCTGTGTTTATAGTTTGTAAGCTTTTGGCCTGCAGTCTGTCTTGCTTTGTTTGGAAGTATTTATCTTTGACCTGTCCTGCTCTGTTTGCAAGTATTTATCTTTGGCCATAGGTGTATCTCTCAAGTTTCTGCTTTCACGCTTGGTTTCTCAGTTTGGCTGAGTTGAAATGTTGGCAAAACTTATGCCAAACTTTTTGATTTTTCCGAGGTGGGCATGTGGGGAACTTGTTTTGTTCTGCTGAGTCCTGCTCAGCCACCCAGGCCTGCTGGGGAATATGTAGGGAACCTGTTTTGTTCCGCTGAGTCCTGCTCAGCCACCCAGACCTGCTGGGGAAGATGTAGGGAACTTGTTTTGTTCCGCTGAGTCCTGCTCAGCCACCCAGACCTGCCGGGGAAGATGTAGGGAACTTGTTTTGTTCCGCTGAGTCCTGCTCAGCCACTCAGACCTGCTGGGGAAGATGTAGGGAACTTGTTTTGTTCCGCTGAGTCCTGCTCAGCCACCCAGACCTGCTGGGGAAGAATATCGGGAAACCTGTCCCATCCTGCTGAGACCTGCTCAGCCTTCCAGACCTGCTGGGTAAGAATATCGGGAAACCTGTCCCATCCTGCTGAGACCTGCTCAGCCTTCTAGACCTGCTGGGTAAGAATATCGGGAAACCTGTCCCATCCTGCTGAGACCTGCTCAGCCTTCCAGACCTGCTGGGTAAGAATATCGGGAAACCTATCCCATCCTGCTGAGACCTGCTCAGCCTTCCAGACCTGCTGGGTATGCTCCCACTTCTATCGTGGGTGATTGACAACCATGAATTTATGCACCATATGCTGACTTAAAAGGGGCCCAATTAGATATAGGAGGTTGATCCTCTGATAATATAGGACCAGGAAACTCCGGATGAAGAAAAATCAGACCGTGATTCAAAACGGTCATCAGATCAGCCTTATATGTTCAGAAGTCCGGGTTCCTCTCTCATTGAAATCTGAATCGGTGTCTCCTAGATAATCCTAGTGATATCCGGGTTTACAACCCCCCACCGGAGGGGGCCTTCCAAAGTCTAGCCTGTTGTGAAGCCTAGACCTGGGTTTATAGAAGCGTTGTAGGTGACCCAGCTCAATAAGGTGTTCAATTTCCTGCCCAAGCTGTCTATAATCTTCCGTATCATGCCTAATATCGTGATGATAGAGGCAGTACAATTGATGGTTTCTCTTACGGATTGGCCCGGCGAGGGCCGGGGGTTCTTTTGCCAGGGATTTTTTCCTCATATAAGAAAGGATATAAGCCTTAGAGGCCAGCAGAGAATTCCTCTCCTCTCCTCTCCTCGGCTCCCCAGCCGAATCCTAACAGAGCACCTTTCCTGCAACGGTGCTTTGCCCTTGTTTCCCGCTTTCCTGCTATGTTTGTTAGGCAGGGAAGCTTTTTGATTATATCTAGAGGTTTGGTGGCTAGGCTTTTGTTCTGGCCACTTCCTTTTGGGCATAGGCCTTTCCTCACGTTTGGAACAATAACCAGGCCGAGTAGGAGAATACTCCATCTGTTCCAGTGGATGGGAGTTATCGAAACGGGGTCCGCTGGATTTTTCTGCAGGCGCTTTCCCCTTCATCTCCCTCACTACTGCCTGGAAAACCTCCGGGTTTTGAGCCATTAGCGAATGGCTCGCATGTGCTCTTCATATGTGAAAGCCAAGGGAGTTGAAGATTCCTCCAGTTCCGTTGAGCATTGATCAGTTTGTTGTTGAGAAGATTTTTGACTCCTTCCAGATGTCATGGGTTGTTTGGTCCCTTGACTATCTCTGTTACTCATTTTTCTCTCGATAGCTTCCCAAGATGATTAGAGAGGCTCTTTAATAATTGCTAGAGAAGCTTTGAGGGGCCGTTTTTTGGGTTAAGGGACTTAAGGGGCCCTCCTTCTAGCGCCAAATGATGAAGCCGGATCTTCACCAAGGGTCAAGATGACCTCGATTTAACTTCGTCAGCTAGAACAAAGAATTCGTCTGCTGAGATTGATAATGTGTAGCTGGAATAGCGCCAAATATCCTGCACGGTGTAGCACTTGTCAGAGGTCCCGAGGGGTTGGCACCGGGAAAAACCCTCCGACGCTCAAGTCAGTTTGGGTCATATTTCAGTGAGATTATAATATGAAGGGATAAGTTGAGAAATTCTCACAGTGTTTGCCGAGGAGCAAGGGGTATGTGTATGTTGTTAAGTTCCCCCCTTCTTTGCCTTGATCTCCTTACCTTTATAGATTTCTTTCTCACCCCAAAAACTCTGATGATAGCTTGGGGAAGAAGCTTCGTTTAGGACAGAGAGCCTAGGACGTCGTAGGTCTGCTGATGTGATCAGTAGTCTGGCTGATGTGACTTAGTAGGTCGACCGTTGTGACTTTGGCATGTTCAGGAAGGCTAAATTGCTGTAGTCGATATATTGGAGAGGTATCTCCGTCTGAGGGTCCCACGAAGTATTATCGTATTGGGTTCGTCTTGCTGTGGTACACAGCTGTTTTCTGCCGAAGTGCGTTAGCTGCTGTGGTACGCAGCCGAGCCTTGCCGAAGTGCATGGCTTTGTCTTAAATGAAGTAGTCCGGAGCGCAGCATTTGAACATACGCTGAAGTTAATGCCGGGGTGCAAACCTTAATAGGTTCTTTGATGTTATAAGGGCGTCGTGTTGCCCTATTGAAGTGCTGCTGAGGTCGGACAGCCATTTTTAGGCACCAAGCCGCTGAACTGCAGTGCTTTAGTATATTGGGCTTTCAGGATTAAACCGTTGACTGCTACCGACTAGCTGATGATCCGGTTATGGTTTATCACTATGCATGAGTCCTCTTCTTTGCAAGAAACTATGCATTCGGAATCTTTTCAGCTCAAGGGAGACAATGAGATGGATGTATTGTGGTTGAGGGAATGAAATTGAAGATATAGATGTGGATGCTGTTATATTGCTGCAGGTTTCAGCACTAAGAATCATGCATTGCATATTTAGTCCATTTCTTATATGAGTTGTGTGAGGACTAAAAGAGACATATGGAATGTCTATTGGAGCGTGTGTTAAAGAACGTTTAATAAGCAAAATGACATATTGGCTGCTAAATTAGTGAAATATAGTAACATTTTTCTTCTCATCATTTTTTATTTACTATCTACATCTGGTGGGTTCCTTAGTCATTTGCCAGCCTTGGAGGAGAAGTTATATTTGCTTACTCCCATTTTGAGATCTATGCTTTGAACTTCAACTGGTAAGGTTGCTGCTTTGTGACCTTAAGGTCACGGGTTCGAGCCATGGAAATAGCCTCTTGCATATAGTGTAGGATAAGGCTGTATACATCACATCGCTAAGAGATCGGACCCCTTTCCAGAACTTGCACAAAAACGAGAGTCTAGTTGATGTAAGCTGACAAGCGTAGGATTCACTCTTCCACCTCCAACAACCTTCCCACAAGGGTTTAAGTACAAAGAAGTAAACTTCTTCTTGCTTCCGTTGTGTAGAAATTGCCGGCTTAAGCAATACCTTAGATTCAAGTGTGCGTTTGTAGGCAAACCTTCAAGGCCCTTCTAGACGGTCACTTCAACCCTTGGCAATCACCCTCAATTTGCTCAAGATTGAGAGATATTAGCCTTCATTTTTAGTGCAAAATCAAGAAAACAAAGTTTCTCTTTTTAGGGAGAGAAAACCAAAACTCAAATTTTATAAATAATATGTCGTTACTGTTTCTTTCTGTGTGGCCAGCGGCCTAGTCTAAATAAGCCCTGAAATTTTCAGCCAAAAATAATCAAAAATAAATAAACTCTACCCTAAAAATTCTATCAAAAGTTTGAAAAGAGATAAACTACAATGTCCCTAAATACTATCTTGAAAAGTGACGTTTTCTGCCTCTTTCTTGTCCAGCCGATTTCTTGTTGTTTTTGGGTGACTTTAGAGATCAATTTTGATGATTGGATAAGCTTGTGTTAATCTCCAAAGATTGGTTGAAACTTTATCTTGAATTATCTTGCATTTGACTTCAAAAATTCTTCATTTCTATTCTCCTTTTGGCCGTATTAATCCCTCCTTCCTGAAAAAGATTCGTCTCGAATCTTAGCGTGTATGCCATGAGGGATAAAGGTCATGCAACAAAGATACAAGACACACATGTATATACACTTTCATCCTAAGATGTTTAGGGTGAATAAGTAATGCAATGACAACACATGCACTTAGCAACTCATAAAAACTGATTTGATCATGCATCCACAATAAGTAAGTCCTCTTCTTCACATGCTTTGGATACACTAGGATCTGATTTTCAAATTTCAGTATAACCAATAAAAGCTCATAGTTATCATGCATTTGATTCTCACACAAGGTCAACACATGAATGTCATATGATGTATCATGATGTGGTGATAAAAATGGCGTGTTTGAAGTTATGAGAAGTATACTTTGTAGCTTTGATTCCTTTAAATCAGCTTGCGTACCAAGTGGGCTAAACTCTTCCTTTTCATACAAATCAGTTTGATACTCATGAATGAACATAGGATTGTCATATACAATGTTATATGAATGCAATTCAGGTGTTTCAAATAATGTGGAATCATGTTTATCACATTCAAATAAGAAATTGCTGAAAACATGCCATTCATTCTTTTCTAGATTATCATGCTTAAGTGTACTATCAAACTCACTTGAAAGCTCACTCAAGTCATCATTCAAATCATCATGTACGGCATATAGATCAGTATACAATGAATCATTGAAACACGACAATTCATGAGATAAATCAGCTTGTATATTATCTACTTCATGCTTAACATTATCAATGCATTCTAGCTCATCACAAAAGGTAGGAGTAGTAACATCTAAATCATGTAAATCAGAATTGGTTACATGCAAATCAAGCTCAACTACTTCATTATTGTCATTAACGTTCAATTCATTATAAGTAGGGTTAGATTCATGCAAATTTTCAATTTCTTCAGCTTGTAATGCAAGTAACGTTGAATGACATTTTTTCAAGAGGTGGTATGTTTCGTCAGAACGTTTTTGCATCCTTTCTAGGATTTGATCAGTGGTACTCCACATTGTGAACCTGCAAAACAAAACAACAAAGAAAAACAATATACCAAAAACAAATAATTTGAATGGGTAAATGGAAATAGAAATATTGTGCAGTCTTCTAACTTTCTTTTCTCTCTCTTACCACCTTGTTTCTTGATCAATCTGAGGCTAATAAATGTCAAAGAGAGCAATAAAGATAGGTGAATGCCAAGTCTCTTACAATATATCCAATATCCCAATGTAATGCACATTTTTACCCGAATTTGCCCAAACCGAATGCAACCCATGACGGACCAAAACCAGCTTTTTTGACCGAAATTTGGAGGTCTGAATAACGTCAAAACAGTACAAAATCAGCGGCTGGACTGTGGTGAAAACATCGCTCAAATCGCGACGAAAACGTCCAAAATTGGTCCAATTTCCTCTCAACTTGTTGCTGTACCAATGCAGCAAATTCCAACAGCTAAACACCTTAACAACCGTGGAAAAACAGCTCCAAAACAGTAGAAATCAGCAGCAAAAATCAGCGGTTAAACCGGGTGTCAAAACTCGCAACTTGCACCAAAAAAGATATCAAATCTCACCAAAATAGACTCCAACGATTGGGACACAAACTTGAACAACTTAACTACGATTCAAAGAAGAAATGAAACCAAAAATGATGTAAAAGGCTGAATCAAAGATAGACTAGGGGCTGTTGTGGGCAATCTTTAGCTAATCTTAGCCTTTATGCTAGTTGTTTACAATGACGTTTGATTAAGTCACAAATCAAGTGTCCAAGTTGCAAAAGGATGACAATGAAGGTTGCTGTAACTATGTATGTGTACGGCTTGCCTTTTTTTTCTTTTTTTGTGTACGTGCAAAGTCCTGTTTTTGTATAGTGCTCGTCTCTTTTTTTTTTCCAGTCAAAATTTGGCGTAATGAATCAAAATAAAGTAGTAAAAAGGATTTTTTTTGTGGTCCAAATGATAAGAAGCTGCTGCCGGTTTTTGATATTGAAATTACAAATGCAAGCGGCCAATTTTCCGAGAACCTGTTGTTGTCACTATAGGGAATATCTCAAGTAGCACACTTTTTGGCCGTATCACTAGTGCATCGGAATGTCTTTTCTGGACCTTAGCAATAGTTTTTGACGTCGTTAGAATATACTAGGTATAATTGTTGTCTTTGAACTTCAGTGTTTTTTTTCCTTTTCTGTTCAGTTGTTTTTGATGTTCTCTTCTATAGGAAAATGAAATAGACTTGAGGTGAACTCCATCTCTCATGAGTGTAAAGCAAGAAAAACTTAAAAAGATTAGTAGAGTTGAATATAATACATGTGTATGGAGAGGCATTTCTTGATTCTGAAGGCTGTGTAAGTATTAATGATGGAAGGTACGTTTCTACATCAGGAAGAACGAATTCATGTTAGAATAATCTGGTAACAAGAACAAAATGCCTAGGATAGAAAAAGAGATCTCAGTTAAAAAATTTACAAGTGCAATGTTTTTTCCCCTTCTATAGTGGTTTCTTTTTTGTTTATTATAGTGCGGTTAATTATAATTATACACTTTTAAGTTGAATTTGCACTTTTTTGTTTTGTTTGTCTTTCATTATATGGGTATATACACGGTTATGAATATTTTAATTTCAGAAGCTTTCTATTTGTGTTTACTAAATTTTTTCACTAGTATACTAGCACACCATATTCTATTATTGTGTCATCTGTGCAGGTAAATATAGAACCGGAGGTCTCACTAGAAGCAAATTCTCTATTCTTTAAGATGGAGTTATTTTTTGTCTGACTTTCATCCTTCTTAGACCCTAGCAATAGCTTTTGTTGTTGTCAGGATATACTGGATGTGGTTGTATGTATTAAAAAGAAGGAAAAAAGAACTCTCTACAACTCCCTTCATCTCTCTCCTATATCTCTTTGTATAATTTGACGGATTCACTATCTGTTTTTACCCCATATCTGAGTTCTCGAGTACTAACTTATATGTACAATTTTCAAAACGAAAGTGTAAGAGTCGATTATTCATATGATTTTTGTCATTAGAAGAGAATTTATAGGTTGGGATGGAAGTAAATACAAATTGAGCAAAAATATTAGGAATGAATTTGGCCAAATTGAAACTTAAAAAAATATATTTAAAAAAAACGTGGGGATGAAAATGATCATTTTCCCAAGGGGCTATTGCTACCACTGATAAGCAAAAAATATACAGCTGGAAGTCAACTAACAGTCAACGGTAAATCTAAGTTTAGCACAACAAACTTCTACAGCTCGGTAGATTGCACCTCTGCTCGGCCATACTACACCAGCTTAGCAAGTTATTGCTTTACCAAAGCATTCACTTCTTATTGGAAACAGTATACAATACGCTTAAGGGTTTCACTTCGGTCCCGAGCTCTAGCCTTGGCTTCTACCTAAAAGGGGCGTACTCCAGATCACTTCAGCCAGATCAGAGCAGGACTCTGACCCATTTCTGCACTTCGACAAACCCTTGCTAGGTGTTAAGCGCAGCTCGGCTCCATTAAGCATGGGACCGTTAGGATGTACAGTATAAAGGACGGGTACGTATTAAACTTTTCAACTTACACACGCCAAAGTCCCATCAGCAGACTTAGCGGCCCCACCAGCAGGCCTAATGGCCTATAATGCCATAACCCCTCTGCACAAGAAAACGTCCCCTCTACCGTCAGAGGCAGAGGACGGAGGAGAACAACAAAAGCACGACAGTGAACACTAAGAAAGGGATCCAAAAACATTTTTCTCCACTCCAAGAGCTAATTCACAGAGATCTCCCTAACCAAAAATTGTGAGATCTTCTTAACTCTTCAAACCTAAACATACCTCAGTGAGAATGGCCAAAACTGACTTGAGCGTCGGAGGGTTTTACCCGGGGTCACACCCCCGGGACCTCTGATCTTTGCTTCCCTATGCAGGTCATCAAGGAAGTTATTCAAATTCTCAAGTTCAAACAAGCTTAGCGACGTTATTTGGGATCATCTCTGATCCTTGGTGAAGAACCGACTTCATCATTTGGCGCTAGAAGGAGGGCCTGAGATCCCTCAATCCAGTAAAATATTTCTAAACTCAGAAACAACCAACATTCTACCATGGTTAGAGGTCGCCGTGAAGGTTTGGGTGAGTCTTCTAATCCCCAACGACGAATGGTTACTCGTTCAGGTGTCCCAGAACAGGATTCTCGGGACCTGAGCAGCATAATCCTACTCCAAAAATATCAATGGAGGATAGATACAAAGCGATGAAATATGTCGCTGAAAACTTGAAGGTCTTTGAGGCTATGATGGAACAAATCAAAGGCAAACAAAAGGAGGTTGTAGATATAGATTTGGATCCATCTATTCATCGTAAGGAATTATCACAGAACCAATCCTCTAGACCCCCTAAAAGTCTCATGGCGGATGCCAGGAGACATAGCTTCAAAGCTCCAATGGTGGAGTCAGAGCCTATGGCCATACAGCATCTGAGCGTAAGGTCTCGATCTCTCAAAAGCGTCCCAAAAGAAGATGAAGTTCATCGCAGGCCGAGAACTTGCTATGAAGAGCACATGCAAGAGTTTGTGCAGGCAGTCCAGGAAAGTCCTTTTTCCTAGAATATTGCGGAATATTTGGCACCAAACAGCTTCAAGGTGCCAAAGATGGATACTTATGATGGGACGACAGACCCAACAGATCATCTTTTTCAGTTCCAAACGGCGATGAGTCTGAAAAATGTCCCAGATCCCCTGCGTTGCAAAACTTTCCCGATGTATTTACGAGGAAAAGCAAGAAGGTGGTTCCAAGAGCTCCCATCAAAGTCAGTTGGATCTTTCAAGCAGCTGGCACAAAAGTTTAAATCTCAGTTTGTCTCCAGCACACCCTTTGTGAAAAACTCTTCACATTTGATGACCTTGAGGCAAGGTCCAGATGAGTCTGTGCTGAAATATATGCAACGCTTTTCAGATGAGTCACTGCAGGTCAGTGACCGAAATAAGGGCGGTAAAGCAGCCGCTTTCATTAACGGGCTCCAAGCTGGTCGCCTCTTCTCTCAGCAGGCTAAGGAGGGAACTACAACCTTAAGAGAATGTCTGGAGAAAGCCCACCAGTTTGTCCGAGGTGAAGAGGCAAACAGATTGAAAATAGCTCAGCAAGAAAGCCGATCTAGTTTCAAAAAAAGAAGATCGGCGCAACGAAGGAAAAGACCGCGAGCGGCGCAGTACGTTCGGTCGCATGGGTGGAAGAGGCAAAGGAGGTAAAGAGGGTTTACCCTTTCTCGCCTCTAAGGAAAATATTTTAGCTGTCATGGAGAAAGATGGCTTGAGGGTTGATCCTAAACCTTTAAATGGGCCCAGGGAGAGAAGGGACCCGAAGCTATACTGCCGATATCACAGGGATAACGGACATGACACAGAAGATTGCAGGTAGCTGGCTCAGGCTATCAAGCAATTGATAGAACAGGGTCATTTAAAACAGTTTTATGACCCACGCTCACGCATGCATAATCGATTGGACTTCCACAGAAACCCCCAGAAAGACAAATGCCGACCAGATTCTCCACCTCGGCACCGCATGTCAGATGACGATGAGGAGCAAGGCAGACGTGGGGCTGCAGGTCAACCCCAAGTCAATCTATTATCTATGTCATTTCTGGAGGACCACCTTATGCAGGCCGAGATGAATCCAGTGCTGCGGGAACCTCATCTGGTCCGCCAGCTAAGAGAACTAAGATGGTTAAGGAGCTGACCTATGGGCCCGAAGATCCCATTCCACTTGACTCCAACAACACAGGTTTAGTAATAGATCTGTGTATACACTTAGCTCTAGATAAGATTGTGGAGGTCCGGCGTGTTTACGTAGATACCGGCAGTGCCGTGAATGTGATGTACTACCGAGTATATCAGTAGCTGGGCTTACCAAATTCTTTAATGAGGCCCGTCACTTCTTCATTGTATTGTTTCACTGGTGCTGCAGTTCGGCCAGCAGGTCTGGTCACACTCAGTTGCAGCTTTGGTAAACCCCCGGCCTACCGTTGTTTATGGGTAGACTTTGTGGTCATCAAAGAGATGTATGCATAAAACATTTTGTTAGGTTGGTCGGCCTTAGTGGCATTGGAAGCCATTGTATCACCTTTGCACGTTAGCATGAAGTTCCCCACTCCTGCTGGGTGGTGACAATCCAAGGTGATATACAAGTGGCACAGATTTGCTACATCATTGCTACTCAAGGAAATGAGGCAGTTCAGTAGGTCAGCCTTGATGAACTTATACCTTCAGATGAAGAACATTTGCAATCAGATGATGCCGTGCAAGATTTCGTCCTTGATCCAAGCCGACCTAAAAATGTTATAAAAATCGGGACATGGATGCCATCTGAGCTGCTAACTCAGCTGCAGGATATGCTGAGAGGATTTGGAATTATCTTCGCGGGGACTGCCGAAGATATGCCTGGGATCCCTACACATTTGGCTGAGCACAAGCTGAATGTTGATCCTCAAATAAAGCCAACAAAGCAAAATAAGCGAAATTTTGCTCCAGAAAGGATGCAAGTCATTGCAGAAGAAGTGAAGAAACTCCTTGCTGCGAAATTTATTATAGAGGTTCTTTATCCAATCTGGTTGGCTAACCCGGTGGTGGTCCCCAAGCAAGACGAATCATGGAGGATGTGTATAAACTACACCGACTTCAACAAAGCATGTCTAAAAGATTGTTACCCACTTTCTGAGATTGATAGACTGGTGGATTCAACACTTGGACATGAGATCTTCGATTTTTTGGATGTCTTCAAAAGCTATCATTAGATTGTCATGGCAAAAGAAGATCAAGAAAAAACTGCATTCATAACAGAGTCAGGTACTTATTGTTATGTAACCATGCCGTTTAGATTAAAGAATGCTAGGGCCACCTACCAGCGTCTAGTCAATTCCTTGTTCAGCGAACAAATTGGCCGGATAATGGAAGTTTATATTGATGATATGCTTATCAAGAGCATGTCTCTTGATCAATATATTCAGAACTTGAGAGAAGTCTTTATTGTGTTGAGAGACTCACAAATGATGCTAAACCCAAAGAAGTGCACGTTTGGGGTGCGCACTGGGAAGTTATTGGGATACATGGTCTCCAAGGTAGGGGTGCAAGCAAAACCTGCCAAGATTGAAGCTTTACAAAACATGCATCCCCCTAGGAATGTAAAGGAAGCGCAGAGGTTAACAGACATGATTGCAGCGCTGAGCAGGTTTCTCTCCAAGTTTGCCGAACGATCTCTTCCTTTCTTTTAGATTTTAAAGAAAAAACCAGCTTTTCAATGGGATGACCAGTGTCAAAAAGCTTTCGATGAGCTGAAGTCCCATTTGGCCGAGGTGCCCATGTTAACTTCACCTCTGCCTGGAGAAGAGTTGTATGTTTATCTTTCCACGTGTAAAGAAGCTCTGAGTGCAGTCCTGCTCAGGGAGCAGGATAATGTGCAGAGGCCCATCTACTTCGCAAGCAAAATTCTGCATGTGCCCGAAGTGAGATATCTCAATGCTGAGAAGGGGTCTTGGCACTCATAGTGGATGCAAGGAAGTTCAGGCCTTACCTGCAAGCTCATCCTATCATAGTGGTTACTGATCAGCCCTTGAAACAAATTCCGTCGAGGCCAGACACTTCTGGCTGAGCTGCCAAATGGGCTGTGGAGCTTGCAGAGTATGATATCCAATACAAGTCAAGGACTTCCATCAAAGCCCAAGCTTTAGCAAACTTCTTGGCTGAAGGAATATCCGTGGAGGAAGACGTTCATCCAGCAGCTGATTGGACTCTATATGTTAATGGATCTTCCTCCAGGGATGGATGTGGAGCAGGCCTCCTAATCATTAACCCCAACAAGGAAGAATTTGAATATGCCTTGCGTTTCGACTTTGAAGCAACTAACAACGAGGCAGAATTTGAGGCCTTAATAGCAGGGCTGGGCCTCGCAAGGAAGTTGGGGGCAGAACGAATCATTTCCCGAAGTGATTCACAGTTGGTCGTCAGTTAGATCAACGGGGGTTATGAACCTAAGGAGGAAAACATGAAAAAATATATGGCCAAAGTGCAGCAGCTCGGCCAGATTTTTGAGCGCTTCAACATTGAACATATCTCCAGGTCTGCCAATAAGAGAGCTAACGCTCTATCTCGGCTTGTTTCATCTACTTCGACCACTTTAGGGAAAAAAATAGTTATGGAGCTAGTGAAGCACTGTGATTATGATGCCAATGAAGTGCTGCCGGTTGATTATCGCAACACTTGGATGGATGAAATCGTTAACTTCCTGCATCATGGAGTTTAACCAGAGGACAAACGCGCAGCTCGGCGTCTCCGGCTGAAGGCAACAAGATATGCTCTCTTCAACAACCATCTTTATAAACAATCGTTTTCACAGCCTTGGTTAAAATGCGTAACTGAAGACGAAGGAGACTACATCCTTCGGGAGGTGCACCAAAGAATCTGTGGAAATCATTCTGGTGCTAGGTCGTTAGCGCAAAAATGCTACCTTGCTGGATATTACTAGCCCACTCTGTGTCATGATGCAGAAGAATTGGTTAAGAAATGCCAGGCATGCCAAGTCCATGGTCCACTTTCGCATTTGCCTAGTCAAGAATTCACCGCTATCGCAAGTCCATGGCCTTTTGTGCAATGGGGAATAGATCTTGTTGGACCTATGCCCTGAGCTCCAGGTTCAGTTAGGTTCTTGGTGGTTGCCATTGATTACTTTACCAAATGGGTGGAAGCAGAGCCCTTAGCTACTATAACTGGGGTCCAAATAAAGAAGTTCTTGCGGAAAAACGTCATATGCCGTTTTGGCCTTCCACACGTTCTCATTTCAGATAACGGAAAGCAATTTGCTGATGACCCCATCAAAAGCTGGTGTACTGAGCTCAAAATTGAACAACAATTCACTTTGGTAGCACACCCTCAAGCAAATGGATAAGTTGAGTTGGTAAATAGAACAATCAAGGACGGCTTAAAGAAACGTCTATATAAAACTGGGGCAAGTTGAGTGGATGAACTCCCAAGCATATTATGGGCATATCGGACTACTCCTTCCACTTCTACCAAGGAAACACCTTTTTCCTTAGTTTACGGCACTAAAGCAGTCATCCCAGCTGAAATTGGTTCCAGCTCTGCTCGGACAGATCATTACTCTGCTGAGACCAATGACCAAGCGTTGCGGTTGAATTTGAATGAGTTGGAAGAGAAAAGGGAGCAAGCCCACGTTCGCATGGCTCAATACAAAAATCTAATTGCTCAGTACTATAACTCTCGAGTGCAACCAAGGTCATATCAAGTGGGAGATTTAGTATTGCGCAACAACGAAGCAAGTCATGCAGCACCAACTGGAAGTTTTAACCCCAAGTGGAAAGGTCCTTATCGTATAGTAGAGGTGCAATCAGCTGGAGCTTACAAATTACAAACCTTGGAAGGCAAGACTTTACCAAGGACTTGGCATTCTACACATCTAAGACTTTTACATCAGTGATGTACAAAGTATTTCACCTCAGCAAGGCTGAGCCGATTGAGCATGACTCAATACATGATTGGGACAGGTTTCCTTACAAGTACCCCACCTCAGCAGGACTGAGTTGGCCGAGCAGGACTCGATCAAGGAAGACCTCAGCAGGCCTGAGGCAGATGCCCATTAAGGGTCAAAAATTTTGTGAACGGGATTCACAATCATCAACTACTAGCAGGAATAGAAAAAGTGTAAATCATTTGTAAAGTTATCAGCAGCGCTGAAGCGTGAATAAAACAGTATTTTATGGTAGTGGCAGAGTTAAGATTACGCAATGTTGTCTTTCATCTTGCTTAACAGATCAAATGAAGTAACATGTTTACTTCATTTCAAAAGAGTGGAGTTATTTTATTCATAGTCCAGATATTAACTTGCGTCTCAGTTATTGGCTAAATCAAAGCTCAGCAGAGCTACAACCCAGCCAAGCAATATAAGACCCTTGGCAGAGCCGAGGTCAACAATTCGCATTATGAAGCTAACCAAGTATGGTGGATAAAGTCTTTGGTAGAGCCGAAGTCAAATACTTAAACAATATGGAAAAACTCAGCAAGATTGAGACCAAAAGAAGGCAATCCAAAAACCTTTGGCAAAACCGAGGTCGAAAACTTGCATTGCAAAGAATAATGGTTAAGACCCTTGGCAGAGCTGAGGTCAAATACTTCCATTACGAAACCAAGTATGATGGATAAAGTCTTGGGCAGAGCCGAAGTCAAATACTTGCAAGAATTCAGAAAATAAAAAGAAGGCAAGCTGAAGAGCACCAGTTGAAAGAAATGGTATTTTCATTCAGGAAATACAACTATTACAACTACTGAAAAGTGCAAAAAGAAAAGTCCTAGTCTAATCTTCATCCTCTGGGTCTCTGAGATCAGCCCCACTCTTGAACAACGCCAGTTGATTATCAAACAAGCTCTCAGCTTCAGGGTTGTAGAGGTCAGCAATCTGAGGATGATCCTTATCCAAGACTGGATAAACTTCAGAGCAGGCGTCTATTGCATAAGTCTGACCAATAGCCAGCACAGAGCCTTGCATCATCAAGAGGTTGTCTGTAAAATATTCAGACTGTCTGAACTCAGCAATTGCGGTCTTCTTGATCTCTTCAGCTTGAAGCTCCAACTGTTGAGTGAGCTCAGCTTTACTTTTTCTTTCTGCTTCAAGTTGCTGAGCCAGCTCAGCTTTGCTCCTCTTCCACTTGATTCTTGCAATTGGACATCTCCTGCTCACAAGTGCCGAGCTCCTTCTGGTAGAAGTCCAGTTCAGCTTGAGTCTTGGTGGACACCAGCTCAATATTAGCCACCACCTCTTTCAGCTCATCCACTTGCGAGTTGGCAGTGGCCAGCTTAGTGTCAGACTCTTTTTTTTCTTCACGAATTTTGGAATTCTCTTTAGAAAGGGAAGACACTTCTGACCTCAGATTATCCACTTCTGCCTCAAGCTCCTCCAGCCATGCGTTGTTGGGTTTTGCTGCCTCAGCCAACTCATCATTATCTTTCCTCAAGTTGGCGTTGCTCTCAGAAAATTTAACAACCATCTTGCGCATCTCTTCGGACGACTAAGCATGTTGTATTCCCGAGCTCAATACTGCAGCAACCAAAATAAGCAGGTTGCAAGTAATCTAGCTGAAAAAGTTAGAAATTTTTAGAAGACTTACCAAAGACATGTAGCTTAGGTACGAGTTCAGAGCTGCATCCCAGTCCTCCTGGCAAAAAGTCTCCTAATCTCTGGGCAGCACCGTCAGCTCAGTCAGCTTCCTAGCTATTCCAGGATGGGCAGCAGAATCACCAAAGGAGAACACCATCGTCATTGTACCGCGACGATGCCTATGAGAAGGTTCTCCTTCCTCTTGAGGGGCTTTCCCATGAGCATGTTGCTGGGAAGCCTCCCCAGCAACTCTTCCCTCTGAAGTTTGCTCCATAATTTCAGCAGAAGGATAAGCTTCAGAGGGAACAAGCCTCGACTGAGGCACAACTGCCTCAGCTTCGGCAGCAGGAGGGGGAAGGGCCAAGACTGGGGCCTCGGATCCCCCATCCTTATCCAATGGCCGAGCTGCAACCTGAACAGGAATTTGGGCTGCAGCCTGGATGGGGCCAGTGAAAATTTCAGCTGCAACCAAAAAGAAAGTTAAAGGGCTGAGTGAAAGCAAGAATGTAAACTTATTCCAACTAGCAAAGGATGAGACATTACCTTGGACCCCAACCTCGGCAAGAGTGGGTTCAGCAGGCAGCGCCTGCACTTCGGAAGAGGCTCTGGTAGAGGCCTGTTCTGAGGAAGAATGCTTCTCCCCAATCCTCTTCCTCTTCTTGGGGACTGACTTCCTCAGCTTGGCAATTGCATTGGACACCATTGCTTCTGCAAGTTCAATAACAAATCAATCAAAACACTTGAAAGACATCAAGAGAAATTAGAGATATTTAAGAAGTTTGACACCTACCCTGAACAATTTTCAGAGTTGTTGAGCCGAGGGTCCGAAAGTTGTGTTTTGGCCATAAGTGGTCCAGGTCGGTAGCTTTTGAGACCAACCTGTCCACCTTTTTCCAATCTACGGCCATTGGCAGATTTAACAATTTGGAGGCTTCATCGTAGAATTATTCACTCGGCCTCGAATTATCTGCACTACCGGACCTTAAATAGTTCCTTTCCGGTAATCCTATGTTCTTTATGAAGAAGAAACGACCTTTCCAGTTCTTAGTAAAGCTGAGAATGTTGATAGCGTGGTTAATCTCTTTATTAGGATACCTCCTGCCGAAATAGAACCAGCTATCTTTGCAAACTTTATTAGGATACCTCCTACTGAAATAGAACCAGCTATCTTTGTGTTTGCACACAAACATTCCCTTAAAAACACGGAGGTCAAACTCCTCCCCAAACGTTTTTTTATAGATTGACCCGTTGGAATTTACATAGTAAATCCATTACTTGAGGATCGCTTAAGAGAACACAAAAGCAAAGTAAATAAACGCGGAAGTGTACCTTGCTCCATTGATTGCGCTGTAGTAGTCCTAACACGTACGGTAACTGTGTCTTCCAAAGGATTTCACGAACCCACCAGTTGTTGAATCCACTAATGAAGTTTCAACAACCACCACTACTATTCCGATGGAGAGAATAGATAGTGTGCTCTCCTCTCGAAAATATTTAAAATATATGAAATATATATATATATATATATATACATATATATATATATATATACATATATATATATATATATATATATATGCGTTCTTTGCAAATGATGGACAAAGCAATCTTGCAGGTGAACTTTGAAAGTGCGAAGCTACATAATAAACTTTCAAAGGCACGAAAAGTTTGTTCTGCAAAAGATATCATTTTTTGTCCCACACCTTCCATATATATATATACAATGGAAACCAATTGAAACGTCTTGCATCAAATGCTGAAAATTCAATTGCTGCAAATTCAATTGCTGAAAAACGTTCTATATTCAATTTCCATCAATGTCCGTTTGACTGAAACGAATATAACGTTTCTTGCATTAATATATATAATAAATTATATATAAAAACTTACTTCGAGAAGAATAATCGTGGGCTCTTGTCCCTCGGGGACCATACGCCATTAATAATACGGTCTCGACTTTACGAGTCTTACCATCAAGGACTGTAACCGTATGACTGTCTACACATTTAGTGGTCTATTCAGATTACACTGCGTATCCACTAATATACCACTGTGATCACTTAACATGTGGATATGTACGTAATACAAATATTATGTGACATTGGTAACATATAATATATAACATACATAAGTCCATATATGTTTGATATGTAACTTAAGTCACACGTGTCGTGCACTACACGTATGAATATATCAAATCCAACAATCTCCCACTTGGACTATGTATGTTTATGTTACTTGTTTGAGCTCTTTTACTGAATGTCCAATAGTGTAATCAACTTAGTCCGGTCCACTCAGTCGATGCCAATATGAGAATCAAGCAGTACGTCGCCATACTTATGGATGACGGATCTCGAATCATGAATCATGATACTAACATTAACTGAATGACATGGATGCTAGAATGGATGTGTAGTGTGGAAATTACATGCTATGTGATCATACATGCCAATTTCCAACTTGGTCCTACTTCATGAGATCCACAGAATTCAGAATAAAAGTCGCAAATAATGTACAATCCTGAAACTGCAGTACAACTCAAACTGTAGTGTACATTATAATGAATGTCTGAGAAACAATATTCTTTATCGAGCACTACAAAATATAATGAACAGGCTCCCACTAAAGCCGAATACCTTTAGCTGGACTAATACCCATACGAGCCACATGCCCATGAAACACAATAGGTATTAGCCCTTTTGTCAAGGGATCGGCCACCATGAGATCTGTGCCTATGTGCTCGATGCTAATCAGACCATTTTGAATTCTCTCTTTAACAGACATATACTTGATGTCTATATGTTTCGATTTAGACGAACTCCGGTTGTTGTTTGAATATAGCACCGCAGAGTTATTGTCACAATAGACTTTCAGATGTCTCTGAATAGTCTCAACCATACGCAGCCCTGTGACAAAATTGCGAAGCCATATCGCTTGACTGGAAGCATGGTAGCACGACACATGCTCAGCTTCCATGGTAGATGATGCAACTAGCGATTTCTTTGCACTTTTCCATGAGATAGCACCTCCTGCCAACAAAAAGATGTAGCCACTGGTGGACTTCATGCTATCCTGACATCTACCGAAATTGGAATCTGTGTACCCAATGATCTCCAACTTTTCAGATTTCCGATACGTTATCATGTAGTGTTTTGTTCTTTGTAGATATCGCAGTACCCTTTTGGCTGCTATCCAGTGATCCATACCCGAATTACTGAGGTACCTGCCCAGCATTCTAGTGATGTATGCAATATCAGGCCGTGTACAAACTTGGGCATACATGATACTCCCTATTGCCGAAGCATATGGAATATCCTTCATTTCCGATCGTTCAAGTTCTGTTTTGGGGCATTGTCTTAGACTGAATTTATCTCCTCTTATCACTGGGGTATCAGACGGTCTGCAGTTTTCCATGCCAAATTGCTTGAGCACCTTAGCGATATATGTTTGCTGTGAAAGACCCAAGATACCTTGAGAACGATCTCTGTGTATCTTAAGTCCTAATACATATGACGCTTCACCAAGATCTTTCATATCAAAATGTTGATATAAAAACTTCTTGGTGTCGCGCATCATATTAATATCGTTTGCTGCAAGCAGCATGTCATCAACATACAGGACCAAAAATGCAAACTTACTCCTACTAAACTTGTGGTATACACACTCATCAACCTGATTTGTCTCGAAACCAAATGAGATAATGACTTGTGCAAATTTAAAATACCACTGTCGAGACGCATGCTTGAGTCCATAAATAGATTTCTTAAGTCGACAAACCATGCTTTTGGAATCTCCCGCTTCAAAACGAGGTGGTTGAACCATGTATATGGTTTCATCGATGTCACCGTTTAGAAAAGCAGTTTTAACATCCATTTGATGTAACTCAAGATCAAAATGTGTCACTAAAGCCATGATAATCCTGAAAGAATCCTTCGTCGACACTGGCGAAAAGGTTTTTGTATAGTCTATGTGTTATGCCCCGCACCCTCCGTAGGGTAACTTAAAAGACAAAGAAGAATTTTACGAGAATTAATGACGGTCAACGGTAACTAATGACGAAATAAATATAGGATGAATGAGAATTAAATGAAGGATTAAATATTAGGAATTAAATTGTATTTAATTTTCAAAATTAAATAATTTAGATTTATCCTTTAAGATAAATAAGAAATAAAAGGTAATTTAGAAACACCAAACTTTTTCCCCTAACCATATATAAACTGAGAAAGCGTCAGTTTTCTACAGAAAACAACGACGCTCTCTCTCCCCTAACCCTAGCCGTTTCCCAAGAGAAGGAGAAAGCCCCAGGAATCAATCCAGTCTTCATCCGTTCTTCGTTTCTCCTCCGAGTAATCAAAGGCAAGTAATCTGTTTATAAGTTCCTACGTTTTGCGAAAGAAAAACGGCCTATCTTAATTATCAACTTGGATCACCATGCAGTAGATTTGCTCTTTGACTATTTGTTTATGATCTATGTGCTTTCGTTTCCGGATTTGGCCAATATATATGAAAGTACGATTGTTGTTATTGTTGAATCTGTGAAAATCATGCAAATCCCTACCCTAATTCCCTCTTGATGTGGTTTCGTAGTTGAAAGGGGTTGGGAAGAGGAAAGGTGGGATTTTTGAATTCATGGTCGTTGATGAGAGCGTGTTTTAGGTATGGATCAGGAGTTGATACGTTGTAGCGTTGGATTTGTAGTTAGGACTGTGATTGTAGTCAGGATTTGGTGTGAAAGATTGGGTATGCATTGGGGAGGATGATGGTTGATGGTTCTGCAGAAATTACAGAGGAAAGTTTGGGAAAAACGCAGGCTTCGATCGATCTAAGTCAGAGATCGATGTCCTCAGAAGGACATCGATCGATCGATGTCTAGGAAGCTGAGAGATCGATGTCCTCAGAAGGACATCGATCGATCGATGTGCTGATGGCTGAGAGATCGATGTCCACAGAAGGACATCGATCGATCGATGTAGGTTGAGCCTGAGAGATCGATGTCCTCAGAAGGACATCGATCGATCGAAGTGAGAGATCGATGTCCCCAGTTGGACATCGATCGATCGATGTATAGGGGATGAAGTCCTGAAATTTTGTGGAAAGTAGAGGAAGAAAGAGGGGCGTTCGGGAAACCCTTGAGTGACCTTAATGACTTCTTAAGACCTGATTAAAGTTAGTCTAAGTCCTGGGAGCATGCCTTAGGATGGTGAATCAATCTTGGTGTTTTCAACGGATCCTCGAATCGAGTTTCAACGGGAAGGACTTAGGCGGGTTAGGAGATGAAGGCACGAGGTACTTGAGAGTTCGACGAAGAATGGTTAGGGATATCTGTCTTAGGTTATGGATCTTAGTATCATGCCTAAGTGTTGACACGATAGTCGAAGCCTAAGTGATGATGTGTAAGTTAGCAAAAACTCGTGTGTGTTTGTACTTGCGCATGTGTACATGAATGACTTATATGAATGTGAATTGCATACGAGAAAGGAGAATGAATTGAGGAGCCTTGCATCATGGCACTTGCATTTGCATTATGATTTGAAAAGAGCTGTGCCTCAGCACAGGGTATAAAGTTTGCGAAATGAGCTGTCATGCGTTACAGGGTATAAAGACAATCTGTAACCATCACAGGGTATAAAGTGAGCTGTAATGTGTCATAGGGTATAAAGACAAGCTGTGGCACATTACAGGGTATAAAGTTGAGCTGTGGTGCGTCACAGGGTATAAAGACAAGCTGTGGCCCATCACAGGGTATAAAGTTATGTGACCGGACATTTTGACATGCATTGCACTGTTTTGAAAAGAATTGCATAGCATTTGTGATTGTGTAGTGTAGTGCATATTTTGGCATGCATCATGTGAGTCGTTACGGTGTGATTGACTTGTACCTTGATTGTTATTGAACTGTTGAATGTTTATGAGTTACTGCTCTTATGTTGTCATGCTGGTAATCTATGCCTTTGAAAGTATACAAGACATGTGCCCCATCACCCCTTGATTTAAATATTACTCATGTCTTGCCATGTGATGATCCCGTATGTCTTATAAGTGGGTTACTTGCTAGCGTTTTCGCTAAGGGTACTACCTTTTGTCATTGCAGATGAGCCTAGTTACGACATGATCTTTATCGAGGATGACGGCGAGTGGGCTGAATGGGATACCTAGACCTTGTTGGGGAGATTGATTGGCTAGTTACAACTGTTTCCATTTGTTTCATTTATTTGGTCTTTCATTTGGGGTTTTAGATGGCTGCGACCATGTACACTGTCGGTGATCACATTGTCTTTGACGTACTACTCTGATGATTTGGTTGATTTGATATGTTTCCGCACTTATTTCTCTTACGTCATCGATGATGCGTATTCGAGAGATGAGACGTCTGGTAGTCTTCTCAGTAAGCTACGACGGGTGAACCGATTCGGATTCCGCTGTCCGGGTCGGGGCGCTACAGGTGGTATCAGAGACTAGGCTTCAGATCTACCTCGGAGACCTAGGTTATGACATGTAGAGTCTTAAGTTATGACCTTCACCTTAAGTTGATCTTTAGATCTAAGTATGCAATTTCAGATTTAAGCTTGATCTGGGATGGGTGTGTGTACGAGCGCGATTAGTGAAGTCAAATAGATGTAATCGTTTAACCTATGAACTACGCCTTGTACCCCTTTATGGATTTCACGTTTATTTTGGAACTGCTCGACACTAATGACGTGATATTGCAGAAGATGCCTCCTAGACGTGATAACCAAGGTAACGGTGGCAATGAGAGCAATGACCCTCCTCCACCACCACCAGTTCTAGTCCCACAAGCGCTGATTGATGCTATCACGGTGATAGCCCAGGGAGTTGCTCAGCAGCAGCAACAACCGCAACAACCCCCTGCGCCAGCACCACCGCAGCACGGCATAAGGTACTACATTGGGGAGATGCGAAAGATGCATACCCCAAACTTTGAAGGGACAACTGACCCAGAGGTGGCTGGGTTTTGGCTGGACGAAGTAGAAAAATGCTTCAGGCTAGTGCAAGTACCAGAAGAACACAAGGTGGATGTGGCCACGCCTTTCCTAACTGGCAGAGCGAATGCATGGTGGAACGGCATTTCGCCCAAGATGACTTCTCCCATCCAGTGGAGTCAATTTGTAAAGGCCTACAAGGACTATTATGTGCCAGAGACTGCCATTTTGGAGAAAATGAGACAGTTTGACAAGTTCGAACAGGGAAGGATGTCTGTCTCTGATTACGCAGATCGGTTCCATGCCTTGGGTAAGTTCACACCCTTGGTACTGGAAAACAACCGAATGAAGATGCTAAAATTTGAGGAAGGACTGAACCCCCGCATTCGGACTGCCATAGCGGGGTCAAGCTTGAAAACGTTCGAGGAGATGTTGGACGCATGTTATCGAGTGGAGAGTGACATGCGTAGGTCACAGAACAGAGAGGCTCGTGAAGAATCGAGCAAGAGGCCGAGAGTTGAGCAAAGTGGGAGTAGGCCCGGACGTTGGGTCAAGATCCCCAGAAAGGGGCAAACGGGGCCAGTGCAAAGGACACCACAGCCAAACCAACCTGACCGGCAAGCACCTGCAGAATGCCCGCACTGCCATAAAAGACACGTGGGTGAATGTTGGAAAGTATCAGGTACGTGCTTCAGATGTGGAAAGTCAGGCCATAGGATCAAGGACTGCCCAGACTTGAACCCTAAGCCACAAACAGGTGCAGGGCCGACTCAGCAGCAGAGAGGCAGGCCCAATGCTAGAGTCCACGCCATGACAGACGCGGAAGTCCAAGAGGACGCAAATGTGGTGACAGGTATGACCTAAGTTAAATAATAGTCGTTTAAGTTGAAACTTTAGTCATTTAAGTTGATGATTGAATATGTGTTATGTGAAAACCTCTATGTGTTACCCTCTTATGATTAGGTGTGATCTTAATTAACAAAGTACCTGCGAACGTGTTGTTTGATAGTGGAGCTAGTCACTCCTTCATTTCTAAGCGATTTGCCAAAGGGATCGACTGTTTACCCGAATGGCTTGAGAACCCATTTAGAGTGCAAGCAGCCGGCGAGCAAGTGCTGGTATCCCACCACCAGTACAAAGATTGTGAGATGGAGTTGGATGGGAAGTTATTCTCGGTGACCTTAGTTCCAATCCCGATGAAGGACTTTGATGTCATATTGGGCATGGATTGGCTGACCAAAAATCATGCCAGTATTGATTGTAAATTGAAGCAAGTGACCCTCAAGGACCCTGAGATGAATGACATCACGGTACAAGGAAATTGCAAGATAACTAAAGCTCCCAAGAAGATATACATGACGGCAATTAAGGCGTTTAAGGCTTTGCAAAAAGGAGCAGAGGGATATATGGTGTATGCTGTAGATGCTCAGCAAGAAGTTCCCTCCATGGATCAAATTCCGGTAATCAATGAATTTAAGGACGTATTTCCGGATGATTTACCGGGAGTTCCGCCATCGAGAGAAGTGGAGTTCGAAATCAATTTGATACCCGGAGCCGAGCCTATATCAAAGGCACCCTACAGAATGGCTCCAGCTGAACTTAAAGAGCTAAAGGGGCAACTTCAGGAGTTGCTGGACAAGAAGTTAATTCGCCCCAGTGTATCACCTTGGGGAGCTCCAGTTCTATTCGTAAAGAAGAAAGATGGCAGCATGAGGCTGTGCATCGACTACCGAGAACTGAATAAGATTACCATTAAGAACAAATATCCTTTGCCAAGGATAGAGGACTTATTTGACCAACTTAAAGGAGCTCGTTGGTTCTCAAAGATCGATCTCCGTCAAGGGTATCACCAGCTGCTTGTGAAAGCCGGAGACGTACCTAAAACGGCGTTCCGAACTCGATACGGGCATTATGAATTCTTAGTGATGCCTTTTGGACTAACTAATGCCCCAGCAGCTTTCATGGACTTGATGAACACTGTGTTCCGAGAACAGTTAGACCAATTTGTAGTAGTGTTCATCGATGACATTTTGGTCTATTCCCCCGACGAACAAGCTCATGCTGAACATTTGAGAGTGGTGTTGCAAATTCTGAGGCAACAAAGGCTGTATGCCAAATTCAGCAAGTGTGAATTTTGGCTAAGAAGTGTAGCCTTCCTTGGTCACGTGATTTCTGAAGATGGGATCTCAGTAGATCCTAAGAAGATAGAGGCCATCACCGAATGGCCAAGACCCACTAATGTGACCGAAGTCAGAAGCTTCCTAGGCTTGGCAGGCTACTATAGGAAGTTTGTTGAGGGATTCTCAACGATAGCAGTACCCTTGAGTCGACTTACGCAGAAGAAGACTAAATTCGAATGGACTGCTGAATGCGAGCAGAGCTTTACTGAGCTCAAGAGGAGATTGACCACAGCCCCGGTGTTGGCGCAACCTTCCGGCACCGACGGTTTCGTGATCTATAGCGACGCGTCTAAGAAAGGACTAGGTATGTACATCAGTACAATTGATGCAGTGTATATACATATGCTAGTCTTAAACTAACCCACTGTTTATAGGCTGTGTCTTGATGCAAAACGAACGAGTCATATCGTACGCGTCAAGACAACTGAAACCATATGAGCAGAACTATCCGACTCATGACTTGGAACTCGCAGCTGTGGTATTTGCCCTTAAGATCTGGAGACACTACCTATATGGAGAGAAATGTGCAGTCTTCACGGACCATAAGAGCTTAAAGTATCTATTTTCGCAGAAAGAGTTGAATATGAGACAAAGAAGATGGTTAGAGTTACTCAAGGACTATGACTTGACCATCAACTACCATCCGGGTAAAGCCAATAGAGTGGCAGACGCATTGAGCAGGAAGTCTAGCCACGCAAGACAGTCTCCATTGGAAAGAGAGATTGAGGAGTTTGATCTTGAAATGGTGGATTCAGTGGCAAATGTCCTCACAGCTTTGTCTATCAGCCCAAACTTGGTAGACCGAATCAAAGAGGCACAGTATGAGGACCTAGCACTGAAAGAGATCCGCGACCAATTATCCACGGGACCGGTAAAAGACTTCCAGTTGCGAGAAGATGGGAGTCTATGGTTCCAGAATCGGTTATGCGTACCCGCTAACGACGAGCTTCGAATGGAATTACTTCGAGAGGCGCATAACTCAAGAATGTCTATCCACCCCGGAAGTACTAAGATGTATAAGGACCTCAAAAGAAACTATTGGTGGATAGGGATGAAAAAGTCAATAGCGACATATGTTGAGAGATGTTTGGTATGCCAACAAGTCAAAGCGGAACATCAACGACCTGGTGGCTTGATGAAGCCACTAGAGATTCCAGAATGGAAGTGGGAGCATGTGACGATGGATTTCGTAATGGGACTACCCAAGACCCGCAATGGGAACGAGATGATTTGGGTAATCGTAGACAGACTGACGAAGACAGCTCATTTCATTGCCATGCCTCATGGTACTTCGTATGAAAGGTTATCCAATATCTATGTGGATAACATTGTAAGTCTACATGGAGTCCCAGTTAGCATCGTATCAGACCGTGACCCCAAGTTCACCTCTAAGTTCTGGAGAGCATTCCAGAAAGCTATGGGTACGGAGTTGAGAATGAGCACAGCATATCACCCGCAAACGGATGGGCAATCCGAGAGGACCATCCAAACATTGGAAGACATGCTGAGAGCATGCGCCTTAGACTTCAAAGGGAACTGGGATAGCATGTTGAAGTTGATGGAGTTTTCATATAACAACAGCTATCACAGTGCAATTGGCATGGCGCCATTTGAAGCCTTATACGGACGTAAGTGCAGATCCCCGGTTTGTTGGGACGAAGTTGGGGAAAGGACAATCACAGCACCAGAGTTGGTTGAGCAAACGGTGGATAAGGTTAAGGTGATAAGAGAGAAACTCAAGGTGGCCCAAGATCGCAGTAAAAGTTGGGCTGACTCCAAAAGACGACCGTTGGAGTTTGAGGAGGGCGATAAGGTTTACCTACGAGTTTCACCAACTAAGGGAGTTGCTAGATTTGGAGTAAAGGGCAAGTTAAGCCCGAGATATATTGGCCCTTACGAAGTTCTCGGTAAAGTTGGTGAAAGAGCATACCGACTAGCCTTACCTCCCAGTTTATCACAAGTCCATAACGTATTCCACGTGTCGCAACTACGGAAATACGTATCGGATCCGGGCCATGTCCTTGAAGCCCAACCCTTAGATGTGAAAGAAGACGTCACTTACGAAGAACATCCAATGAGGATTGTGGACAGAAAGGATCAAGTCCTACGCCGACGCGTCATTCCGTATGTCAAGGTTCAGTGGAGTAACCATACGGAGCGCGAAGCCACGTGGGAGCTTGAAGAGCAAATGAAGGAGTTATATCCACACCTCTTCCAATAAGGTACGCCAGTTTCGAGGACGAAACTTCTTATAAGGGGGGAGGGATGTTATGCCCCGCACCCTCCGTAGGGTAACTTAAAAGACAAAGAAGAATTTTACGAGAATTAATGACGGTCAACGGTAACTAATGACGAAATAAATATAGGATGAATGAGAATTAAATGAAGGATTAAATATTAGGAATTAAATTGTATTTAATTTTCAAAATTAAATAATTTAGATTTATCCTTTAAGATAAATAAGAAATAAAAGGTAATTTAGAAACACCAAACTTTTTCCCCTAACCATATATAAACTGAGAAAGCGTCAGTTTTCTACAGAAAACAACGACGCTCTCTCTCCCCTAACCCTAGCCGTTTCCCAAGAGAAGGAGAAAGCCCCAGGAATCAATCCAGTCTTCATCCGTTCTTCGTTTCTCCTCCGAGTAATCAAAGGCAAGTAATCTGTTTATAAGTTCCTACGTTTTGCGAAAGAAAAACGGCCTATCTTAATTATCAACTTGGATCACCATGCAGTAGATTTGCTCTTTGACTATTTGTTTATGATCTATGTGCTTTCGTTTCCGGATTTGGCCAATATATATGAAAGTACGATTGTTGTTATTGTTGAATCTGTGAAAATCATGCAAATCCCTACCCTAATTCCCTCTTGATGTGGTTTCGTAGTTGAAAGGGGTTGGGAAGAGGAAAGGTGGGATTTTTGAATTCATGGTCGTTGATGAGAGCGTGTTTTAGGTATGGATCAGGAGTTGATACGTTGTAGCGTTGGATTTGTAGTTAGGACTGTGATTGTAGTCAGGATTTGGTGTGAAAGATTGGGTATGCATTGGGGAGGATGATGGTTGATGGTTCTGCAGAAATTACAGAGGAAAGTTTGGGAAAAACGCAGGCTTCGATCGATCTAAGTCAGAGATCGATGTCCTCAGAAGGACATCGATCGATCGATGTCTAGGAAGCTGAGAGATCGATGTCCTCAGAAGGACATCGATCGATCGATGTGCTGATGGCTGAGAGATCGATGTCCACAGAAGGACATCGATCGATCGATGTAGGTTGAGCCTGAGAGATCGATGTCCTCAGAAGGACATCGATCGATCGAAGTGAGAGATCGATGTCCCCAGTTGGACATCGATCGATCGATGTATAGGGGATGAAGTCCTGAAATTTTGTGGAAAGTAGAGGAAGAAAGAGGGGCGTTCGGGAAACCCTTGAGTGACCTTAATGACTTCTTAAGACCTGATTAAAGTTAGTCTAAGTCCTGGGAGCATGCCTTAGGATGGTGAATCAATCTTGGTGTTTTCAACGGATCCTCGAATCGAGTTTCAACGGGAAGGACTTAGGCGGGTTAGGAGATGAAGGCACGAGGTACTTGAGAGTTCGACGAAGAATGGTTAGGGATATCTGTCTTAGGTTATGGATCTTAGTATCATGCCTAAGTGTTGACACGATAGTCGAAGCCTAAGTGATGATGTGTAAGTTAGCAAAAACTCGTGTGTGTTTGTACTTGCGCATGTGTACATGAATGACTTATATGAATGTGAATTGCATACGAGAAAGGAGAATGAATTGAGGAGCCTTGCATCATGGCACTTGCATTTGCATTATGATTTGAAAAGAGCTGTGCCTCAGCACAGGGTATAAAGTTTGCGAAATGAGCTGTCATGCGTTACAGGGTATAAAGACAATCTGTAACCATCACAGGGTATAAAGTGAGCTGTAATGTGTCATAGGGTATAAAGACAAGCTGTGGCACATTACAGGGTATAAAGTTGAGCTGTGGTGCGTCACAGGGTATAAAGACAAGCTGTGGCCCATCACAGGGTATAAAGTTATGTGACCGGACATTTTGACATGCATTGCACTGTTTTGAAAAGAATTGCATAAGCATTTGTGATTGTGTAGTGTAGTGCATATTTTGGCATGCATCATGTGAGTCGTTACGGTGTGATTGACTTGTACCTTGATTGTTATTGAACTGTTGAATGTTTATGAGTTACTGCTCTTATGTTGTCATGCTGGTAATCTATGCCTTTGAAAGTATACAAGACATGTGCCCCATCACCCCTTGATTTAAATATTACTCATGTCTTGCCATGTGATGATCCCGTATGTCTTATAAGTGGGTTACTTGCTAGCGTTTTCGCTAAGGGTACTACCTTTTGTCATTGCAGATGAGCCTAGTTACGACATGATCTTTATCGAGGATGACGGCGAGTGGGCTGAATGGGATACCTAGACCTTGTTGGGGAGATTGATTGGCTAGTTACAACTGTTTCCATTTGTTTCATTTATTTGGTCTTTCATTTGGGGTTTTAGATGGCTGCGACCATGTACACTGTCGGTGATCACATTGTCTTTGACGTACTACTCTGATGATTTGGTTGATTTGATATGTTTCCGCACTTATTTCTCTTACGTCATCGATGATGCGTATTCGAGAGATGAGACGTCTGGTAGTCTTCTCAGTAAGCTACGACGGGTGAACCGATTCGGATTCCGCTGTCCGGGTCGGGGCGCTACACTATGCCTTCTTTCTAGGTAAACCCTTTTGCAACAAGTCTGACCTTATATCGTTCTACATTACCCTTCGAATCTCGTTTGGTTTTAAAGATCCATTTACAACCAACCGGTTTCGAACCTATGGGTAATGGCACGATGTCCCAAACTTTGTTGTCATGCATAGACTTAATTTCCTCATTCATAGCTTCAATCCACCTTTCTGAATTTTGACAATTGATGAATATTTATTGGATCATCTTCCATCATGCCTATGTCGAATTTGTGTTCCTGAAGATATACCACATAATCATCTGATATGGAGTTTCTTCTTTGACGAGTGGATCGTCTTAGTGGTACATGTTCTTGAGGTATTGATGGTTCCTCAACTGCATCAGTAGTTCCTCGTTCGTCAGAAACAATTTCCACAGGTTCCTGTGGACCAGAACTACTAGGGCTTAAATCGTTATATGTGTGTGTCCTTAGTGGAATCTCACCAACGGTTGGTTCAATTCACATATTTACACCGTCAGAGTTAGATGCGTGTGTCCTTAGTGGAATCTCACCAACGATTGGTTCAATTCACATATTTACACCATCAGAACGATCTTCATCTAATTTGGTGATCTGCTGATGCAAACCATTTCCCCCCGGAACCGAAATATCCTCAAAGAAGTGTGGTGAATTGGTTTCGAATATAGTTGTGCTAGTGGGACCATAAAATTTGTAACCCCGTGAGCTCTCGGCATAACCAACAAAATAGCAGCTGATCGTTTTAGCATCCAATTTTCTTTCATAAGGCCTAGCTTCAGCAGGACAACCCCATATTCAGAAATAAAGTAGACTAGGCTTTCGTCCAGTCCATAACTCATATGGTGTTCTATCAGTTGCTTTAGTTGGTACACGATTGAGGATGTAGGCCGTAGTTTTAAGTGCTTCTCCCCAGAGAGATAATGGCAACGTAGTTTGACTGATCATACTACGAACCATTTCCATTAATGTGCGATTGCGCCATTCAACTACACCATTCATGGAAGGCGTGCCTGTGTACTGTGGCACAATACAACACTCCTCTAGGAACTTAGCAAAAGGCCCTGGACATTGTTCACTTGAACCATCATATCGTCCGTAGTATTCACCTCCACGATCCAATCTGACGACCTTAATCTTTCCATTGAGTTGTAACTCAACTTCTGCTTTATAGGCTTTGAATATGTCCAAAGCTTGCGCTTTGTCTTTGATCAAGTATATGTAGCCATAACGTGAGTAATCGTCGATAAAGCTAATGAAGTATGTATGACCGTTTTGGATGGCTGTATAAAATGGTCCACTGATGTCTGTATGAATTAGCTGTAGTACACTCGACGCACGGTTGGCTTCATATTTGCAGACTTTGGTTTGTTTTCCTTTAGCACAAAATATATATGATATGAAATTTGTGGTGTCTAAAGGATCGAGAATGTCGTTTCTGACTAGACGTTCGATTCGATTTTTCTAAATGTGGCCTAAACGTCTATGCCATAAGTTCCTAAATTCTCGTGAGTTAACTTTTGCTTTACATTTCGAGTACTTGTTTGCAAGGTTTCTTGAGTTGAAGCGACATTAATAGAATAAAGCCTATCTGTTTCGGACAATTTACCATTATCAACCAATTTAGATGCAAGAAACAATCTGAAGGTGACATTCCCAATATCAAAAAAATAACCATCTTTGTCTAAACGATAAAGGAAATTAAGTTTCTTCTAAAAGACGGCACAATACAAGTTTCATGCAAATCTAAATAAAAGCCAGTGGTCAGCAATAGCCTGAAGTGCCCAATAGCTTCAACCTTTGCCCTGCCATTTCCTGAGTAGATATATCTCTCAGTTGGATTTGGCTTTTGATGGCTCAGGCAACCCTGCAAAGACACAGATAAATGGGTGGTTGCACCCGTATCAATCCACCAAGTGTCTTTAGGTACTGAAACATGATTAATTTCTGAACAAACCAAAGGAAAAGATGTACCTTTCTTAGCAAGCCAAGAACGAAAACTGGTACAGTCTTTCTTCATATGTCCCTTCATTTTACAGAAGAAACAGGCGGGGCCCTTATCCGACCCTTTGACAACAGTCAGTTTTGCTCTTTTATCCGCTTTCTGAATGCCTTGATCTTTCACTGCCTGTGCAGCCTTACGTTTCTTTCCACCATTCTTGCTCTTGGTGGTGGTGACATGCACGCTTGCAGCGGTTTCGTTCTGAAGCCGTTCCTCTTCCTGAACACAGTGAGTGATCAACTCATTCACTGACCACTTCTCCTTCTGGCAGTTGTAACTTACCAAGAAATGGTTAAACTTAGGAGGAAGGGAGTTAAGGACCATTACCACCAGCATGTCATCAGACACGTCCAGTTTCATGCTCCTCAACTTAGAAACCATATGAGACATCTCCATGATGTATTCCCGAATACCACCATCACCACGATACTTGTTTGAGCAAAATTTCTTTAAGAGATTACTCATTTCGGTTTTCTCATTCCTCATGAATCTTTGCTCAAGCTCAACCAAAAATTCCTTGGCCGTGGTGGATTCAGAAACAGACCCCCTGAATGCCTCAGGAATAGTCTTCTGCATGATCTTCAGACATATGCGGTTGGACTTCAACCAGCGAGCCATAGTATCCTTCTGCTCATTAGTGCTATCATCATGTAGCACGGTTGGTCGGTCCATCTGAAGCGCAATGTCCAGATCGGCTAACCCCAGAAAAATCTCCATTTGATCTTTCCAAGTCTTAAAGTTTGAACCGTTCAACATCGGAATATTATTAACATCGGAAAAGATTGCTGAAATAAAAAAAACAAAGAACAAAATAACACATAAGTCAATATCAACTGCAATATAACTTAAGTTCAAATCAAGTATAGAACATTTCCATCTCCCAAAAATCTTTCAATGTTAAGTGCTCTTTGGAGTCTCCTTAACATTGTCCAACAACTGGGGCATAGAAATTGATGCAACGATACACCATACGTAAAGTAGTCACCTTCCTTTGGGCCGATGAACTATTCACGTATTTCCTTATTATCGCCGGACTCTTTCAATTACTACGATGTGATATATGTGACTTCGACAATTACGTCTTCCCTTGGGCCGACTAATAGTTGTGCGAAGCACATACGCACCTGTCACAAACTTAACAATTGCACATGCGATGATATGATTGCCACACTTTAAGGGAATCATATTAAAAAGCTATATATTTGCTAAGATGCATATCCTTATGGTTCTATACACCATTGCAGTTTATCAATTAACATGAAGATTTATGTTTGACCGTAACGTATACATACGTTTGGTTGAACCCTTGCATTTTCTTCAATTTTTGAGACGCTACTGAAATTCTCAAAATCAAGAAAATAACACTTCGTTGATAATTCTAAAGACCAATGAAGCTTTATCAATCAATGCCGCTTGTGACATAACCGAATGATGAAACTTTATTATTCATCTATCCCAAGCAAATATATTTGATTGATAATTATTGTCAAAATGGATTCCTTGTTGGTCAAACCGTTCAGTTAAACTGAATAAAACGTATGCAACAACATAGCACGTAGATAATGCAGTATAGATATATCTTATATCAGTACATACAAATAATGTATGACAAAATACTAATGATGTACAATACATAACGTAACAAATACAATTGTTCCAGGAAGTGCCGAAACCAGCACTGCCATTCCTTTCAAAAAATTTCAACAAGAGCATGACAAAATTAAGCAAATAAATGAAGATTCTAAACCTTCGTCATGGGAAATCACCTCATTACCCATGATATAAAGCATTAATGTATCTTCATAAAGTCTGCCATGCTACTATACGAACATAATATAATAACTCAAAACGTGTTACACGTATGTATGCTATTCACAGCTTATACAGTATGTATATCAGTGCCACAAAATAATATTGTTGATAGGTCCATAGCAGGCCAAGAGTATCACTCTTGCTCCATTGATTGCGCTGTAGTAGTCCTAACACGTACGGTAACTGTGTCTTCCAAAGGATTTCACGAACCCACCAGTTGTTGAATCCACTAATGAAGTTTCAACAACCACCATTACTATTCGATGGAGAGAATAGATAGTGTGCTCTCCTCTCGAAAGTATTTAAAATATATGAAATATATATTTATGTGTTCTTTGCAAATGAAGGGACAAAGCAATCTTGCAGGTGAACTTTGAAAGTGCAAAGCTACAGCATAAACTTTCATAGGCACGAAAAGTTTGTTATGCAAAAGATATTTTTTTTTGTCCCACACCTTCCATATATATATACAATGGAAACCAATTGAAACGTCTTGCATCAAATGCTGAAAATTCAATTGCTGCAAATTCAATTGCTGAAAAAACGTTCTATATTCAATTTCCATCAATGTCCGTTTGAATGAAACGAATACAAGATTTCTTGCATTAATATATATAATAAATTATATATAAAAACTTACTTCGAGAAGAATAATCGTGGGTTCATGTCCCTCGGGGACCAGACGCCATTAATAATACGGTCTCGACTTTACGAGTCCTACCATCAAGGACTGTAACCGTATGACTGTCTACACATTTAGTGGTCCATTCAGATTACATTGCGTATCCACTAATATACCACTGTGATCACTTAACATGTGGATACGTACGTAATACAAATATTATGTGACATTGGTAACATATAATATATTACATAAGTCCACTGATGTTTGATATGTAACTTAAGTCACACGTGTCGTGCACTACACGTATGAACATATCAAATCCAACATGACCACCTTTTCAACCTTACTATGAGGGTAGTTAACGTCCGGCAGCAACTGATAAGACTTGCCAACAAACATCACTTCTCGGAGAAACTCGAATATGTTAAAGACGCCTAACAGAGTTTACTCATTCTATAAAATAAAAATAAAATATTAATAAAACAAGAAAAAGCCCAGGGACTTGCTAGCATATGAGTGACAGCCAGATCAACGTAACTATCCCTTAACAGGAAAGCCTCTAACCTCTGTATGTTAGACTCAATTGAGTTGCTTACTGACAGTGCCAAGACCTGCAATAAGATATTCAGATACCCCAATGGTAATGAAGGATGACTAAGTTCTTAGGACGCTGATATCGGTGCAAATGTCCACACTGGAGCATGATTTAATGGAAGAAGAGCAAAGATCTTGTCAATCTTGCATTTGTGTTCCAAGAGGGTGAATGCAGGAACGATAAGCAGAGAATCTTGCCATGTGTTCCAAGAGGGTGAATGCAGAAATGATACTTAGAGAATCTTGCCAATCTTGCATGTGTTCCAAGAGGGTGAATGCAGGAACGATACATAGAGAAAGGAAGACATGCTTGCTAAGATGCTAAGGCGGACATATTCAAGTTCCAGCCAATGAGATTTTATCAGGTTCCTTCAATGTTATAATTGAATTCAAAGAAAGCTCAATACTATGCCACCAAGCTGAGGGACACTTACCAAAATAAGGACGAACAACTAAACAAACGAGTTGTTGCTGCTCTAAAGCTGTAATCCTCGTATGTGAAGTCTGCAGACCGAAAATTTGGCAGACACAAATCAAATTCAGTTTAGGTGAAAGGTTCGGAGAAAAAGACATCAGAAAGGAGAAACAAAAAGATATCGCATCAAACCACATGCCTGCTTCTGACTTGGTGATCTCTGAGTATCTGAACTAGAAAGGCTGCAACGAGTAGGCCAATGTCATAATTACAAGGATCTGAATCAACATACTTGGAGTGTGACAAGTTAAACTGGAAAGAACGAAAATCCTGCAACAGAAACTAAGACAAAAGAGGCTTTAGCAGAGAAACGCAAAATTAACCAACCATATGCTGTAATATAGTTCTACAGAAGCTCACTGGCATGTGCTAAGGTTCAAGATCTATGTTGAAAATTGGGCTTACATGAGGTGATGCTCATATCTACTCAAAACCTTAATGAGGTACTATATTCTCATATCACCCATATATTTTTTCTCAAAGCGGGTGATGTGGGATAATATTCTCAACACCCGTCTTCACGTGGTAACATAGCTTGATATACATACTTAGAACCCGTCCTCAATCACAAACCACAAGCCAGGCATGAACATATAGACTTGGGTATAACCCACAAGCCAATCATGAACATATGTACTTGGTTGGCATGAACATCTGGACTTGGGTGAGGGGCACAACAAATGGCCAGCCATAGGCCAAGCAAGGTGTGAGTCTACATTTTAAACCTGCTCTGATACCATGTTGAAAGTTGGCTTACATGATGTGAGACACATATCCACTCAAAACCTTAAGGCAATGGATGGTGGTACCTCATTCTCATATAACCCATATATTTTTTTCTCAAAGTGGGCGATGTGGAATAATATTCTCAGCATTCTAAAATATTGAAACTTGGTGGAAAGACCTGCTGCACACTTTTTCAGTTTTGAGTCCAAGAAAACAATGGATCATGAATATGACAGCAGGGGAAGCAGTATCTGTAGCGCCCCGTCCCGAACTCTAGGGTCAGAACCGGTACGCCCGCCGTATTCCACTGAGGGATATACAAGGCGTCTGTACAAATCCCTGCACTTATCAGAACGACAGAGTATTCGATTGCGGAAGCGAAATAAATCAACTCAAAACCCTAAAACACAAGTAAAATCCCCAAAATCATATACAGTCAACATTAAGTCAAAATGCCCTAAACGACATCGTAAAGTACATAAAATGAAATCCGTAAGCTAAATCCTCAAATGAAATAATAAATAAAATAAAACTTCCTCAATTCTTGATCATCAGTCTCTAAGAGTCCCAATGTGCTCATTCAGAGTCCTCTCCAACCCATACGTAATCGTACACTGAATCGTCTGCAACAAAACAAACGAACGGTGTGAGCGACAAAAACGTCACTCAGTAGGTACCCTGCCTGCATCGGCCCTGTGAGATCATACATGCTAGGACAGTAGTGAAATACATATAAGTACGTTAATACGAAAATAGACTGTCCACGTTCTCACAAATACGTATAACGGTCATAACTTCTTAAAACAACGTATAACGGTCATAACTTCTGAAAACAACGAATAACGGTCATAACTTCTTAAACAATCAAAACACATAATCGTGCGAAATGAGCGTGAAATGCAATGTCACATATATGATGCATGATAAGCCTACATTCTTGAAAACACATATACTATCGTGCAATGCATGACCCCGGGACCTAACAGAACAGAACAGAACGGAACGGAACAGATATGCGACTTAGGTCTCGCATGTCTTAACATAACATAACAGATATGCGACTTAGGTCTCGCATATCCTAACAGAACAGAACAGATATGCGACTTAGGTCTCGCATACCTTAACAGAACAGAACAGATATGCGACTTAGGTCTCGCATACCCTAACGGAACATAACAGATATGCGACTTAGGTCTCGCATACCTTAACAGAACAGAACAGATATGCGACTTAGGTCTCGCATACCCTAACGGAACATAACAGATATGCGACTTAGGTCTCGCATACCCTAATGCAATGTCGTGATGCATGGATGCACAAAAATCACATACGGAAGGCTTCATTACTTTCCCTTTCATTTTCCTTTTATTTTCCTCTTTTTCTTTATTCTTCTTCTTTATTCTTTTTCTTTATTCTTTTTCTTTTTTTTTTCTTTCCTGCTTCATCCGACTCCTGCAATTTTTATTTTTCTCAAATACTTCTCTGCCCTCATATTCGTCCCCCTCCTTCTTCCCACACACCCGACCCCTCTCCATCACCCCACCTCCCCGACTCACCCTCCAGCACACCCCCCTCCAGAACACCCCTCTCCCTCAGCCCCCCAGCCGCACCCTCTCCCTTCGCCCCCCCCCCCCTCTCAGTTCTTGAACTTTCTCCCCTGGAAACCTTGCAATTCCTAAACTTTCCTTTTCCCTACTTCGTTCCCCAGCTCCCCCTCCTGCGATCCATCGCTCCCCCTCAACCCAAACGCACCCCCACCCTACAGCTGCACCCCCCAGCCCCAGCCGCACCCCTAACCCCCTCTCAGCCCCCCCACCTCACAGCCGCCCCCGCTGACCAGCCCCCCCTCCATCAATCCGGCAGCACGTACCGGCCACGCGCCGCCGCCACCAACACATCTTATTCGATTCCGGTATTTATATATACATCAAAAATACAATCTTTTCCAATTTCTTCATATGAAGATAACATCTTTCATATATGTACATATACGATCATACATACGGATATACAACTCATCAAATACATATAATAATCAAATATCAATCATCTATATAATCACAATTACTAATGCACGATCTCGGTTTGGTAAGGAAATTAGGGATTGTACCGTTTTCATACAAAGGATGTTAAGGGGGCACCTACCTGGTAATTGATACACGTTTGAAGGGTTGATCAGGTTGGCGGTACTCCTCTTAAAACTGGCGGCCTTGAGCGTTGGAAGCAAGAAAGGCGTTCCTTTCTTCTCTCTTGAAGAAGCGCCGTATGTTTTTGGTGAAGGGAGGAGTCTAAGCGCTGTTTTAAATAGAATTTGGTTAGGGTTTAGGAAAAATTTTCTAATCAAATTAGGTTTAATAATTAATTAGTCCAAATACCCTTTTTACCCTTATTTTAAAAAAATGGGATATAACAGTATCTCCGTTCAGAATTATGGCATCCCAACAAAAACCAGTAGAATTTTGCAATTTGGAAGCAACTTAGATAAGGGGTAATTGGATATTGTCATTACAAAAATGAACTGCTTTTACTTGAGAATGTTGGATAACAAAAATCAATGAATAAAACGAGCAGCCTGGTGCTACACGGCTTGGCGCATGACCTGGAGTCGCATTTTTAGGTTGCGGAACCACAATAAATGCACGTCCACAAGGCTGCTTTAGTTCTTTGTTTGAGTTTATAGCATCTTGAGGTCTTTCATTAAGCCAAAGACAATTGAGCAGACATATTATAGAGATACTAACAATGCAGGCAATTCTGTTTGCTTGCATTTTGTATATGATCTTTTACCTTAGATGAGGAATACAAAGAACAGCTTGCACCGCCGTTGAGCTTTCTAACTGGAAATGAAACTTGCTTCCTCTGTGATCCCCATATCCTCTATTGGAAAAATTATCAAGAATAATGCTCATTTCTTCCTTCGTCAGATCCAAGATTGACCTGGAAGCTTCTCTATTTTCCTTTCCTGCATCAGATTCCTCAACCTAGATGCCTCTTCCCAATTGTGATTGTCCGAATAAGTCTTTGTCAGCAAAACGTATGGAGCAGCTCCACATGGCTCAAGTTCAAGCAGTTTCTCAGAAACCCATTTTGCCATCTTAACATTTTTATGAAGCTGGCAATAAGACAGGAAGGCTGTCCATACAGGAACTACATGCGAAATATCGTTCTCAAATATAAAATTCTTTATGTCATCCAATTGACCTGCTCGACCGTAAAGATCCACCATACAGTTGAAGTGTTCAACTCCAGGTTTGATACCAAAAACATGTTTCATCATTGTAAAATACTGGTGGCCTTGTCTTATCAAACCTGCATGACTACAGGCAGTTAGAACTCCAACAAAAGTCACTTCATTTGGCCTTACACCCTCATTTTGCATTAACTCAAAAAGCTGAACAGTCTCTTCTGCGCATCCATGAATCGCGTAGCTGGATATCATAGTCGTCCATGATACAACATTCTGAGTTTTGGCTTCAGCAAAAAATGATCTAGAATCTTCCAACCTCCCGCATTTGGCATACATGTCAACCATTGATGAATTAAAAGAAGCATCTGGTTTATGTCCAGATTTCTGAATCCAAGCATGAATCTGTCGACCAAGTTCTAGAAGTCCACCATTAGCAGAGGCAGTAACAATGCTGGTCAGAGTGACCATATTGATCTCAAATTCTTCACGGATCATTGATCTGAAACTTTCTAGTGCCTCTTTTACCATTCCATTATCAACATATCCAGCTATCAGCGCACTCCATGATATACGTTGTCCAACAATGTCATCAACTGGAATCTTGGAACGGTGCCCCTTCCTGATCTCCGCAGCCAGCATTACGAAAATCAAATTAGCCTTGTCCATCTGCCCACATCTGCAATACATATCAATAAGAGAAGCATTTACAAACGGATCATCACTAATTCCATCCCTCAACAACCGGCCATGGATTTGTTTTCCTAACTCCAAACATCTTAGAGACGACAATAAAGACAGTGATATTGAAAAGGAGAATTTGTTCAAAGTATTTCCGCGTCTAACCATATCATAGAGAAGCTCTAAGGCTACAAGCTCAAACCCTTGTTGCAAGCATCCATCAATGATGGTGTTCCAACTTGAAACTTCTTTACTAGGCATACTCCTGAAAAAATCAAGACACTTCTCCATGTTGCCCATTTTCAACTTGGCAGCTAGCATTATATTCCACGACACAGCATCTTTAATCTTCTCATCCATCATTTGGAACAACCTCTCTGCATAATCAAGAGCTCCACATTTTACATATAGATCAAGAAGTGCATTCTCCAAAGCAACATCTAAAGCAATCCCATTGCCTACTATCCACCCATGAACAGCCTTACCCACATGCAGCCCCTTGGTAACACCACCACAGCACTTCATAACGCTGGCAAATGTGTACTTATTTGGAATTACACCGCCTTCATTCATCATCAAGGAGAAGTAATTTATACCACTTCCATAACATCCCAACTTAGCAAAACCTGATATTAGAATGGTCCATGATCGAACATCTCTTTCAGGAAGTTCATCAAACAGTTTACGTGCATTGAGTAGTTGATGGCCTTTCACATACAAGTTCAGAATATAATTTCCTGTACTGGAACTCCGACCAGCACCACTCTTGATTGTCGTAGCGTGAAAAACATCAGCAGGTAACGACAATGGAGATGAAGAACAACCTTGAGTTGGGTTATTCACGAAAGAATGGTTCTGACGTAGAGAAAATACTGCTGGATTTCTAATATAATTAGTTAAAGAAACAACCATGCTCCTACTACTAGAACTTCTAAGCATCTTTAGGCCCTATTGATTTCTCCATCTCATTGCACTAACATCTTAATGTTTCACCACATTCATTTCTTAATGCTAGTGCAAATGATTTCTACACCAAAAACTTCCTCATTTTCGATACGATAATTCTCACAACAAACAGAACTGGGTGGTCCGATTCTGCTCGTTTGATTACGGGGGAGTGTGTGTATGGAAATTTCCAGCATTTCCTCCCAGCATCTTTGCCTATAAAAATTTGAATTGTTGTACTCTACACCGGTGCACATGAATCGCAATTATGATGCTGACCAAGAATCCCTGTATAGCGCACCATTACGCGGGTTCTAATCCCTGCATAGCGCACCATTCTCCTATTACATTTCAACCTAAAACCAAAATTTTCAGTTTGGAAGGGCCTTTCTGTTTGAAGCACAACCATCTAGCTCATTTCAGCTTCCTGTTGTTTATAACTCATTGCACATAAACTAATAGGATAACCACTAAATACTCGCGCACCACAATAAAACTACAGAAACGCAAACAATCCAGACCAGAACTAACAATTTTCCAACTGACAATGACATTGAAACTGGGGCATCGCGCACAATTAGAAAGATCGTCCGCAACCGGCTATCAAGATTGAAGAGAACGTGTACGAGCAGCGAATTTGCGTATACAAGAGAATCGGGTTAAAATCTCTGAAATCTGATATCAGTAAACTGTTAATCCTGCTGCTAGTTAGAAAGACTAAAGCATTATCTTGCCTTAGAATCATACGTATAAATCTTCAGGATCATGGTTATAGAGGATAAAGTAAGACGACAAAGAGAAGCCTAAGAAAAGCGAGCCCCCGACTGTTCCAACGGTTCGTTGTGATATCCTGGATGCTAGCATGCTTCCTCCAACAACAGCTAATGATGTACAGAACGTGTGACCGATTGCAGCACCATCGAGATCCCCTAACCCCCAGCCCCTCACCCCCCCCTCAGACCGCCCGACATGTGGCACGCAGGGGGTGGTGACCCATGTGCCACGTGTCGGTCTTTTAATACCCCTTAAAGGGGGTCAGGCGATTCCAACCCGGATGCAAACCCCAATCGCATTTTTGTGAGTAGCCAACTGCAGTTAGATAACGAAAATTATAGTCACGAAAACCGGCCAAATAGCTCATTTGCATGGATTTCTTCTCAGAGAGTTCAGATTAATTCAGCACACCTGCTAAAGCAGTGAAAAACAATAGATCGAGGCATTCAACCTATCAAGGCAACATAATCACATGACGTTTTTAACCTACTCTGGGTTGACAGTCAACGTAAAATTTTATCACTAAACATGATTGTGGATCAAAGAAGAAATTATGTTAGTGCTAAGATGTTTCCCATAATAAAGACACCCGTATGATTCGAATGCAGAGCAAGACTTCCCGTCCGATGGTCCAAATATGATAACAATTGAGCTAAAGCCGCTGCATCTCTTAAAGAACTAGGATGTAGTGAAAAATAAGAAAGAGTTTTTAGGTCGTAAATTAGATGCTAATGTTGGAATATGAATTGTTTTGATGAAGTAAAAAACGTTTTAAAAGATTTAAAAAGGTATCTCACACTTTGGAATTAAAACAAAATGAGAAAAAGACACTCTGAGACATAGATTTCTCACATTGATTGATCGATGTATACATCAGTCTCTCAAGAAGAAACATTGATCGATCTATGTTGGGATTGTCCAAGGTTGAAACCTTACTGTGAGACATCAATATCTATGTTTGGGACACATCGATCGATCGATGTGACATCAGTCTTTAAGGTTAGAGACATCGGTCGATCGATGTAATGAAGGTTCAAAGTTGAAACCTACTATGAGACATCGATATCTCAATAATGAGACATCGATCGATGCATACATCAATCTCTCAAAGAAGAGAGACATCGATATCTAAATAATTAGACATCGATCGATCGATGTGACATCAATCTCTCAAAAAAGAGACATGATCGATCGATGTATGAAAGGTTTAAAACTGGAACCTTACTGGAAGACATCGATATCTCAACATAGAGACATCGATCGATGTCATCCAGGATTCAAATTTTTATGACCGTTGGAACAAAACTCAAGGGAGATCTAAAGTGTTTTCTCTCTCCAATCTTGTTCAAATTTTTTGTGGACTTTTCTCTGACATTAATCATGCTTCCTTGACTATTGTATACATGTCTAAGATTTTCTACGATGGCTTTGGAGGATCAAATCAAACTATAGGATAGCTAAAGACTAGTTGGACATTGTCAAGACTTATGGTTGAGTTGAAGACTTTAGGAGTCTAAAAACGTGGCTCACACCCTCTATAAATTGAAGAAGTTCAGATGAGGGCTAATTACACTTTTACCTTCTTCAAGCTTCATCCCTCATTGTTGTAAAAAACTCTCAAATGTGCAAAAGTGCTTAAAGCTCATTAAGCTCTTGTTACTTGTCTTCATTTTTGTAAATGTAAGAGTAGAAGTCTATCACAAGATGAACTATATGTATTTGATATCTTGCTTGTGATTTAGACTTATTAGAAAGTGTAACCCCACTATTTCCCAAAAACTTATTGTGTGAAAGTTCTTTGATAGAACTTTGTTGAAGTGGTGAGTAAACAAGGACTTGTTCTTGCTTATAGCTGTTGTTGAGATTGCACAAAGTGTATATGCAACAAGTTGTTGTTGTTGTTGTTGGCATTGCACAAATTGATTGTGCAATAAATTATTGATGTTATACTTGTTGCTTGAACTAATGTTAGTATAAGTGTTGTTGTTATTGTTCTTGTTCTTGTTCATTATCAAAGGTGATAAGAAAGTTGTTGTTGAAAATCCACTTTGGAAGCAAAGTGGTACTGGAGTAGAATTATTTAAGATTCGAACCACTCTAAATCTTGTGTCTTCACTCATTATCTCTCACCTCTTTCTTTATTGATTCAGAGAGAATTTGTTTTAAATTGAGATAAACCGAGAAAATTCCACAAAATTGTCTGACACTCTATTCACCCCCTAGAGTGTGCATCACGAACCTTACAGCTAAGTGAGGGAACAATATGTGATTAGACTAGAAACATAGAACATTGAACTCTAACAGGAAAGACAATGGAAATAGTTGACACGATGATAAACAGATGAGTGAATATTTTATGTTTGCAAGAGACAAACTCGATATGTGAGAACACTTAGACGGTATACAAGTCATGATTTAAACGCTAGTATATGGGGAATAATAAGACAAGTATTGGAGTTAAGATTATTATAGATGTCTTATTAAGAGACGAGGTAATTTGTGTTATTATAAGAGGAGATAGAATTATAACCCTTAAGGTGGTGCTTGAAGAAGAAACAATCAATATTATTAGCATATATGCTCAAGTGGGTTTAGAGGAGGCTTTAAATGTTCACTTTTAAAAAAACTTCAGAAGACGTAGTGCGTGAAATCCCAATAGATCGAAAGATCTTTATTGGATGAGATTTAAATAGACATGTAGATCAATGGGAAAAGGTTCACAATGAGATGCATAGTAGATTTGTTTTTTGAAATAGAAACAATTAAGGAAGATCGATTTTGGATTTTGCAATAGTTTATGACCTTATAGTATCTAACATATTTTTCAAACAAGAGATGAACACTTGATTAAATTCAAAAATGGACTAAATAAGTTGCAGATAGAGTATTTTATGACTCGTATGAAAGATAGAAGAGCTTGTAAGGATTGTAAAGTGATCGCATGAGAAATTTTAACAATGCAACACTATCTCGTAGTGTTGGATGTCTAATCCAACATAGAAGACTGAGAAAACAAAAGTTTATAGAATCTAAGATAAAATGGTGGAACTTGAAGAAAGCTAAGCAATCATAGTTTAGAAAAGTAGTATTAGAGCAAGAAGTCTTAAAAAATTCAAATGGTGACACAAATGAAGTGAGGGAGAATGTGACGGTAAAGATAAAGAAAATAACAAAAAAATTTACTTGACGAGTCAAAAGGTCGAACACCTACAAATAAAGAATCTTTGGTGGTGGAAAAGAGAAATGCAAGACAAAAAAACCCAGAGAACTTATTATAAGGCATTTCAGCGTTGCATAAATCAAGAGAAATTAAAAAATATAGGTTGCTGAGGAAAAAGCTAAAAATACCATGAGTGAAGCCAAATCAAATTTGAAGATTTCTATAAGCGGTTCGATACGAAAAAATATGAAAGAGACGTGTATAATATTGCTAAAGGGAGAGAAAAGAAGATAAGATTTGACTCAAGCTAAATGTATTGAAGACGAAGATAACAAGACCTTAGTAGAAGAAAGGACAATACAAGATAGATGGAGAAGATAGTTGAGAAACTTTTTAATGAATCAATGGAAGATGAACTCGTATTGAGCGAGTCACATAACTCTGAAGATGATAGAAACTTAATATGTATTAGGATAATCCGATTGAAAGAGGTAAAAGATGCTTTTAAAATGATGAAAAATGGTACATCGATTGCACCCGACGGTATTCCAATTGAGGCTTTGAAAATTCCTAAGGAATGAAGGTATTATACGGCTTGTAGATCTTTTTAACAAGATCGTGAAAACCGGTAAGATGTCTGACCATTGGATAAAAAACACATTACTACCTTTGTATCAAAGCAAATGAGATATATAAGATTGTGCAAATTATAGAAGAATTAAGTTAATGAACCACAGAAAGAAGCTACTTAGGCGAATGATTAAGAAAAAGCTTTGCAAAGAGATTAAAGTGCAGAAGTATGTCAAGTCTTCTTTGTGATAGAAAATTACCTTTGAAGATTAAAGGAAAGTTTTCCAAGACGGAAGTAAGACCCCGCACTGTTGTACGGGTCTAAATATTGAACAATCCATTATGAGCATAAACAAAGAATGACAGTGGCAGAAATTAGAATGTTAATATGAATATGTGGACACACAAGGAAAGATAAAATAAGAAATCAACACATAAGAAGAAAGATTGGAGTTGCTCCAATAAAAAATAAGATGTGAAAGTCAAGATTAAGATGGTATAAGCATGTGCAAAGGTGTTCTAGAAATGCACCTTTTTAGGCGATGCTAGACTAAATGCAAGTCTTACAAGCTTTATTCAAATGCTCACATTGAACCTAAGAATCCATCTTAACTAGTTTCTAAGTTTTACACAACATCATTAGCATATTAATACAAACAACAAATGTCTAAGACATGAATTCTTCATGTATACATAAGTATCATCATAAAGTTACGAAAATAACTAGTCTTAGTTATTTCATTTTTTCAACATGAACTTCTATGCTCAAGTGACGAAAGTAAACTTTTCAAATATCTATCCATTAGATTTTTCAATTACCATAAAATACTTTCAACATTATATACAATTGGCATGCTTCATATATGAACTTCTATGCGAATTTCTTCTTAACGTGAAATTCCAAGTTTAAATGATACAGCCATTTACAAACCTCAAAACATGATTTTAACATAATAATCATCAACAAGACATGTATAACATGCTTTTGGACATCTTTTTTATTCTCAATAGATTAGCCAACTTCATGTTTTTGCCTTTCAGAACAGATGACAAGTGAATAAATCATATTCAAAGACTAGATGCAATCCTATTAAGCAACAAAGATCACATGTGTAATACAAAAACAAATAGTAAAAGTCTTGTTTGGTAACGACTCAGAAATCATTCCCACATATATAGGAACATCGTACAAATTGACAGCTCCAGTCTTATAGACAAAGTTAACTTTAAAAGCACCTTCAACTATCCAACTCTTGGATTTCTCATGTATCTAAAGAAACTAGTCTACCACATTTTATTTCTTGAAATTCAAGAAATAAATACCTATTGGTTGCAATGAAATTGGTAGACATAACGTCCACCATACATGCCGTTGCACTACAATAAGGTTACCTAAAAAAATGACGACCATAGTGATCTTGTTGTCTTACACCATGTTGACATTCACATTGTTTTCTTCTCTTTGTTTGTAGTCAACAGCCGTGTTGATGTTGCCTTGGTTGCACGCTCATCTCCTATTCTTGGGCTTCCGTTGGTTGACACTGGAATCTTTTCTATGCTTGGCTTGTTTGCATCCATCAGTCTCTTTAGTTCTTTCGAAATCTGGATCATTGTAAATTTGTGTTCAATGCTTCAAGAAACTATCACCCCACAATCTAGAAGAAATGGGAGTGATACTTTGTTGATAAATTTGGCGAGTGATACAAGCTTCATGTGAGGCTTTCTTTTAGGTATCTTTGTTTGGGCGGTATCTTGCTCAAACTCAATATGTCTTCATAGAACTCTTCAATTTCTTGCCACTATCTATGATCTTTGTGATGTTTTTTCACATATTCAACCCTCAAAGTATGCCGGATGGAGGTTGAAGAATATCAAATGAATGACAACAAAGATTTCTTCATATTTGACTCGTTCAAATCTATCATCTTCTACAACCAAATTTTCTCTAAGATTGACAGCAAGTAGATCATAGAGTATTTAGTGTACGACAACATATCCGAGAGTTTCTCATTGCAGGACTTATTTCTTTATGCAGTTCGAACTTGGACAGATTAGAACCATGGCTTGTTTGGTAGCCGTCTCAACCAAAAAGTGTTTAAGATTGTTGGAAATTTAGGCAAATATGGTAACCAAATAAAATAAAGTAGAAACTCGAATATGACAAACCAACAACACAAACTGTAAGTCCAAGGAAATTGAAGAGAATATCAAAGATGTTGCTCCAAAAACATGAGATTTCCTTTGTAAAATACAAGTATGTAGTAAAGGAATACAAATGTAGGATAATCAAAGACATTGGAAATATGACAACAAGATGGAATCAAATAAACGACAGCAGGACAATAAGAAAAACAGTAGCTGAGACGTAACCGAAGTTGCACCATCCTTGAAGCAATTTTGCCTCCACAATGAGTAAGGTAGACTACGTGACAAATTATTCTCAGGATATAACGGCTTACTTCTGTTTGCTTGCTCTACGAGAAGAAGTTTGAATTTGCTTTTATAAGTGTTTGATATCAGATGAAAGAAGAGAGAAGAGGGAAAAAAACTCTGCAAGAATTTTTCCAAAACTTTTCAAAAGTTTTCCAAGACTATCTTTCAAAACATAGGATCCTTCTATTTATAAACATTCCAAAACTTTTCAAGAGTTTCCAAGATTATCTTGCAAAACATAAGATCCTTCTATTTACAAACATTTGTTTCATAAACAAAATGTTAAAATAACATATCTCTGCAAAAATAACTTTCTAAGTTGGTTCATGACCGTTCTAGATTGAAAGGAGATGTCCCAAAATGCAAAAGTTGCATCAACTCATGAACATACACCAGTTTGAAGTCACCCAACACTGTCACCGAATGGCCGATGACTTTTCATCGAACGGCTGATGAAACGTTTGACTATTTGAGTTTTACGATGTTCGGTCAATTCTGTCCAAACAGTGAAACAAATAAACCTTGAAACAATATAAATGTTAGAAGTAATAGCCAAAGTAGCCAGAATCATAACTAAAAAACAGTAAAACAATCCTTCCCTGTATAGTGAAATATTTGATCAACACCCAAGTCATACTAACAGAAGTATTAGAACAATTTGTATAATAAAAAAATAAAATATTGAAGTACTAGCCAACTTAAATGTATTTAACTTAAATGAGACGGAAATTTATGCTTTTTTTCATCGTATGTTTCAGCTTTTAATACATCCGTCAGAATAATGTTACACACATCAATTTAGGAAAATAAATAAATACACGTGATAAATGTTTCCATGTGTAGGTTAAAGTATAAACGATAAGATAGGACATATGTTAGAAAATCATATCATCTCAAAATGTTTGTTTATTTTAAACCTGCAGATACTTTAAAAAATTACTTAATAGAGTGTATTGTTCGTATTTCCGAATTGCCATTAAAAATAATAATAATTTAGCTTTAAATATGCAAAATTAACGAATATAAATATTAAAATAACCATTTTTTGTGACTTATGAAATATGAATAAGAATTTATGACAAGTAAAAAAGAAGAAGTATAGAATAGATTGCTAATAGGTTCCTTTTTAGAGGAAAAAGAGAGGACCGAAAATTATGGATGAATTGTGAAAGTCATTTAGATTTAGATTTAATGACGAAGTAGCATTCCTTTATTTCTATAATCCGGATTGGAGGGTTTGAGGTTTCTTACCGTCTAAAAACAAGAGTAAAGAAAACCCCATACATCCGATGATATTTTTGGAGGAAAAAAAGAAGGGGTCGGGGCTAGTGGTACATCTGAGCTAAGCATTTTGTAAGTTGATTGAGTTCGGTTTGAGTTTTTTCTTGATTAATTTCGTTCAATAAAATTCAAGGTTAAACTCGGTTTGACTTGAATACTTAACGACCTAATTTTCAGCATATTAATGCTCAAGTCGTTAGGTCGTGATTATATTCGAACTCAGAATATATATTGATTTGACGGTGCATTAGAATATTTCTTTTTTTAATTGAAGAGAGAATTCAAACTCGAATATCTTGGATAGAAAATATTACGCAACCGTTAGATATAAATAATAAATTAAACAGGGTAAGTGCGAATAATTAGAATGGTAATATGTTGCTCATATGAAAAAGTAATACTCCATCGGTATCAAAAATAACGTAACAGTTTACTTTTCCACAAAATGTAATTTACAATATGTTATCATAATTGACTTTTCAACCGAATATGAAAATTATATTAAAAAGTCAACTGTGATAATATTTTTGAAACGGAATGAATAATAATAATACTCCATCCGTCCCAAATTGAAAGTCACTTTTTTCCGTTTGGAGATGTCTAAGAAAGATGATCACATTCTATTCTAGTTTTTAAGTGGTTATGTCTTCCAAAATTGTCTTTAGTAATAATAAACGGACACAACACATTGAATACTACAACAATACAAGAAAGTGTAAAAATGAGATTATATGATAGTTATAATGGTTAGACAAGACAATAAATGATGTTCTTTTAAAATGTTGTAGTCCCGAAAAGTGAATCCTAATTTAGGACGAATGAAGTATAATTTAAAAATAGATATTACTTACTTGTATATACAGTATTTAGAATAAAAATTTATTTTTAATGTTGTTAAAATAGGCTAGAACTTCACTCGATTTTGACTCAAGTTTGAAGATGTATAAACTTGAGTTTGAGATCGAAATAGTCTAAAGCTTATGTTTGAGTTCAAAATTTTAAAACGTTGTGTAGATATAGTATTGACTTCATAGTTCACATCCTCTTATTACTGTAAACTCTCGATAAACATAATGCATCAATTATTGAAAGTTAATGATAATTTTAATGATCTGACAATACGTTAAATGATGTCTTGTCTTTACAACTCCAACAAACAAAAAGAGATGGAGCGAAAGATGGGAGAAAGCCAATTTAGTGCGCTTCTGTTTTAAGAAAACTACAAATGTCATACTTTTAGAAGTAATTCCATCATGTTATAAACTCGAACAAAAATATAAAAGAACAACAAGAAGATTGTATGATTTATCTCTTCAAAGGTGTGTCAATTCATACAAGAAGGTGTCCTATTTATAGGGTATAACAAGTGTAACCTCTTCCTAAGGTTAATGTCCACTACTCCACTACCTTTAGTGGGTATAAATATTTGGACATCCACTATCCTTAGTGGGTGTAAATATATGGCATCCATTATCCCACTAACACCTATAATAATACACAATACTCCCCCTTGGATGTCCAAATTTTATAGAATATGCCTCGTTAAAACCTTGCCAAGAAAAACCCAGTGGGATAAAAAACTTGGTCGAAGGAAAAAGAGTACACATTCCTAAAATTGGTAAGTGTGATATACTGCCTCGTTAAAACCTTGCCAAGAAAAACCCTGTGGGACAAAAACTTGGACGAAGGAAAAAGAGTACAGTATGTATAGTAATCACACTCCCCCTGATGCTGACAAGAGGTCTTTGAGTTGACGCATTCCAATGCTGTAGACCATCTTTCTAAATGTAGTTGTTGGTAGTGCTTTGGTGAATAAATCGGCAAAATTTTTGTTTGATTGTATCTGCTTGATATCAATGTCACCATTCTTCTCAAGATCATGAGTGTAGAAAAATTTTGGCGATATATGCTTCGTTCTGTCTCCTTTGATATAGCCATTCTTAATTTGAGCAATACATGCAGCGTTATCTTCAAACAAAATCGTCGGAGTCTTCCTTAGTGATGATAATCCACATGATTCTTGAATATGTTGAATCATCGATCTTAACCATACACATTCACGACTCGCTTCATGTAATGCTAAAATCTCAGAATGGTTGGAAGATGTGGCTGTTAATGTCTGCTTCACTGATCTCCATGATATAGCAGTACCTTCACAAGTAAAAACATATCCACTCTGTGATCTTCCCTTATGAGGGTCAGATAGATAGCCCGCATCAGCATATCCCACCAATTGTGACTCAGAATTCTTTGAATAGAATAAACACATATCTATTGTTCCACGAAGATAGCGTAAAATATGCTTGACACCATTCCAATGTCTTCGTGTTGGTGTAGAGCTATATTTCGCCAATAAATTTACTGAGAATGCTATGTCTGGTCTCGAGCAATTTGCAAGATACATTAAAGCACCAATAGCACTAAGATAAGGTACTTCTGGACCTAATAATTCCTCATTATCTTCTGGTGGTCGGAATGGATCTTTATTTACATCTAATGATCTTACTACCATAGGACTACTCAATGGATGAGCTTTATCCATATAAAATCTCTTCAAGATCTTCTCCGTGTATGCAGATTGATGAAGAAAGATTCCATTAGGCAAATGCTCGATCTGCAGGCCGAGACAAAATTTGGTTTTTCCGAGATCTTTCATCTCAAACTCTTTCATGAGATAATTAGCAGTTTTGGTAAGCTCTTCAGGAGTTCCAACAAGATTCAAGTCATCGACGTACACTGCAATTATAGAGAACCCATTTTCAGATCTTTTGATAAATACGCATGGACAAATTGGATTGTTTACATATCCTTCTCTAATGAGATACTCACTGAGACGATTATACCACATCCTGCCAGATTGTTTTAGTCCATACAAGGATCTCTGTAATTTGATTGAGTATAATCCATGTGCCTTTTGATCACATTTTGTAGGCAATTTTAATCCTTCAGGGATCTTCATATAAATATCATTATCTAAAAAACCATATAAGTATGCGGTAACCACATCCATTAACTGCATATCAAGGTTTTTAGCAACTGCCAGGCTGATTAGATATCGTAATGTTATGACATCAATTACTGGAGAATATGTTTCATCATAATCAAGCCCAGGTCTTTGTGAAAAACCTTGCTCAACAAGACGTGCCTTGTATCGCACAATCTCATTTTTCTCATTGCGTTTTCGTACAAAAACCCATTTATATCCAATAGGTTTTATCCCTTCAGGGGTTTGAACTACAGGTCCAAATACTTTGCGACTTTCTAATGATTTCAGTTCTGCTTGGATTGCATCTTTCCACTTTGGCCAATCATTTCTGCGTCGACATTGTTCAATAGATCTCGGTTCAGGATCCTCATTTACAATTTCACATGCAATACCATAAGCAAAAACATGATCAATAATAACCTTTTGTCTATCCCAATTTTCTCCTGAACTTACATAATTCAAAGAGATTTCTTCAAAATTTTGTTCACTTGCTTCTTCAGGAGCAACATGTTTATCAATTTTAGACTGATCAGTTTCAATTTCTATAGCGCTTTCAAGTTGTGAACTTCTTTGCTCTTCTGGAGTATTCTCTTCGGGAGCATTAACTTGCATCCTTCTCTTTCGAGGGTTTTTATCTTTTGCACCAACAGGGCGTCCACGTTTTAGACTTGCTCTTGGTATACCATTATCATGTCTTTCAGAGACATCGAGCCGAATTGGCGTATTCATCGCCGGAACGTGGGATTTTGTTATCCTTTTACTATCAGTAAATGCATCAAGCAACTGATTTGCAACATTTTGTAAATGAATTATCCTTCTTACTTCTTGATCGCATTGATTTGTCCGTGGGTCAAGATGAGAAAGTGAAGGAACATTCCATGTAATTTCACGTCGTTCTTCAGGAAACGGTACTTTGTCTCCCCCTAACGGCGGGAAAACTTTCTCATCAAAATGACAATCGGCATATCGTGCCTTAAATAAATCACCCGTCAGGGGCTCAATATATCTCACAATAGATGGAGAATCAAAACCCACATATATTCCTAAACGTCTTTGAGGACCCAGTTTTGTCCGTTGTGGTGGAGCAATCGGAACATAAATTGCACAACCAAAAATCTTTAAGTGTGAAATATCAGGCTGCTGGCCAGATACCATTTGCAATGGCGAATACGGTTGAAATGTACTGGGTCTAAGTCGTATTAATGCAGATGCATGCAGAATTGCATGTCCCCAAGCCGATGTGGGTAAATTTGACCTTAAAAGCATAGGTCGAGCAATCAGTTGTAAACGTTTTATAAATGACTCTGCTAGGCCATTTTGAGTATGCACATGTGCCACTGAATGCTCAACATCAATCCCAATCGACATGCAATAATCATTAAAAACTTGGGAAGTAAATTCACCAGCATTATCAAGACGAATAGATTTAATTGTATAATCCGGAAATTGTGCTCTTAAGCGTATAATCTGAGCAAGAAGCTTAGCAAATGCTACTGTTCTTGTCGAAAGCAAACTCACATGAGACCATCTCGAGGAGGCATCTAACAAGACCATGAAATAACGAAATGGTCCGCACGGTGGATCAATAGGTCCACAAATATCTCCTTGTATTCTTTGTAAAAACATAGGAGATTCAACATGAACCTTCATCGGAGATGGCCTCTTGATTAATTTCCCTCGTGAACAAGCAACACACACACAATCACGAGGTAAAAGAATCTTCTGGTTCTTTAAAGGATGTCCATGTGAGTTTTGTACAATTCTACGCATCATTACTGACCCCGGATGACCAAGTCGATCATGCCATAACATGAATAATGTTGGATCATTGAACTTCCGGTTCATCACAATATTAGATTCTACTGGATGTATAGTCGCATAATACAATCCAGATGAGAAAATTGGAAATTGTTCTTTTACAAGCTTCTAGCCTGATTCTTCGTATGTAATACATAAAAATTCCATATTCCCTTTATTCATGGTTTCAATATGAAAACCATTAAGACGTATGTCTTTGAAACTCAACAAGTTTCGTTTCGACTTGGTAGAAAATAATGCCATATTTATCAATATAGGTGTACCACCCGGTAGTATAATAGTTGCTCTTCCAGAGCCCTCAATCAATGATGTAGTGCCTGAAATTGTACTAACATTTGCTTTTGTCAATTGCAATGTCGAAAAATATTTTCGATCACGAAGAATTGTGTGTGTCGTTCCACTGTCAACCAGACAGATGTCCCCGCCATTCATCTTGAATATATGTCTAGCATAACATATATAATTTTCATGATTAAATTTAATTCCAAAGAATCAATATATAAATGGAAATTTAAATATCAAAGAAATTTTATTTATGCAAATATATAAGTTTAAATTGAAACAAACTTACATGCTAAGACGTTATAAACTAAACGAAAACTTATTCAAAGTAAACATGACTAATAACTAGATATCCTACATAATTATGCCTGACCATTGCTATTTGTAACATCATCTACAAACTGGATTCCATTGCCATCCATACTAGGGCCCATAAGATAATCTTCAAGATCTAAATCATCAAAATGATTGGGGATTGTGTCATCATTATCTTCTATGTTTCCAAAGTCTGCAAAATTACTTTGTTTTCCCTTGTCTTTATCCTTCTGGGATGCCTGATAAAGATCAACCAAATGTTTTGGTGTACGGCAAGTGCGAGACCAATGCCCGTGAGATCCGCATCGATAACATGTCTCATCATGTTGCTTAACGTTTGCACCATCTTTTACAGCTTTTGCATTTTCACGTGGCTTGTCATTATTTTCCCACTTCTGGTGGTATGGTGCAAAACTTCTACCATTGCCACGACCTCTACCGCGGCCACGGCCACGGCCACGACCACGACCACGTCCTCTACCACGACCATTAAAAGTTGCATTCGCTTCAGGGAATGATTTTGACCCGGTCGGGTGAGAAGTGTGATTTTTCATTAACAGTTCATTATTTTGCTCAGCAACTAAGAGACATGAAATGAGCTGGGAATATTTTTCAAAATTTCGTTCCCTATATTGCTGCTGCAGGAGCATATTCGATGCATGAAAAGTAGTGAATGTTTTTTCTAACATGTCAGCATCAGTAACTTTATCACCACACAACCTTAATTGAGAGACAATAGAAAACATAGCAGAATTATATTCATTGACTGTTTTATAATCTTGCAACCTCAGGTGCAACCAGTCATATCGAGCCTTTGGGAGGATAACACTCTTATAATGATCATATCTCTCCTCCAGATTTTTCCACAACTCCCGAGGCTCTTTCACCCCAAGATATTCGGATTTCAGCCCGTCGTGGAGATGATGGCGAATGAATATCATGGCTTTAGCCTTATCTTGCTCACTAGCCACAACATCATCTTTAATTGTATGCCCGAGGTTCATAGCCATCAAATGGATTTCAGCATCAAGAACCCATGCCATGTAATTTCTGCCGGAAATATCAAGGGCAGCAAATTCCAGTTTGGTGATGTTCGCCATTGGTCTGATTTATACATAAAGAAAATATATCAGACAATGATATATCCACTCAAAACTACAGGTTTGAGTAAATATTATATGCTGCATGCATCATAATAAATCATACTAATAGAACACATCAAATTGCCTTACTCAAACTTTCGTACCTTTTATCAAAAAAAAAACTTTCGTACCTCCAAAATACATTCACTAATTGACATTATACATATATAAGACAATAAAAATATAATTGGAAGGTCTTTTAACAATTAGACACAACAGTACAACAATTTTGCAGGAAAAATTTCACAATGCTACATACTGCTTCAATAAGTTAACACAGATCTTGATAGATCTCATATTTAAAGTACAAAAATTATTATACTTAAAAAAAACAAAACAAAACCTTACTATAAGGTAAATTAAATATTGCATCTTCATAAAAACAAACATCTAGTTCATCATCAACCACTGTCCCATTAATGTTTCGGCCAGTAGCATCCACGCCAACAAAAATTATGCATAACATATACACAATTCTACAAATGGTTTAATATGTATATGTTTATAATCAATTCTCACTTTCCATGCTAAACCAAATTCGGTCACTGGCATGTATTACCTGAAAATTTTTCAACAGTGCCTGAGTTTCTTGAGAATCATAGGTATAGTAATAGACACTTAACAGACATATCTGTTACATTATTCTCTAGAAGCTAAAATAGATTATGCATCACACAATCGAAAATGTTTCACTTACAGATCCTTTCTTTCTTTCTGAAATTGCAATGAAGCAGAGAACTTCCCTCAAAGCATTAAACTATAAACACATAAAATCTTCAAATATAAAACTAATGGTAACATACTTTAACTTTAACAGACTTCTTGCCATTTTCTCCGAGTTACAGCATGCGTCAGAAACACAAAACAAAAACCAAAACCAAAACCAAAAACAAAAACAATTCTTACCACGATGGATCTTCTATAGTAGGTAAAGCTTCGTGCTGATAACGTGTTATAAACTCGAACAAAAATATAAAAGAACAACAAGAAGATTGTATGATTTATCTCTTCAAAAGTGTGTCAATTCATACAAGAAGGTGTCCTATTTATAGGGTATAACAAGTGTAACCTCTTCCTAAGGTTAATGTCCACTACTCCACTACCTTTAGTGGGTATAAATATTTGGACATCCACTATCCTTAGTGGGTGTAAATATATGGCATCCATTATCCCACTAACACCCATAATAATACACAATACATCATAAGTGATTTTGCTAAAACCATGATACTACATATCACGGTTTTGACATAAACGTATTGTGTCCATTCGTTTTTTTTTAAAAAAAAAATTCTACAAAATAAGCTTGTGCCTATAGGCTGCTATCAGTAATCATCATCATCATCCGTATCCAGTATATCTCAACGACAATCGCTAGTGCTTGGGGACAGTAAGTGGCAGGCAAACATTACCTCTGTCCCAAGGGATAGAGAGTTTGCTTCCAGTGAGACCACCGACTCTATATGTACTAGTGAAGCTATTTTATTAAACATATACGAAATACTTCCAATATTAAAATAGTCATAATAGTGAACATGCACAAATAATTGAAAGAAAAAGACCGAAACAAAATATGCAAAGGCAAATTAAAGTGTAAATACTATCTAATCCTCTAAGTATGCTCTAAGGTGCCATATATCCTGTCTACCCTCCTTAACCTTAATCATCTGCCTCCATGAAATCCTATCATGGACCATGTCCTCAGAGAGGTGCAACTCTAGTAAGTCATGCCTAATCTGCTCATCCCACATCAGTTTGGCCCTGCTTTTACTCCTCTTTCCTTCTACAGTGAGGCTTTCAATTGCTCTGACAGACGCCGTTGTCTGTCTCCTCTTGACATGTCCAAACCATCTCAGTCTTCCCTCTTTATCTTATTTGTTACACTAGTCGCCCCTAACCTTTCTATGTAAACCTCATTTCTTATCTTGTCTAGCCTTGTATGTTCACACATCCACCTCAGCATCTTCATCTCTGCCACTTCCATCTTCTGTGACTATGTCCTTTTGATGGCCCAGCAGTCTGTTCCATATAACATTGTCGGCTGCACTGCCACTCTATAAAATTTTCTTTTTAATTTAATTGGAAAATTCTTGTCACACAGCACCCCTGAGGATGCCCTCCGCCTACACCAACCTGTCTGAACTTGGTGTGCTACGTTGCTCTCTATGTTCCCATCTTTCTGTACAAATGATCCTAGGTACTTGAACTTACTTACCTTTGGGACCACTTGACCCTCGATGGTGAGTTGGCTATTCTCATCGTCTGCTGCGCCACTGAAATCACAGTGTAGGTACTCAGTCTTGGAATGACTAATCTTTAGACCTTTTCTCTCTAAAGCACCTCAACACTCCTCAAGTCTCATACTCAGGTTATGTCTACTTTCTGCGACTAATACAATATCGTCATTAAAAAGCATACACCATGGAACTGTCTATTGGATCGACTTTGACAACTCATCGAGGACAACTGCAAAAAAGAATGGGATAAAAACTTGGTCGAAGGAAAAAGAGTACATATTCATAATAATTGGTAAGTGTGATACACTGCCTCGTTAAAACCTTGCCAAGAAAAACCCTGTGGGATAAAAAACTTGGACGAAGGAAAAAGAGTACAGTGTGCATGTAGTAATCACACTCCCCCTGATGCTAGCAAGAGATCTTTGAGTCGACGCAATCCAATGTTGTAGATCATCTCTTTAAATGTAGCGCTTTTGTGAAAAATTCATCAAAAATCTGGCTTGATTGTATCTGCTGAATATTAATATCATCATTCTTCTCGAGGTCATAAGTGTAGAGGAACTCTGGTGATATATGCTTCATTCTTCTTGGATGTAGCCATTTTCAATTTGAACAATACATCTTCCATGATCCTCAAACAGTGTTGTCAGTGTCTTCAATATGCTGAATCGTCGACTTCAAGCAAATGCATTCACAGCTTGCTTCATGCAATGCCAAAATCTTATAATGATGAACACATGGTTGTAAATGTCTGTTTCACTCATCTTTATAATATGACCGCACCAAAACATATCCATTCTGTGGTATTCCCTTATGCGAGTCAGATAGCCAGCATCAGCATAATCCACTAATTGTGGTGATACCTTCCTTGAGTAGTATAAACACCCCTATGGTGTTCCAAGAAGATAAAAATGTGTTTAACATTATTTCAATGTCTTCGTATAGGTGTTGAACTATACATTCTCAATAAATTCACTGAAAATGCTATATATAGTATCGAAATTCACAAGATACTTTAAAACACCAATAATACTAAGATATGGTACTTCAGGACCTAATAATTCTTCGTTATCTTCTGGTGGTCGAAATGAGTCTTTCGATTGTATCATGCTATGACTACTCAAGGCTCGATCTGCAGGTCGAAATAACATTTGATCTTCTCAAAGTTTTTCATCTCAAATTTTTTTTTGATACAACTAGATGTTCTAGTAAGCTCTTCAGGAGTTCCAACAAGATTTAGATCATCGACATGTACATCCTGTCAGATTGTTTTAATCCATACAATGATTTCTATAATTTGATTGAGTATAGTTCATTTATCCTTTAATTACATGCTACAGGCAATTTAAATCCTTTTGGGATTTTATATCATCATCTTATAATTCATATGAATAAGGGGTAACTTCATTCATTAACCACATATCAAGGTTTAAGTGACTGCTAGGCTGACTGAATATTGTAATGTTATGACATCAAATCGGGGAATATGTTTCATCATAGTCAAGCCTAGTTCTTTGTGAAAAACTCATTTATATCCAATATGTTTGATCCCTTCAGGGGTTTGACTGCATGTCAAATAATTTGCGAATGTGACTTTCCCTTCAAGGGTTTTGGACTACGGGTCCAAATGCTTTGTGACTTTTCCTTCAGGGGTTTGGATTGCGTCTTTATATTTTTGCCAATGATTTCTGTGTCGACACTTTTCAGTTAACATTGGTTCAGGATCCTGATTCTTAACTTCACATGCAATCCCTCAATCAATAATGACCAATAATGATCATTTGTCTATCCCAATTTTCTCTTATAATTTAAAGAGATATTTTCAAAATTGTGTCCACTTGCTTCTTCAGGAGCAACTTGTCTATTGACTTTTAGACTGATCAGTTCTTATTTCTATAGCGCTTTCAAGTTGTGAACATCTAATCTCTTGTAGAGTATTCTCTTCTGGAGTATTATTTGTACCACTCTCTTTCGAGGGCCTTTATCTTTTACACCAACTAGGCGTCCACGTTTTAGACTTGCTTTTGGTATACCATTATCATGTCCTTCAGAGACATCAAGTCGAATCGGCGTGTTTATTGCCAAAACGTGGGATTTTGTTATCATTTTACTTCTTGCTCGCATTGATTTGTTCGTGTGTTAAAGGTGAGATAGTGAAGGAACGTTCCATATAATTTCACGCCGTTCTTCAGGAACCGACATTTTCTCTCCCCTAACGGCGGGAAAACTAACTCACCAAATCAATGCTGATGCATGTATAGTTGTATGTCCCCAAGCTCATGTGGGTAAATTGGTCCTTAAAATCAAACGTCTAGCAATCAGTTGTAAACGTTTAATAAATGACACTGCTGGGCCATTTTAAGTGTGCACACTTGCAACAGAATGTTTAACCCCAATCTCAAGACATACAATAATCATTGAAAGCTGGGGATATAAATTCACATGTATTATCAATAGTTGATAAATTTAATCGGATAATCATATAATCTGAGCAAGAAGCTTGGCAAAAGCTACTAGTCTTTTCAAAAGCAAACACACATGAACAAGCAACACACACATAATCATGTAATCTTTTTGTTCACGAAAGAGTTTCTAGAATCTTCTGGTTCTTTAGAGAGTACACATGTGAGTGTTGTACAATTGTACGTGTCATTATTCTATCTGGGTGACCAAGTCGATTATGTCATAAATAACATTTATTATCGAACTTCTGGTTCATCACAATATCATATTCGACTGGATGTATAGTCGCATCATACAATCCATAGAGAAAATTGGGAGTTTTTCTTTAACAAGCTTCTGGCTTGAATTACTGTCTATAAAAATTTCATATTCCCCTCGTTTATGGTTCAATATGAACCACATTAAGACGTATATCTTTTAAACTCAATAATTTCATTTTGACTTGGTGAGAAATGATGCCACATTAACCAATATATGTGTATCACCCATTGATAAAATGATTGCTCTTCTAGAGCCTTCGATCAATGTCGTAGTGCTCGAATTGAACCTAATATTTGCTTTTGCCAATTATAACTCTTCTGGAGCCCGTTGTGTGTGTCATTCCACTGTCAATTGGACATATGCCCATATCATTTCCTTTGGATGATATGTTAATATCAAAACTAATAATTTACAAATATTCTAACGAAAAGCTTATACTATTCAATTTACATGGGCAAAATGCACTAATTGTCTCTTGCCTTCATCCTTCTGGGATGTCTTGATAAAGATCAAGAAAATTCCTTGGTGGCAAGTACAGACCATTGGCCTTGGGCTCACAATTAGTAACAAGTCTGTTTAGTCAGTCAATCATGTTTCATAGCCTTGGCATTTTCTTGAGGCTTTTCTTTGTTTTACCACTTCAAGATTTGAGTTCAATCAATATCATGAATAACAAAATTTGGATTCAAATAAACTTGGCATCCAAAACAGATTAGTATAACATTCAAAATACTTCAAATAATGCATAATCTAAATGGGCATTCTGGATACAATAAACAACATAATGATTTCACATTAATTCGTAAGATAGACAGGGTAATTTTCAAAAGGAAGGACAGAGCCAATGCTATCATCTCATGAATCAGAATTCTTAATAGAACAATCTGTAGTCGAGTTGAGGATAGTCGAGTTAAAGGTACACATGCTTTAGGCGTGTCGATTACTCATGCTTCGGGCATGTCCACTACTCATGTTTTCGGCATGTCGACTACTCACGCTTCCGGCATGTCGACTATTTGTGCTTTTAGTATTTGAACTATTTGTACTTCTGACGTGTGAAATACACATGCTTCTGGCGTGTGAATTACACATGCTTGTGGTATTTCGACTATCAATATATATTTACATATGTTAATAGCTAATAATAATTATACATTGATATAATAAACCCAAAAACATAGTTAACGGGCCGATGCCCAAAATTTCCAAAACTTTCATAAAAAAAATATTGGTTCATTCACATATCAGCAAACTTGCTGCAATTCCTTTGCATGAAATACATTCTACCACCCAATAATATATACATACAATGCATGAAATGCTTCAGGCATACACTATCATACGCTTTTTCAAGATCGATAAAAACCATATGTAGATCGCACTTCTTCTCCCTATACTTCTCCATCAATCTCCTTAAAATGTGTATTGCTTCCGTAGTTGACTGTCCTGGCATAAAACCAAATTGGTCGTCCTCTATGAAGATCATGTCATAACTAGGCTCGTCTGCAAAATAAGGTAGTACCCTTAGCGAAAATGCTAGCAAGTAACCCGCTTATAAGACATACGGGATCAACACATGGCAAGACATGAGTAATACATAATTCAAGGGAAATGGGGCATATGTCTTGTATACTTTCAAGAGCATAGATTTAACAATACAAGAACATAAAACAGTAATTCATAACCATTAACAATTAACGATCATTCAAGTCACATATCAATCATCCCAACTGACTCACGTGATGCATGACAAAATATGCACTACACTACACAGTCACAAATGCATGAGCAATTTCTTTTCAAAACAGCGCAATGCATGTCACATTGTCCGGTCACATAACTTTATACCGTGTAATGCACCTCGGCTTATATTTCCATCCCGATTAACATTACAGACAACTTTATACCCTGTAACGCACCACGGCTTATATTTCCATTTACAGACAACTTTATACCCTGTAATGCACCTCGGCTTATATTTCCATCCCGATTAACATTACAGACAACTTTATACCTTGTAACGCACCACGGCTTATATTTCCATCCCGTGTAACGTTACAGCCAATTTCGCAAACCTGTGCCGAAGCACCGCTCTTTTCAAAACAATATGCAAATGCAAGTGCCATGATGCAAGACTCCTCATTTCAATCACATTCTTCGTTCACATATATTCAATTCACATTCGGTATCAATCAATCACACAAGAATCCCCTCACTTACACATTCGAGCTTATGCTTCAAGTTAGGTCATCAACACTTAACATTGATTCTAAAACTCAAAAACTAATGTGAGAACCCTCACATTCCTCCATTGAACTCTGTAAGACCTCATACGTTCATTCCTAACCCCCTTAGGTCATTTACGTTAAAGTTCGACTCGAATACCTTGCAAAAATCTCCACATTTGATTCACCATCTTAGGTCAAGTTCCCAAGACTTATACTAGCCTCAATCAGGTCCTAAGAGGTCCCTAAGGTCACCCAAAGGGTCTCCTAGCTTTCCTCTTTCTTCCCTTATTTTCCCACAAAACTGGTTGACGTCATACCCTGACGTCGATCGATCGACGTATGTCATACCCTGACGTCGATCGATCGACGTCCATCTGAGGCACGTCGATCTCTCATCAATCCACGTTGATCGATCTACGTCCATCTGAGGCACGTCGATCTCTCACTCATCCTACGTCGAACGATCTACGTCCATCTGAGGCACGTCGATCTCTCACTCAATCTACGTCGATCGATCTACGTCCATTTGAGGCACGTCGATCTCTCACTCATCCTACGTCGATCGATCTACGTCCATCTGAGGCACGTCATCCCCTCACTTACTATACGTCGATCGATCGACGTACGTCATACCCTGACGTCGATCAATCGACGTCCCCGTTCCAGAACTCCATTCTGCAGTTTTCTGCAGAAACTACAGAAATAACCCCCAATTCGATCCCAACTTCCTTCAAAACCATTCCAAGCCTATTCTCCACTATCAATCCATCCTTAATTCACCCAAGACAGCACCTTTAATATACGATTCACGGATTCAAGCCTAGCACTCAAGTAATCATCAAATCAAGCCCAAAAATCTAATCTTTTCACTCTCCCTCCCCTTCAACCGCAATTATCAACAAAGTAGGGTTCAAGGGATTGGGATTTACATGATCTCACATAAACAACAAAAACAACAATGATTTCAACATATAATGGCCAAAATCTGAAACCAAAACACATAAAGCACATATAGATTCACCGAAAGAAATTACTGCATGGTGATCCAATTTTGATATCAAAAATAGGCCTTTTTCCTTTCGCAAAACGTAAGAACTTATAAGATGATTACTTGCCTTTGATTACTCGAAAACGGATTAGAAAACAAACGAAGATTGGACCAATTCCTGGAGGATGTCTTCCTCTCTTACTCCTTGAAGGAAACGGCTAGGGTTTGGGGAATGGGGGAGCGACGTCTGTTGTGAGGGAGGAGGAAAAACTGACGCTTGTCAGTTTTTATATGGACAGGGGAAAATTTGGAGTTTCTAAATTATATCTTATTTTCTTATTTATCTTAAAGGATAAAATTCTAATATTCAATTTTAAAATTAAATGCTACTTAATTCTATATTTAATCCTCTCAATTAATTCTCATACTTAATTCTAAATTCATTATCATTAATTTCCCTTAATCACCTTTAATTCTCGTTTTATCTCGTAATTACTCTACGGAGGGTGCGGGGCGTAACACACTGTGTCCAACCTGAGGAGCAACCGTCTCTCAGAATACAACGGAGATCAGTTCAGACGAGCGACACTTCAACGCTGAACTCTAAGAACCTTTTAAGAGTGTCCTCACCTTCTCGGTATACTGAAATGCAGAAGTGTTTCGTGAGTATGAAGATGCAGAGAGGGAGATTGCAGAGAAGAGAAGATTTCGTGAATTCTCAGTGTGTTCAATGTGATCAGCTTCGGCCACTATTTATAGGGAAACTCTGAGGTCAGCTGTTACAGTCGCTCTAATCTCAGCCATAGGATCAGATTCCAGCTCGGCCTGAACTGTTGGATCAGATAACCGCATCAGGTTTGCTTCTCAGCCGTCAGATCACCTAACTGTTCAATCTGAGCCGTCAGATCATAACAAATTCAGGTTAGGTCAGCCGTTTAAGTCTGAACTACTTTTTTCAAATTTAAACGCCAACCTATCTCAACAACCTGGCGAGTTTGAAAACAACTTCCTCTCGGGTTGACAAGATTTGACATGGTGCTATAGGTATCAGCCTGTAGTCTGCGGCCCGCAGTCTGGCCTATAGCCCAGTCCACAACCTGAAACTCTCAGGTCAGCAGCTCAGTCCGTTACCTAGGCCCACGTTTAGGTCCGGGCCGAGCTGAGCTAACTTTTCTCTATACTTTGAGCATTAATTTCTCATTCACCCGGTGTTGGGATCGAGTGATTAAAAATCCTACAATTATCTACTCATCTTGTAGATAATTAAGGACTCATTAGTTTCTACTTACTACTAGTGAAACTAATCATAATATTAGCCCAAAGTACGTTGCTATGCACAGTTTGCAACTTGGCCCAATTACACTATCTTTCTATTTTCTCCAATAATCCCCCACATGAATGGGAATTAATGCAGAGTGTTTATGCAGACTCTACCGAGAAGTTAGACAAGAAAATGTTGCATCAGACAAGGTAGCTTTTGACTTTGAACCTTTCTTAGTGAAATACTATCGGATCCACTCGGTTAATTAGTGAACTTAATGTCTTGAACTAACTGGCCTGTAGTGTGAACCTAGACAATAGTACTCACACAACATTTCCTTTAACACCTTTTTGGTTCCTATGATTGCGTTCATTTTGGCCATGAACCGCCTGGTTTCGAAAAGTGTGCTAGAGAACTTTGGCCTTACAAAGTCCCATAGAAGCGGCCTCACTTCACACTTACATAGGTGTTTCCTATCAAGAGTATTCTGTCAAACCCCACTTGAACATATCAAGATATGGGAACCATTAAAAACCTTGGCTTACCCTCATTCTTCTGCAGACAGCACTTTTAGTTGACAGAATAGGCAAGTGCTTGCTTATCTCCATAACTTAGTTGTCCCATTGAACCAAGATTCTGGGATCTCCGGTCAACAAGGTTGGGTTACCGTTATAAAGAATCATGCATTATAGGTTTTAATCCCATTCCATTTGTCAAAATTGACATCTGATCTCTAGGCAAGCCTTCTATAAGCGGATGCGCAAGATTCTCCTTTGATTTTACATAATCAATGGAAATCACTCCATTCGAGATCAACTACTTAATGGTATTGTGTCTCCGACGTATGTGTCGAGACTTACCATTATAGATGCTGCTTTGTGCTAGTCCTATAACCGACTGGCTATCACAGTGTATGCTAATAAGAGCCATTGGCTTAGGCCAGCAGGGCACATCTTCCAGGAAATTCCGAAGCTATTCAGTTTCTTCTCCAGCTTTATCAAGTGCTATAAACTCTGGTTCCATCGTGGAATGAGCTATGCACGTTTGCTTCGTAGATTTCCACGATATATCACCACCACCAACAATGAATAAATATCCACTCGTGGATTTAGAATCCTTACTGTCAGATATCCAATTGGCATCACAATAGCCTTCCAATACTGCTGGATATCTCGAGTAATGTAATCCAAGATTCATTGTATACTGTAAGTATCTCATTACTCTATGCAGAACATTCCAATGTTCCTCACTTGGATTACTGGTAAACCTACTCAATTTGTTTACCGAACACGCTAAGTCTGGTCTATTACAATTCGTTATGTACATCAGACTTACGATCACTTGTGAATACTCCAATTGAGCCACTGGCTCGCCTCGGTTCTTCCTTAAGTGAGTACTTAAGTCAAATGGAGTCTTCACTGGTTTTACATCAAACATATTGAAACGTTTTAGAACAGATTCAATATAGTGAGTTTGTGACAACACAAGTCCTTCGGTTATCCTAGAAATTTTAATTCCTAGAATAACGTTAGTAACTCACATATCCTTCATGTCAAAGTTCCTCGTCAACATCTTCTTTGTATTTAAGATGATGTCTCGAGTACTTCCCATGACTAGCATGTCATCCACATAGAGATATACTATTACACATGCATTTTGTGTGTTCTTAATATAGACACACTTATCACACTCGTTGATCTTGAAACCATTAGCTAACATAGCTTGATCAAATTTCAAGTTCCATTGTTTGGGCGCTTGCTTAAGTCCATACAGGGACTTAACGAGTCTACAGACTTTAGACTCTAGTCCTAGAACCACTAAACCTTCCTGTTGTTCCATATAGATTTCTTCATCAAACTCACCATTCAGAAAAACAGCCTTCTCATCCATCTGGTGGATTTCCAGATTGTAGATTACAACAATTGCAACTAGAATCCTTATAGACGTGATTCTAGTTACTGGTGAGTAGGTGACAAAAAAGTTAAAGCCTTCCTTTTGTCGATAGCCTTTTGCTACCAACTTGGCTTTGTACTTTTCGATAGACCCATCCTCTTTCAATTTCTTCTTAAAAATCCACTTGCACCCGAGTGGTTTACTTCCTGGTGGAAGATCAACCAATTCTCAAGTGTGATTCTGAAGAATTGAGTCTATTTCACTGTTGATTGTCTCTTTCTGGAACGGAGCTTCTGGAGTTGACATCGTCTCGGAAAAATTCATTAGCTCATTTTCTACCATATAGGTTAGAAAATCAGGACCAAACGAAGTTGGTATTCTGGCACGCTTGCTTTGACGAATTTCCTCATCACCTTGAGGAGTCGCCTCACGAACTCGCTTACCAGCTCTCGTCTCTTCTTCTTGTTTCTTGTCTTTCCTCGGAAAGACATCCTCGAAGAACACTGCGTTCCTTGACTCCATGATTACGTTTTCATGTATGTCAGAAACATCTGATTTGTGCACCAAGAACCGATATGCACTACTGTTCGTTGCATATCCGATGAATATGCAATCAACTGTTTTAGGTCCAATTTTAACTTGTCTTGGTTTAGGTACAACCACCTTAGCCAGACACCCCCCACATTTTCAAGCATTTGTAGCTAGGCTTGTAGCCTTTCCATAGCCCATACGGGGTTTTATCCATCTGCTTGGATGGAATTCTATTAAAAATGACATTAGTTGAGAGTATGGCTTCCCCCCACAAGTTTTGGGGTAAGCCCGAACTTATCAACATATTATTCATCATCTCTTTCAGAGTTCGGTTTTTGCGTTCCGCAATACCGTTCGATTGAGGTGTATATGGTGTAGTCGTTTGATGAATAATGCCTTGTTCCGAACAGAATTCATTAAACGATGCATCATATTCGCCACCTCTATCACTACGAATTGCTTTAATTCTTTTGCTTTGTTGATTCTCAACTTCATTTTTATAGTCCTTGAAAGCATCAAGTGCCTCGTATTTGCTACTTAGTAAGTAGACATAACAGTATCGTGTGCAATCGTCGATAAAAGTTACGAAATACTTTTTACCACCTCTCGTCTGCACAATCTTTAAGTCACACACGTCGGTATGAATTAAATCCAAAGGTTCAGTGTTCCTTTCTATTGAATGAAATGGCGCTTTTGCCAACTTTGCTTCAACATATATTTGGCATTTTTCATTATCAAATTTTAATTTGGGCAACAAGTAAAGATTGACCATACGTTGTAATGACTTATAATTCACATGTCCCAAACGAAAATGCCATAAACAAGAAGATTCAAGCATGTAAACAGAAGAGGAAGCATTCTCATTAGCTTCGGCGGGCAAATCTTTTCCCGGTACAATAGTAATGACATTTAATTTGAACATCCTATTCCCCAAATACATGCCATTTTTCGAAAGAATAACTTTATTGGACTCTAACACTAATCTAAAGCCATGCATGACTAGAAGAGAGCCAGATACCAAATTCTTTCGAATGTCAGGGACGTGCAGCACATTCTGCAGAGTCAGATGCTTCCCCGAAGTCAGCTTCAGAACAACTTTAGGGCCTTCAATCTTCAAAGAGGTCGAGTTCTCCATGTAAAGCTGTTCATTGTTCCCAGACTTGTACTCCGTGAACATCTCTCTGCTGGAGCAAACATGTCTAGTGGCGCCAGTATCCAGCCACCATTCGCGTATATTCCCCACAACATTGCACTCTGAGACCACCGCACAGAGGTTCAGATCATCCATGGCATCGACGATGCTGGCCTTTGCCTTAGTCTGCTTCTTCTTGGGCTTTCTGCACTCATTGCTGACATGCCCCTGTATGTCAAATTTGTAGCATTTCCCGGTGAATTTCTTGGCTATCTGCTTACCTTTCTTATTCACCCCGAACTGGTCCTTCTTATTCTTGGCCTCTGCGACATGGGCCTTGGCCTGACCAGGATTTGTCTGTGGCTTTCGTTCAGATCTGTGATTGTCTTCCTCTATGCGGAGTCGGACAATCAGATCTTCCAACGACATCTCCTTTCGCTTGTGTTTGAGATAACTTCTGAATTCCCTCCACGAAGGAGATAGCTTCTCAATCACCGCAGCCACGACGAAAGGTTCACTGAGTAGCATGCCCTCCTCTTCCATCTCGGCTACCAACGTCTGAAGTTCCTCAACTTGAGAAACAACAGTGCGAGAGTCAGACATCTTGAAACGCAAGAATTTGACGACAATAAACTTTTTAGTGCTGGCATCTTCCGTACGGTATTTCTTTTCCAATGCCTGCCACATACCCTTTACGGTCTTGTACGTGCAGTACAAACCGTATAAGAAGTTATCCAAGCATCCCAAAATATGGCTCAAACAATCATAATTGTTGAAGTTCCAACCTCAACAGAGAGTTTGTAGTCCATAGATTGGGTCTGGTCCTCCTCAGAACCCCCCACAGGCGGGTCCTCGGTCAGGAACAAAGCCAGTCCCATGGCAGTCAAGAAGAACAACAACTTCTGCTCCCAATGTTTGAAGAAGCTCCCACCGAACTTCTCCGGTTTCTCCACTTGGGCCACAGCAAGACCCTGCGCAGGAACGTTCTTTGGCACCCCAGCATTTGGTGCCATAGGAGCAGAGTTGTGCACGTCTGTTCCTTGAACAGAGCTTGAACTTGCGTTCTCCATTTAGTCTCTAACAATAAAAAACAATCAAAAATCAGTACAGAATCAAACCGATAACGTCTTAAGAATTGTTGGAAATAATTCAGACAAATTGACTTCTGTAGAGTAACGGCCGACCTGCCGAGGTCAGGACCGACCTGAATCGAGATCTGGGTAGACTGGATGGATCTACTAAGTAAAGACAGTTCAGATAGCGCAATTGTATTTGCATTCTGGGCTGATTACTGACCTGCCGATCTCGGCACCTCAGCACAACAATCGAGAGTTGTGCTTTCAGCCGCTTAAACCAAGCAGAGCCCAGCACGACCGAGCTACAGAACAACGAATGTCCTCAGTCGAACATCAAAGCTCGGCACAAAGTAGAGCTCAGCACACCAATACTATACCAGTGCTGCGTACTTCCCACAGATAGCTGAGCTCGGCACAAAGCAGAGCTCGGCTCGGCACTAACCTTCTCAGCGCAGCAGAGCAAAGATCCGAGGTGAATCTAGGACTCTGTCCTTAAGACGTTATTGCTCCGGTACACTGTGTCCAACCTGAGGAGCAACCGTCTCCCAGAATACAACGGAGATCAGTTCAAACGAGCGACACTTTAACGGTGAACTCTACGAACCTTTTAAGAGTGTCCTCACCTTCTCGGTATACTGAAATGCAGAAGTGTTTCGTGAGTATGAAGATGCAGAGAGGGAAATTGCAAAGAGGAGAAGAACTCGTGAATTTTCAGTGTGTTCATTGTGATCACCTTCGGCCACTATTTATAGTGAAACTCTGAGGTCAGCTGTTACAGTCGCTATAATCTCAGTCGTAGGATCAGATACCGGCTCGGCCTGAACCGTTGGATCAGATAACCGCACCAGGTCTGCTTCTCAGCCGTCAGATCACCTAACTGTTCAATCTGAGTCGTCAGATCATAACAAATTCAGGTCAGCTCGCCGTTTAAGTTTGAGCTACTTTTTCAAATTTAAACGCCAACCTATCTCAACAACCTGGCGAGTTTGAAAACAACTTCCTCCTGGGTTGACAAGATTTGACATGGTGCTACAGGTATCGGCCTGTAGTCTGCAGCCCGCAGTCCAGTCTGTAGCCCAGTCCACAACCTGAAACTCTCAGTTCAGCAGCTCAGTCCGCTGCCTAGGCCCACGCCTAGGTCCGGGCTGAGCTGAACTAACTTTTTCCTATACTTTGAGCATTAATTTCTCATTCACCCGGTGTCGGAATCGCGTGATTAAAAGGCCTACAATTATCTACTTATCTTGTAGATAATTAAGGACTCATTAGTTTCCACTTATCACTAGTGAAACTAATCACAATATTAGCTCAAAGTACATTGCTACCCACGGTTTGCAACTTGGTGCAATTACACTATCTTCCCATTTTCTCCAACAGGCTTATGTAAAGATAAGAAGGCACGGCACTTAGAGAGTATGTGAAGTGGTATAAAATGTTTTGGTTTGGTGAGAAGCAGAGTTATGAGCTTCTGAACAAAGAGGGTTTTGTTCTGCCTAACTATATGCTTATATAGAGTTCGATCACGCTGTATCTTGTGAGGATCTGAGGTACATGTCATGGAAGTAAAAGCTTTCTTTTTTTCTGGATTTCCCACTGGTCGGATACGTAAAGAAGTGATTTCCATTTTTATTTGGATTCATAAGCAATGGTGGAGAATGAAATGATATGAAGAGTTTTTCACGTTGAGGTTGGATTTGTAGTGGTAGAGCCAACGTCTTCCCTTAATTGTTTTTAGTCTAAGTCAGTAATTGCCGTCGAATTTGGCTGATCAAATTGAGTCCCGGTGTTGCTTAAGTTTCAGTGGGACATTTCATCGAACAGTTGCGGGCATAAGATGAAAGAAAGCCAATGCAAACTTCCTTGAACGACAAAAAAAATTTCCACAAACCCAAAAGCAGATAAGTTCCTTAGATAGAACTACGGTTGCTTCTACCAAAATTTATGTTACTATTCCAATTTATGTTCCTATTCCAGTGAAAATGACGTATGGGAAAGTTGAGGAAGGAGTGAAAGGGCAACGAATCTTCTTGAAATGTAGGTGTTCAGAATTGTGAATCATGGAAGATGGGATCTTCGAAGACTACATCCTGATACATCCTTTAAAAAATTCTGATGCAGTTTCCTTGGAAAACATGGGTAAGGTTGCGTACATCCGACCTCCAGACCCCGTTATAGACGGGAGTCTCTAAGGCAATGAGGTAATGTTGTTGTTCCTTGGAAAACATATACCAACGGTAATCTATTCTTTGTGTAAAATTACAAATAAAAAAAACCTATCACATTATTATAAACTCAAACAAAATATAAATAGAACAACAAAAGATTGTATGATATATCTTCAAAGATGTACCAAATCTTACAAGAAATTGTCCTATTTATAGGACATGGAAATTGTAACCTATTCTTAAGATTAATACCCACTATCACCATGATCCTTAGTGGGTGTTAATGTCCTTAGTGGGTGTTTAATATTTGGACATCCACTTCTTAGTGGGTGTAAATATTTGGTATCCACTATCCCCACTAACACCATAATAATTCATAATACTCCCCCTTGGATGTCCAAATTTTATAGAATATGCCTCGTTAAAACCTTGCCAAGAAAAACCCAGTGGGATAAAAAACTTGGTCGAAGGAAAAGAGTACACATTCCTAAAATTGATAAATGTGATATACTGCCTCGTTAAAACCTTGCCAAGAAAAACCCTATGGGATAAAAACTTGGACGAAGGAAAAAGAGTACAGTATGTATTATAATCACACTCCCCCTGATGCTGACAAAAGGTCTTTGAGTTGACGCATTCCAATGCTGCAGACCATCTTTCTAAATGTAGTTGTTGGTAGTGCTTTGGTGAACAAATCAGCAAAATTCTTATTTGATTGTATCTGTTGGATATCAATGTCGCCATTCTTCTCAAGATCATGAGTGTAGAAAAATTTTGGCGATATATGCTTCGTTCTGTCTCCTTTGATATAGCCATTCTTAATTTGAGCAATACATGCAACATTATCTTCAAACAATATCGTCGGAGTCTTTCTTAGTGAAGATAATCCACATGATTCTTGAATATGTTGAATCATCGACCTTAACCATACACATTCACGACTCGCTTCATGTAATGCTAAAATCTCAGAATGATTGGAAGATGTGGCTGTTAATGTCTGCTTCACTGATCTCCATGATATAGCTGTACCTCCATAAGTAAAAACATATTCACTCTGTGATCTTCCCTTATGAGGATCAGATAGATAACCCGCATCAGCATATCCTACCAACTGTGACTCAGAATTCTTTGAATAGAATAAACCCATATCTATTGTTCCACGAAGATAGCGTAAAATATGCTTGACACCATTCCAATGTCTCCGTGTTGGTGTAGAGCTATATCTCGCTAATAAATTCACTGAGAATGCTATATCTGGTCTCGAGCAATTTGCAAGATACATTAAAGCACCAATAGCACTAAGATAAGGTACTTCTGGACCTAATAATTCCTCATTATCTTCTGGTGGTCGGAATGGATCTTTCTTTATATCTAATGATCGTACCACCATAGGACTACTCAATGGGTGAGCTTTATCCATATAAAATCTCTTTAAGATCTTCTCCGTGTACGTAGACTGATGAAGAAAGATTCCATTAGGCAAATGCTCGATCTGCAGGCCGAGACAAAATTTGGTTTTCCCGAGATCTTTCATCTCAAACTCTTTCATGAGATAATTAGCAGTTTTGGTAAGCTCTTCAGGAGTTCCAACAAGATTCAAATCATCAACGTATACAGCAATTATAGAGAACCCATTTTCAGATTTTTTGATAAATACGCATGGACAAATTGGATTGTTTACATATCCTTCTCTAATGAGATACTCACTGAGGCGATTATACCACATCCTGCCAGATTGTTTTAGTCCATACAAGGATCTCTGTAATTTGATTGAGTATAATCCAGGTGCCTTTTGATCACATTTTGTATGCAATTTTAATCCTTCAGGGATCTTCATATAAATATCATTATCTAAAAAACCATATAAGTATGCGGTAACCACATCCATTAACCGCATATCAAGGTTTTTAGCAACTGCCAGGCTGATTAGATATCGTAATGTTATTACATCAATTACTGGAGAATATGTTTCATCATAATCAAGCCCAGGTCTTTGTGAAAAACCTTGCGCAACAAGACGTGCCTTGTATCGCACAATCTCATTTTTCTCATTGCGTTTTCGTACAAAAACCCATTTATATCCAATAGGTTTTATCCCTTCAGGGGTTTGAACTACAGGTCCAAATACTTTGCGACTTTCTAATGATTTCAGTTCTGCTTGGATTGCATCTTTCCACTTTGGCCAATCATTTCTTTGTCGACATTGTTCAATGGATCTCGGTTCAGGATCCTCATTCCCAATTTCACATGCAATACCATAAGCAAAAACATGATCAATAATAAGCTTTTGTCTATCCCAATTTTCTCCTGAACTTACATAATTCAAAGAGATTTCTTCAAAATTTTGTTCACTTGCTTCTTCAGGAGCAACTTGTTTATCAATTTTAGACTGATCAGTTTTAATTTCTATAGCGCTTTCAAGTTGTGAACTTCTTTGCTCTTCTGGAGTATTCTCTTCGGGAGCATTAACTTGCACCCTTCTCTTTCGAGGGTTTTTATCTTTTGCACCGACAGGACGCCCACGTTTTAGACTTGCTCTTGGTATACCATTATCATGTCTTTCAGAGACATCAAGTTGAACTGGCGTATTCATCGCCGGAACGTGGGATTTTGTTATCTTTTGACTATCAGTAAATGCATCAGGCAACTGATTTGCAACATTTTGTAAATGAATTATCCTTCTTACTTCTTGCTCGCATTGATTTGTTCGTGGGTCAAGATGAGAAAGTGAAGGAACGTTCCATGTAATTTCACGCCGTTCTTCAGGAAACGGTATTTTCTCTCCCCCTAACGGCGGGAAAACTTTCTCATCAAAATGGCAATCAACATATCTTGCCTTAAATAAATCACCCGTCAGGGGCTCAACATATCTCATAATAGATGGAGAATCAAAACCCACATATATGCCTAGACGTCTTTGAGGACCCAGTTTTGTCCGTTGTGATAGAGCAATCGGAACATAAATTGCACAACCAAAAATCTTTAAGTGTGAAATATCAGGCTGCTGGCCAGATACCATTTGCAATGGCGAATATGGTTGAAACGAACTGGGTCTAAGCCGTATTAATGCAGATGCATGCAGAATTGCATGTCCCCAAGCTGTCATGGGTAAATTAGATCTTAAGAGCATAGGTCTAGCAATCAGTTGTAAACGTTTTATAAATGACTCTGCTAGGCCATTTTGAGTATGCACATGTGCCACTGAATGCTCAACATCAATCCCAATCGACATGCAATAATCATTAAAAACTTGGGAAGTAAATTCACCAGCATTATCAAGACGAATAGATTTAATTGGATAATCCGGAAATTGTGCTCTTAAGCGTATAATCTGAGCAAGAAGCTTGGCAAATGCTACTGTTCTTGTCGAAAGCAAACTCACATGAGACCATCGTGAAGAGGCATCCAATAAGACCATAAAATATCGAAATGGTCCACAAGGGGGATCAATGGGTCCACAAATATCTCCTTGTATTCTTTGTAAAAATATAGGAGATTTAACATGAACCTTCATTGGTGATGGCCTCTTGATTAATTTTCCTCGTGAACAAGCAACACACACACAATCACGAGGTAAAAGAATCTTCTGGTTCTTTAAAGGATGTCCATGTGAGTTTTGTACAATTCTACGCATCATAACCGATCCCGGGTGGCCAAGTCGATCATGCCATAACATGAATAGTGTTGGATCATTGAACTTCTGGTTCATAACAATATTAGATTCTACTGGATGTATAGTCGCATAATACAATCCAGATGAGAAAATTGGGAATTGTTCTTTTACAAGCTTCTGGCCTGATTCTTCGTATGTAATACATAAAAATTCCATATTCTCTTTATTCATGGTTTCAATATGAAAACCATTAAGACGTATGTCTTTGAAACTCAACAAGTTTCGTTTCGACTTGGTAGAAAATAACGCCATATTTATCAATATATGTGTACCACCCGGTAGTATAATAGTTGCTCTTCCAGAGCCCTCAATCAATGATGTAGTACCCGAAATTGTACTAACATTTGCTTTTGTCAATTGCAATGTCGAAAAATATTTTCGATCACGAAGAATTGTGTGTGTCGTTCCACTGTCAACCAGACAGATGTCCCCACCATTCATCTTGAATATATGTCTAGCATAGCATATACAATTTTTATAATTAATTTAATTACAAAGAATCAACACATAAATAGAAGTTATAATGTAAACGACAACGAAATTTTATTTATGCAAACAAATAAGTTTAAATTGAAACAAAGTTACATTCTAAGATATCATAAACTAAAGAACTACTTATCCAAAGAAAACATGACTAATCGTGAAAAATAACTAGACATCCTACATAATTATGCCCGGCTATTGTTATTTGTAACATCATCCACAAACTGAATTCCATTGCCATCCATACTAGAGCCCATAAGGTAATCTTCAAGATCTAAATCATCAAAATGATTGGGGATGTTGTCATCATTAACCGCTATGTTTCCAAAGTCAGCGAAATTACTTTGTTTCCCCTTGCCTTTATCCTTCTGGGATGCCTGATAAAGATCAACCAAATGTTTTGGTGTACGGCAAGTGCGAGACCAATGCCCGTGAGATCCGCATCGATAACATGTCTCATCGTGATGCTTAGCATTTGCACCATCTTTTGCAGCTTTTGCCTTTTCATTCGGCTTTTCATTATTTTCCCACTTCTGGTGGTATGGTGCAAAGCTTCTACCACGGCCACGACCTCTACCACGACCATTAAAAGTTGCATTCGCTTCAGGGAATGGTTTTGACCCGGTCGGGTGAGAAGTGTGGTTCTTCATTAGCAGTTCATTATTTTGCTCAGCAACTAAGAGACATGAAATTAGCTGGGAATATTTTTCAAAATTTCGTTCCCTGTATTGCTGCTGCAGGAGCATATTCGATGCATGAAAAGTAGTGAATGTTTTTTCTAACATGTCAGCATCAGTAACTTTATCACCACACAACCTCAATTGAGAGACAATAGAAAACATAGCAGAATTATATTCATTGACTGTTTTATAATCTTGCAACCTCAGGTGCAACCAGTCATATCGAGCTTTTGGGAGGATAACACTTTTATAATGATCATATCGCTCCTCCAGATTTTTCCACAACTCCCGAGGCTCTTTTACCCCAAGGTATTCGGATTTCAGCCCGTTGTGGAGATGATGGCGAATGAATATCATGGCTTTAGCCTTATCTTGCTCACTAGCCACAACATCATCCTTAATTGTATGCCCAAGGTTCATGGCCATCAAATGGATTTCAGCATCAAGAAACCATGCCATGTAATTTCTGCCGGAAATATCAAGGACAGAAAATTCCAGTTTTGTGATGTTCGCCATTGGTCTGATTTATAAGTGCACAAAAATGATCAGTGCAAATAGTAATCGGATTGCCTCGGGCAAAATAATTATGGAACATAGGAGTAATTCTCTGGAATCACTTGGTTATTTTTATTTGTTATAAGAAAACGGATTATGAAACTGCTCAAAAATAATTATATAAATGTATTGTGTTCAACTTTTGTCCCATATCTTTAATTTGCATTTGCTTTTGCTTCTGATTTGATTATTCAAATTGTAAAATACAATTCGGCCAGTGACTTTTTTTCGGCTAACAAACTAAATTCATTTATCACATATAAACACACACGGCAGCACACATGCATACAAATGAATAGATTCATCAACATATGTAACCAATTCTAAACATGCATGATCTAAAGATTTATACCAAAAAAAACACATAAACTTAAATGGTTTTTCCTGGCAGTTGCTAATGATTCCAATTATATACATATGCAAATCACACACAGAATAATATTCCGTCAGTGACCATATGAGGTTCTTTTGTTTTTCTTTTACATATTCATAGAAACACAACTATGAGAACACAAATATTGTAAAAACATAGTAAATATAATAAGGTTACTTACCACGATGGATCTTCTATAACAGGTAAAGCGTCGTGCTGATAACGTATTATAAACTCAAACAAAATATAAATAGAACAACAAAAGATTGTATGATATATCTTCAAAGATGTACCAAATCTTACAAGAAATTGTCCTATTTATAGGACATGGAAATTGTAACCTATTCTTAAGATTAATACCCACTATCACCATGATCCTTAGTGGGTGTTAATGTCCTTAGTGGGTGTTTAATATTTGGACATCCACTTCTTAGTGGGTGTAAATATTTGGTATCCACTATCCCCACTAACACCATAATAATTCATAATACACATCATACTTTTAGCATGTAATTGTTTATAAAGTCAAGTACTCTTGCATTTTAAGATACAGATATGATAAATCGTTGGGTTGAATACTTTATAAAATACAGAAGTGATAAAAATAAGAAATATAGTGACAATTAAGATAAATGATGTGAATAAATGATTTAATTTTTTAAGCTACGATGGTCTTTCTTTAACTATATATATGTTCATATATAATTTTAGTTTAATTTTTTTTCCGTTTTACTTTATATCATAATTTTTTATAAACTAAGATAGTGTTAGTAAAATCTGTATAATATATTAAAAGTTGTTATAAGGATAAACAATATCATATTGTATATTTATTATATATATTGAAAATTAATTCCAACAAATATTTTTAAACATAAATTTTACTAAAACCAAAAATGATTTAACTGAAACAAGATTATAACTTACACATATTCAGAGACCTTATTCCCTTATTCAGAACCGCGTTGGTCGTTTCTTCCTTCGCAAATCGAAGACCTAACCACAAAGTACACAAAGTTCGCCGGAATCTGCTTGAACATTCAGCAGCCGGCTCTGGACTCACGGATCATCTAGGTTTGGAGAAGAAGACTATTCTGGCCGTGGTCGGAAAGTGGTTTGCTGATCTAAGAGAATTTTTCTTCTACCCGTCGCCACTACTAACCCCACGAACTTCTGCTTGTCGGACGACCTAAAATTTCAGCGAGAGAAGATTTCTATATTGGATCTAGTTTCCCAGGTTAGTTGCCTTGATGAGAATTTCTTATTTTACTTTTTTTTTTGATTGAATACTTTCAGTGCCTTTTGCCTCTTGATGTTTATATTTTTTTTTGTCCAATAATTTTGTTGCTTAAAACAAATTTACAGACATCGTTATGAATCTTGGATTTGGATTTTGGTGGTGGTGTGGGTTCTGGCTGAGGACTATGTATACTTTGTCGAAACACAATTCAATTTGGTTTAGACTCAACCACGAATATATGGGGTAGCCTAAGGACGATTTGAACGTTTCAAATGGGTTCTCCTGAAGTCATCAGGTGAAATTATTGTATTTAGAAGCTTGTTATCTAAAACTAAGTACGAATGGGTTCATCCCGCTTAAATCAATAAAGAAAGTCTATTCCATAACACATTTGTACTTAAATTTTGATAGCGAGCTTCTAAAGGCAATAGATTTGCCAAATGACTTCATCAAAGAGATGAAGAGTACAGTATTTGAAGCAACAAAAGAGAATTGATTGAGGCATAAAATGCTTACCTAAGTGGATCAGAAATAGGGGCATAAAATGCTTACCTAAGTGGATCAGAAATAGGAAACACAAAACATTTGCGTTCTGACTCACAGGTTGGAGAATGAGGTGGTAGAAATCGTTCTATTGGAGGTAAACCTTGGCGGCGTGATGGTGGTTAGAATAATCTTCTTTTGAATCTGATATCTGTTGGAAGGGACCTAACAATATCAGGGTTCAGAACAAACGGATTTTCTTTTGAGGAAAAAAAACAGGAATGGGTAACACAGTGGGTTATGTTCTTGTAGCTTGACTTCCTTGAGTATTGCTTTGCTTTTGGTAGGATTAGGTCTATTCAGAATGAAAATAGGAAGGTAGAAATTTATTCGTATCAAAGCAGAGTCATCATTTTTATTATTGTGTCATTATACAAGTACTTATTCCGGGGTCTCACTAGAAGCAAACTCTCTATCCTTTGGGATGGAAGTATTGTTTGCCTACCTTTCACCCTTTCCAGACCCTAGCGATAGTTTTTGCTGTCATTGTGATAATAAAAGCACCTGTTGTAGTATTAAAGCAGAGTCATCAATATGGTATGCACAAAGGTGTTAAAAAACTCGTTGGTGCTATATCGGTATTGATCTAGTTTTCAGCACCGTGCAAAAAATAAATAAAAGAAAAAAAATCAAAGTCCAGAGGAAAAAAAAAGACCAAACAGAAGAAAAGAATACATAAATTGAATATTGGTCAGTTAAGACAAATTTTCAACCAATACAAATATTAGATATACGAACTAAAATTGCCTAAATCATTGGAAAAAATAGAAAACTAAAACAACACGTTTCCTGTTCAATAGATTAATCGTTTCACACTTATGTCATAATAACAGAAGCACTATAACAAGATATTGGTTTGGGGATTGAGAAGGCTCAAAGGAAAAGCACTGAAAGCTAAGGCAGCGAAAATTGCCTTGGCTGCGACGGTGTATTTTATCTGGCAAGGACGCAACAAATAAATTTTTAAAGGAGAAGCATTTGTACCTAGGAATGTAATGCATAGAATATGCACTCATGTATATAGAGTGATGTATAAGCTCTACCCACATATGTTAGACATAGGCGCTGTTCATATGTTTTAAGATTGCTACACATTACTAAATAGAACATATAGGTCGGTATGTACACCTACAAACAGGACTATTGTATAAATTACATCCCCTTGATGTCTTAATTTCTCTATTTAATATTAGCATTTTAACCCAAAAAAAACACTAGAACAACTTGAACAGAAGCATTAAAAGCCCCCGTGTTCCAGGTAACCACTATGAATGACACGAGCCAGGAGGAGACAGTGGTGGTTGCAAGTTTGACAACTGGTTACGATGATGAAAACTAAAGAAGATTATGGTCCTAAAAACTAAAAATAATATAATTAAGGCAATGTTTCCTTATATGGAGACTTCTTTTTCGCTTAATTTGTTTTCTTCTTCTTTTCTCTTTCCTCTTTCGTTCTTTCTTTGCTTTTATTCTCTTTTTTATTTCAAAATGTGCATGAGATCCACTGTTTATTATACTACAGCAACATTATTCCATTGGTTTAGAGGCTCCCGCCTATAGCGAAATATAGAAGATTAAATGTACGCAATCATACCCATATGTTAGAAACACAGTGTTTCCTGCATGAAACACACTGTTCATTATCTTTTAGTGAATTGTCGAAAAGAGAAGATAATTATGTTGACTTGTAAAGTGGGCGTTCATTATACACTTAGGTCATCTCAAATTTTAAACTCGACATACAACCACGCATGACAAAAAGTAACAGCTAGCAATAACTATAAGTAATGATTACAAGAAAAAAAAAGTAGTACAGAAATTGAAGAGGATGCACATTATATTTTAGAGTAGTAACTTAGTGTTGAATTGGACATGGGATCTGTTCTGATCTTCTAACGTATTTAGTGGAGGCACGCCATGTACATTTCTTTGGCTCCAAATTTGTATACTTTGTATGCTCTTCATGGTTTTTCATTTCCAATGGAGTCAAAGACACACTTTTCTTTGACTTTAGAATATGATGGAATAAGTCAAAATGGCTTACTAAATTGGCTGTGCTTTTTATATTGTGAAGTAGCAGTTGATCAACACATCTTGACGCAATTTTCATTATAAGTCATCGAAAAAACAACCTCTTTGTGTTTTTAACACATGGGCATGGTTGCGTATATCCAACCTCCATATTCTGTTATAAACGGAAATCTCTAAAACAATAAGGTAAAGTTGTTGTTGTTGTACGCTCCTCTTAAGCTGGTTAGAAGATGAGACACGTTAGAGTGGGAGGAGTTTTACCTAAATTGGCTTCTTAAGAAAAAGAGAGAAACAAAAAACACAATACTAATTTTCTTGTCATCGCAGGGGGGAATGATGGGGAAGCAGCGAACTGGGAGAGGCAGTGGGAGGAGAGATGCCAGTACACCGTCGCTGTTGACTCGGGCGGTGAACTCTATCTTTTACTTCGTAAAATTTGCTGAGTTCGAAATCCTCTTCATCCTCTTCTTCCTAACAGTTTACATCATCTTCAAGGATATTGTGAGTTAACCTTTTAGTTTCGTATCTTTTTTTTTCTTTTCTGTTTCTTTCCTTTTAGAAATCTGTTGCTTTTCACTGTTCTTCTCTGTTTCGAATTACCTTCATACTTCTGTACTGGCCCAAGGATCTATCTTTTATAGCAATTTCTAGCAAGCTAGAATGCTTTTTATTGTTCCTTTTTCTTTTATGTTTTGTGGATTGGGATCAACTATCATGAGCAATTATTTACTCTCTGGTGGAGTATCCCTCCAAAAATATCTGTACGATTTTCCAACTACGCAAGAAGTAGCTCAACAGGTTGGCTACCTACATGATTTTAGCAAAAATTATGCCTGATCAAACTCACTTGGGTTGAAGTGTGTTGGAGGAACCAAAATACTCCAACTATTGCTAGTTGCTCGTTGACTAGCTAAATAGTGAAATCTATAAGATATACATGTGATATTTTGTAAAGACCAGTCACCCTCTGTTTGCTTTGTATCTCTTCCTAGCTGGCTCTGTATTATTGGATCACAAGTTACCCAAGTGTATTGTTGAATAACATGGAACTTATCATATATATGTCTATGTGTATTTCATTTTTTTTTTCACATTTATTTTCCATCAAAAGTATGACTGAGAAATTTTGAAGCATCTCAACTTTAGTTGTTTTGAAAGGGAGCCAAGAATATCATTCACAGCTTCCTAAACTGGATCTCTAGTCAAGTTATAGGTAGGATTGAACTTAGGGTTCAAGTTTTCATCAGCCAGAGATAAGGGAATTGCTCGCTGTTACAGATGTTCAAGATAACTTTTGCATAATTTAGGATATGCCACACCTAAATATGTGGAAAACTGTAATAGAACCTAATGAAGAAAGAATAAAATTTGTGCATTTAAACAAATGCAGGATGCCTTTTTTGAATGAGAATCCCCTTGGGTTGAAAGATGATGCAGTGACTTGTGTTTTGGATACGCAATGGAGGTTTCGGGGGCAGTACAGCTGAGATGTGATTGGTGTATTTGGAAATAAGAGGGTATTGCTAGTTTTCAAAGTAAATGGGTGATTGATAGTTTGGTTGTATAAAACCTGAGGAAAGCTAATCTAGTCGTGAATATTTGGATATCTGTGCTATTTTGTACATAGGATTTCTTGAAAGGAAATTTACGAGGAAAGTTTCAGTTAACTATATCTCATGCACTTCATGATTTGCGATGTAATTAGGCTTACGTTATTCTTGCTTTGGGTAATAAGGATCTCCAGCAAATATCGGAATTGCACGAAATGACTTGCAAATAGACGGGATGCCTTGAATATGGTAGATGAGTGTTCATGCAAAGCATATCACTGAAATAAAGTCTAACCGGAACATGACATAAGCAAGGGTGTTTTTTATCATAAATTTTTTTTTCTCTATTCTCTCTAGAGGGAAAAAAACTTCCTAACAACAACAACTATAAAACCCGCTGCCCTCTTCCCCCTCACTTCTCGGATCACCCAATCCACCCTCACTGGAGCTCTTTCCGGCCAAGCTAGCCACACCGGCCACTGCGACAAGCGGCCGGAAGATAAATTTCTCTTCTATTTTCCTTCAAAATCCCTAAATGTACATGATCTAGGCACGATCTACGACATGTATGATATGGTTCGTTCTAACTCAGCTTGAGCTTATTTGCTTAATCCTAATTTTAGCCCAGAAAAAACAGCTATCTTCTTTTCCTACAGAGGCGATATTACTAATGGCGAGAAACTTGATGTGATTCCACTTCAAGAATTCGGCGGAGGCAAGCTAAATTTGAGTGCTACAATAGTTGGACAAGTTCTGAAAAACAGTGCATCATATTTTAACCTCAAAAGCTACCTGTAAGTTATGTGGAATAGAAAATGCCTATTTGAAACATAAATGTTGGAAGAAGATTTGTTTCTTTTCATATTTCAATCTGAAATCGGCAAGCAAGGAATTCCTGAACTCTATCCGTTTCCTTTCAACAACAGGGTCTTGTTCTTATGGCTATGGAACCCTGGAAAACATACCGAAAAACTTAAGTTGAATGTGGTTCTATCTGTATCCGCCTTCCTTTTTTGAGATTGCAATATTTCAACCCCAACACACACTTGGCATGATTGGCTGTCTAATTGGCAAGGCTTTGTTCATGTACAGATTCACTGCGGCACAAATTAGAGTCACATGTGCAAGAATATGCATTGAGATTCAAGCAGGGGATGAACTCCCAAACAAGCTAAAGATGGTTGATGAATATAGGAAAGGCTTATGGAAGAAATATATGAATGAATGCTCATCTAGTGCGTAAACTGTAAAAATTTTAGGCACTCCTGTGATACTGAGCAGAAAAAAGAGGATAAAACTTCAAAGAGGATAAAGAGTCTATCTGGAGAAATCTGAAAAGCAATAAAGGACAAAATGCTAGAGTAGAGCATTACAGAAGGGAGGATAAATGCCAAGAAACACTAAAGGGAAAAACAAGCCAGATAGAATTGGAAGCTGAAGATACATTAAAAAGACCAGCTCTGAAGAGCTACAAACGGGCCTCATCACAGCTCCATACCAAAAAAAAAATTGGAACCTTGAATGCAGGTACATTGAAATCAGCCGAGAAACTAGCCTCTCAAAAAAAAATTCAACTCCCTAGCAAACATAAAAAATGAGGCTGAGAAAGGAAAAGAAAATGAGCATGAAGCAAGTGTTGTTTAAATTCTGATGGAGAAAACACCTACACTCAAAACTAGGAAGACAGTGACGTAGAAAATAGCTTGACAGACTTAAATCCGGGATCAAACTGAGTGACGTAGAAAATAGCTCGATAGGCTATAATCCGGATTAAAACTCCGAGTTAGGGGCAAGACCAGGAAGGCTGTCCTGCTTCAAAAAATCAGGATTCAGAGGTTGAAAAAATAGAAAAGAATAACTCTGGCAAAAAGAAACTGAGAAAAGAAAGAGGTACATCCAAAAACGAGAAGTGTTTGTAACTAATACCTCTGGAGGCAAGTCATCCTACATTATTTTTGGAACTTGGGTAACTAAGATTGAGAAAACATGCAGGAAAAAAAACACAAAGGATAGCAGAGAAGAAGGAAATGACACACGGAAAGCAATTGGGAGAAAAAAGGTCTCTGGAGTCACTGAACACAAGTCAAAAAAGAAGAATCAAAGAGGTAAAAGAACATTCTCATTATGAAACTGAAAACGATGTTGATGTTGATATTGAGAAAAATGATCATGAATTTCATGATGTTAAGAAACCATCTAAGTCAGATTCCCCTGCTACAGAGACTGGGGTCAAAGAAAAAGTCCAACAGAATGAACAGTGAGACTTGACTGAGGACATTGATGCCGAATCAGTTAAATAATATAGTAGAGGCAGGAGTAGAAGAATGGGACCGAAGTAATTGACCTTCCCCTAGATAGGATTTTGAATTGCTTCGTAGAAGTGCGCCAGAACTACTGATGGACTGAATGTACGTTGAGCAATTGCTTGTGGTATTGTTTATTACAACGGTTATTTTGTATGTATATTTTAATATCTATGAAATTTGAGTTAAAAAATGGACGTGCAAATAGACGGTGAACTTCCCTGTTGTCATGTGTTGTCTTCTTGTAGATTACGTTATTGCTATAGTTTGCTGGAAGGGGTTTGTAGTTTGACAAACAATTACTTAATACAATGTGTTACTTTCTTTAGTGTGAATAATGGCTGTATACAAAGTTTTTAGTGGGAAATCAGTTTGTGGGAAGGAGTGAAAAGTGTACTTTAGTGCAAACTATCTGGGCAAAAAGAATATGCTGGCTGTGATGTCTTTTAGGAAAAGCTAGGCATGATATTTTCTGCACTCATTTTGCAGTAGTTTCTCTTGCACTGAGATTATTGTTGTTGTCATTATTATTATTATTTTTTTTGCATTTTGTATGGAATAATCTTTGTGGGAAACAAAATGTTACTCATAATTTATTCCTTTCTGTTTTTAATCATAATTGAGGAAATAATTACAGACCCGTCAAGTGAGATTGAACATTTGGAAACAGTCCTTGCATTGTCCTCAGAAATGGAGTGGTTGTGCCAACATTAGGAAATGCCACTGACTGAACATCGTGTTTTTCATTTAACATGGATTACTTGTAGACATGAACGATAACGTCTGAGCTCAAGTTCGCTTAACTTATCTTGCTATGGTAGGTTCATGAAAAGACATAGTAATGTGATGGATTAGTCGGCGAGGAATTTTTCACCACATAAATTTGAAATCACAAGTCATCCTCTCTATTCCTTCATATTTACCCGAGCTGTTGTATGTGATTCTACCGTTGCCTTGTTTATGTGTAACTGGTTATTGTTGCATATTACCAGAGAGATGGGATTTGATGCGACTTCAGTTATTATAGAGGGCCATAACCCTTAGCAAACTGGGAGATATCAATTAATTTGGATCTGTCTATGAAGATATTTAATGCATAAATATGGAAGCTGCTTGGCTTAATGTGTCCCCAAACTCCAGTTGCATTTGTCTCTGGTTTATTTTGCTAGTAGCTTTGTCTACTATTATTACATGCTCTGTGAGAAACTTTATGTTAACTAGCTTTATTCAACTAAATTTAGTTTTCTCATTAGTTGTACCTTTAACCCTGCTTAAATATAGGGTAGTTTTGCTGTTGAATGTGGAAAGTGCAAGGTTGGCAATAGATTATGGATAGGAAATTGAAGGCACCTATATTTTGAGCAAGCTTAGACTTGTTGTCCTCTTTTGGCAACCACCTTATTTAAGTTCGTCAAATTTGGCTCATCTATGAATTTTAACTTACAAAAAAACAAAAACACATTAGTTGTTCCGAAAGGGAGCCAAGAATATCATTCACAGCTTCCTAAACTGAATCTTAAGTCAAGTTATGGGTAGTATTGAACTTAGGGTTCGAGTTTTCATCACCCGGAGCCAAGGGAATTGCTCCCTGCTACAAATGTTCAAGCTAACTTTTGCATAATTTAGGATATGTCACACCTAAATATTTGGAAAAATGTAATAACCTAATAAAGAAAGAATAAAATTTGTGCATTTAAACAAATGCAGGATGTCCTTTTGAATGAGCATCCCCTTGTGTTGAAAGATGATGCAGTAAGTTGACTTTTGGATATGGAATGGGGGTTTCAGGGGCAGTACAGTTGAGTGGTTGGTGTATTTGGATATAAGAGGGTATTGCTAGTTTTCAAAGTAAATGGGTGAATTGATAGTTTGGTTGGATAAAACCTGAGGTGAGCTGATGTAGTCGTGAATAATTGGATATCTGTACTATTTTGTACATATGATTTCTTGAAAGGAAATTTATGAGGAAAGTTTCAGTTAACTATATCTCCTGCACTTCATTATCTGGAATGTACTTGGGCTTATGTTACTCTTGCTTTGGGTGATAAGGCTCTCTACCAAATATCTGGCTTGCAATAATGACATGCAAATAGACAGATGAAAAAAAAAGACATGCAAATAGACAGTGAACATCCCTGTTGTTATGTAGTGTTGTCTTCTTGTAGTTTACATTATTGCTATAGTTTGCTGGAAGGGGGTCACAGTTAGGCAAACAATTACTTAACACAATGCGTTACATTCTTTACTGTGAATAATGGCTGCACAAAGTATTTAGTGGGAAATCAGTTTGTGGGAAGGAGTGAAAAGTGTACTTTAGTGCAAACTATCTGGGCAAAAAGAGTATGCTGGTTGTGATATCTTTTAGGAAAAGCTAGACATGATATTTTCTGCACTCATTTTGCAGTAGTTTCTCTTGGAGTATGATTATTATTTGTTTATTTATTTATTTTTGTATTTTGTATGGAATAAATTTTATGGAAAGCAAAATGTTAGTCATAATTTATTCCTTTCTGTTTTTAATCATAATTGAGGAAATAATTACAGACCCGTGAAGTGAGATTGATCATGTGGAAATAGCCCTTGCATTTTCCTCAGTAATGGAGTGGTTGTGCCAGCATTAGGAAATGCCACTGGCTGAACATCTAGTTTTTCATCTAACATGGATTACTTGTATACATGAACTGTAACGTCTGAGCTCAAGTTTCCTTCACTTGTCTTGCTACGGTATTCTGTTCATGAAAAGACATAGTAATGTGATGGATTAGTGGGCGAGGAATTTTTCACCTCATAAATTTGAAATCACAAGTCATCCTCTCTCTATGCCTTCATATTTACCCAAGCTGTTGTATGTGATTCTACCGTTGCCTTGTTTATGTGTAACTGGTTATTGTTGCATATAACCAGAGAGATGGGATTTGATGCGACTCCAGTTATTATAGAAGGCCATAACCCTCAGCATTTGACGAAGTATCTCTCTGAATCACCATGTTTACTTCTAAGGATAGGAGTACATAGAGACAGATGATTAAGGTTAACGAGGTTTAGACATGATATAGGAGTACCTTAGGTTATATGTAGGGGCTTATATAGTTTCTACACTATAAGTGACTTTGCATTTTTTCATATTGGTCTTTGCTTTTGTTATTTGTCTTTCATTATTTGTCTATATAGATGCATATAGAGCCAGGGGTCTCGTTGGAAGCAAACCTTCTATTCTTTGGGATGGATGTATTGTTTGCATGTCTCTAACCCTCTCTAGACTCTAGCGATAAGTTTTTTTAATCGTTGAGATATACTGGGAATGTGTTGTTGTTGTAGTAGTTCTAATGGAAAACCGATATCTACAATTATCTGGACTGTCGGTTGTATTCTGTATCATCTAACCATTTGACATGCGTGTATCAATCTGCAGACCTCCAGACCAGAATATAATCAGATGCTTGTCAAGAAGCCGGATGGACCGGATTGGTGGCCTTACAGGTAGTTGAGTATGGTGCTTTCTTCATGGTTCATTATCAGGTCTGCCACTTCTGTGTGTCTAGGTCAGGCGCTGCAGGCCTTTTGGCAAATATGAAGTTTCCTTGTGATTTTGAATCTATTGTGACCTTGCCTTCTGGACAAGCCGAAACTTTTGTATGGGAGATGATGTTAGTTTTCTGTACAACTCTTTGTGCTAAAATAAATTTGGGAAGGTGTATTGTGTGTGCCAGGTGAGATAGGTTATTTCAGGGAGGTGGTTAGTGCTCGGAACCGTGATTGTAATTCATCATCATACACAGTATGACCCAACGACAGCAAAAGATATCGTTAGGAACCATGATTGTAATTGATTGTGCATATTTTTCAATAAAGTTGAAACTCATATTTATCTTTTTATATATTTTTCACCATGTGAAAAAAATAAATTGTATGTAAAATAATAACATTATTGGTGAAAAATACTTCGTGTTAGAGAGCGCGTTGCAATCATTAAAATATGTATTATATTGAGCATTTTTATGTTACATATGCATATGATTTATTGTTTCACATTTATTTAGTGACATGATTTAAAGAAAATTAGTTCCAAGCATGTTAATTGTACCAGTCAGAACAAAATTTATGTTCATAATTATGGTTTCAAAATATAGCTAAAAGTAGTTATCTCATATTAAATAGCATAGTTATTTCATATTAAAGAGCGTATTATGATCATAGAAGTGAGTAATGTTAGAAGTAATTCAAGTCAGATAAAATTGACTTTTGTACATTTTGCTTGTGAAATAAAGCAGTAGCCAACCTTCCGAGCTCAGGGTAGGCTGGGTCGATCATCTAAGTCAAGACAGTTCAGATAACGTAATTGAGTTTGCGTTTTGAACAGTCAGCCGATATGTCGACCTTAGCACAGTAGCACCTCCGAACAGTAGTTATGTGCTATAAGCCTTCCAGCTGAGTTGAACTCGAGTCAGGTTTATCAGACAGACCAGATCAATCCAGTCAGCACAATTGTATTTGTGTGCTGGGCTGATGACCGACCTGTCGACCTCGACACCTCAGCACAACCACAACAGTTGTGTTTTTAGCCGCTTCAGTCGAGCTCAACACAAAGCAGAGCTCAGCACGGCAGTGCTGCAGAACAACGAATGTTCCTAGCCAAACAGCAGAGCGCAGCACTCAGCAGAGCGCAGCTTGACAACACTGTACAACAACATTGCCGTGCTATCCCTTGATTAACCGAGTCTCAGCGCAAAGCAGAGCTCAGTTTGTCAATCACCTTAACAGCTCAGCTGAGCAGAGATCCAAGGTGAGTCCATGACTTTGTTCTTAAGACTTATTGCTTCGATTTATTTTGCCCAACCAGATGGAGCAATCGTCTCTCAGTACACAACGGAAGTCAGTTCAGACGAGCGACACTGCAGCGTATGAACTCTACAAACCTGTAAGCGACCCTGAACTTCTCGGATTACTTGAAATGCGGAGTGTTTTCTGTATGTGGAAGAATGAATATGCGTTAAGGAGATCGCGAAGAAAGGAAGAAACTCGGAGAGTGAGAAACCAGAGAGGTCAGCTCGGCCACTATTTATAGGGGAAATCTAAGGTCAGTCTGTTACAGTCAGTTCAACCACAGCCGTAGGATCAGATACCTGCTCGGCTTGAACCCTTGGATCAAATAACCGCACCAGATCTGTCCTCAGCCATCAGATCAAATAACAGTTCAATCTGAGCCATCAGATCGTAACAAATTCAGGTCAGCACTGTTAAATCTCAACAACTTTTCAAAATTTAACTTTAGCCTATTTCAATGACCTGGAAGTTTGAACTCAAACAAACTTCATCCCAGCTGATAAGATCCGACCCGCTGCTACAGGACCCGGCCTGTAGTCTGCAGCTTGCAGCCCGGCCTATAGCTCAGTCCATAACCTGAGCCCACCAGGTCCGCAGCTCAATTCACAACCTGAACCCATCAGGTACGGCCTAAGCTGAGCTGACTTTCCCTCTTACTTTGAGCATTAATTTCTCGTTCAACCGGTATCAGAATTGAGTGATTTAAAAGTCTAAAACTATCTACTCACCGTGTAGATAAATAAGGACCCATTAGTTTCTACTCATTATTAATGAAACTAATCATAATCTTAGCTCAAAGTACGTTGCTAACCACAGTTTGCAACTTGACCCAATTTCAATTTCTTTCCAATTTCTCCAACAATCCCCCACATGAATGTGAATTAATGCAAGTGTTTATGCAGACTCTACCAAGAAGTCAGACAAGAAAATGTTGCATCAGAAGAGGTAGCTTCTGGCTTTGAACCTTTCTTAGTGAAATACTATCGGATCCACTCGGCTAATTAGTGACTTGTTGTCTTGAACTAACCAGTCTTTAGTGTGAACCTAGACAACAATACTCACACAACCTTTCCTTTAACACCTTTTTGGTTCTCATGATTGTGTTTGTTTTGGCCATGAACCGCCTGGTTTTAGAAAGTGTGTTAGAGAACTTTGGCCTTACAAATTCTCACATAAGCGGCCACACTTTACACTTACATAAGTGTTTTCTATCAAGAGTATTATGACATACCCCACTCGAAATATCAAGATATCGGAACCATTACAAGCCTCAGCTTACCCTCGTTTATCTGCAGATAGCACTTTTATTTAACATAACGGGTAAGTGCTCACTGAACTCCATAACTTATTTGTCTCATTGAACCAATATTCTGGGATCTCCAGTCAACAAGGTTGGGTTACTGTTACAACGATTCATGCTTTATAGGTTTTAATCTCAATCCGTTTGTCAAAATTGACATGTGATCTCTAGGCAAGCCTTTTGTAAGCGAATCTGTAAGTTTCTCCTTTGATTTTATATAATCAATGGAAATCATGCCATTAGAGATCAACTGCTTAATGGAATTACGTCTCTGGCGCATGTGTCGAGACTTACCATTATAGATGCTGCTGTGAGCTCGTCCTATAGCTGACTGACTATCACAGTGTATGCTGATAGGGGCGATTGTCTTAGGCCAGCATGACACATCTTCCAGGAAATTTCGAAGCCATTCAGCTTCTTCCTCAGTTGCACGCTTGCTTCATGGATTTCCACGACACAGCACATCCACCAACAGTGAATAAATATCCACTAGTGGACTTAGAATATATACTGTCAGATATCCAGTTGGCATCACAATAGCCTTCCAATATTGTTGGATATCTTGAGTAATGTAATCCAAGATTCATTGTATACCTCAAGTATCTCATTACTCTATTCAGAGCATTCCAATGACCATTGCTTGGATTAGTGGTAACCCTATTCAATTTGTTTACCGAGTATGCTAAGTCTGGACTTGTACATTTCGTTATGTACATTAGACTTCTGATTGCTTGTGAGTACTCCAATTGAGTTATTTGCTCGCCTCGGTTTTTCCTTAAGTGTATACTTAAATCGAGTGGACTTTTCATTGGTTTCACATCAAGCATATTGAAATGTTTTAGAACTGATTCAATATAGTGAGTTTGTGACAACACGTGTCCTTTGTATATCTTAGAAATTTTAATTCTTAGAATAACGTTGACAACTCTCATATCCTTCATATCGAAGTTTCTAGTCAACATCTTCTCTGTATTTAAGATTATATCACGAGTACTGCCCATGATTAGCATGTCATCTACATAGAGACATACTATCACATATCCATTCTTTGTGTTCTTAATGTAAACACAATTGTCACACTCATTAATCTTGAAACCATTAGCTAGCATAGCTTGATCAAATTTCAAGTGACACTGTTTATGCGCTTGCTTAAGTCTGTACAACGACTTTACAATTCTACAGACTTTCGATTCTTGTCCTGGAACCACAAACCTTTCGGGTTGTTTCATATAAATTTTCTTCCTCCAACTCACCATTCAGAAAATCAGTTTTTACATCCATTTGATGGATTTCCAAGTTATAGACTGCAGCAATAGCAACTAGCACCCTTATAGAAGTGATCCTAGTTACTGGTGAGTAGGTGTCAAAAAAGTCAAAGCCTTTATTTTGTTGATAGCATTTAGCTACCAACCTGGCCTTGTACTTTTTGATAGACCAATCCTCTTTCATTTTCTTCTTGAAAATCCACTTGCACCCGAATGGCTTACTTCCTGGTGGAAGGTCAACCAACTCCCAAGTGTGATTATGAAGAATCAAGTCTATCTCACTGTTAATTGTCTCTTTCCAGAATGGAGCTTCTGGAGTTGACATTGCCTCGGAAAAGTTTCTTGGCTCATTTTCTACCATATAGGTTAGAAAATCTGGTCCAAACGAAGTTGGAATTCTAGCACGCTTGCTTTGACGAAGCTCCTCATTTGCTTGATGAGCCGCCTCACGCATTCGCTTACCAGTACTCGTTTCTTCTTGATTTTTGTCTTTTCTAAGAAAGACATCTTCGAAGAACACTGTATTCTTTGATTCCATGACAACGTTTTCATGTATGTCAGGAATATCCGACTTGTGCACCAAGAAACGATATGCACTATTGTTAGTTGCATATCCTATAAATATGCAGTCAACCGTTTTAACTCAATTTTCACTTGTCTTGGTTCAGGTACAATAATCTTTGCCAAACACCCCCAAAAATTCAAGTATTTGTAGCTAGGCTTATGACCTTTCCAAAGCTCGTATGTGGTTTTATCCATCTTCTTAGATGGAATTCTATTCAAAATGACATTAGCTGAGAGAACGGCTTCTCCCCCCCACAAGTTTTGATGTAAGCCGAAACTTATCAAATAACATTCATCATGTCTTTTAGAGTTTGGTTTTTGCATTCAGCAATACCATTTGATTGAGGTGAATATGGTGCAGTCGTTTGATGAATAATGCATGCTCTAAACAGAATTCATTAAACAGTGTATCATATTCGCCACCTCTATCGCTACGAATTCCTTTAATTCGTTTGCTACGTTGATTCTCAACTTCATTTTTATAGTCTTTGAAAGCATCAATGGCCTTATGTTTGCTACTTAGAAAATAAACATAACAATATCTTGTGCAATCATCGATAAAAGTTACAAAATACTTTTTACCACCTCTCGTTTGCACACACTTTAAATCACACACATCGGTATGAATTAAATCCAAAGGTTTAGTGTTCCTACTCTATAAGGAAATGGCACCTTTGTCATCTTCTCTTCAACACATATTTGGCATTTTTCATTATCAAAATTTAATTTGGGCAACAAGTCAAGATTAACCATTCGTTGTATTGACTTATAATTAACATGTCCCAAACGAAAATGCCATAAACAAGAAGACTCAAGCATATAAGCAGAAAAGGATGCATTATTATTAGCCTCTGCAGGAAAATCTCTTTCGGTACAATAGTGATGACATTCAATTAAACATCCTATTTGACAAGTACCCTTTCTTCAAATACATGCCATTATTCGAGAGAATAACTTTATTGGATTCTAATACTAGTCTAAAACCATACACGACTAGAAGAGATCCAGATACTAAATTCTTTCGAATGTCGGAGACGTGCATCACATTCTGTAGAGTCAGATGCTTCCCTCAGGTCAGCTTCAGACCAACTTTGCCATCGCCTTCGATCTTCGATGAGGCCGCATTCCCCATGTAAAGATGTTCATTATTCCTGAGATGGTACTCCGTGAACATCTCTCTGCTCGAGCAGACATGTCCGTGGCGCCGGTATCGAGCCCCCATTCGCTCATGTTCCCTACAACGTTGCACTCTGAGACCACCGCGCAGAGGTTCAGATCATCTGTGGCATCAACGATGTTTGCTTTTGCCTTGATCTTTTTCTTCTTGGGCTTGCGGCACTGATTGCTGACATGCCCGTGAATGCCACAATTTTAGCATTTTTCGGTAAACTTTTTGGCTATTTGCTTGCTTTTCTTGTTCACCCTAAGTTGGCCCTTTGTTTTCTTGGCCTCTGCAACATGGGCCTTGGCTTGACCAGCACCGGATTGTGGCTTTCGTTCAGATCTTCGATTGTCTTCCTCTATTCGGAGTCGGACAATCAGATCTTCTAATGTCATCTCCTTTCTCTTGTGCTTGAGATAGATTCTAAATTTTCTCCACGAAAGAGGTAGATTCTCAATCACTGCAACTACCACGAAAGATTCACTAGGCAATATGCCCTCCTCTTCCATCTCGGCTACCAACGTCTGAAGTTCCTCAACTTCAGAAACAACAGTACGAGAATCATACATTTTGAAATTCAAGAATTTGCTGACAATAAAAATCTTAGTTCTGCCATCTTCCGTACGATATTTCTTTTCCAAAGCCTACCACAAAGTCTTTCTCGTTTTGTACGTACAGTACAAATCATACAAGGAGTTGTTCAAACAACTCAGAATATGGCTCAAACAAACATAATTGTTGAAATTCCATGCTTCAACAGAAAGTTTGTTCTGTATATTATGGGTTTGGTTCTCCACTGGATCCACCACAGGTGTGTCCTCGGTTGGAAATGAGGTCAATCCCATGGCAGTCAAGAACATCATCTTCTTCTGCCAGCGCTTGAACCTAGCATTTGGTGCCATTAGAGCAGTACTCTGTACGTTTGCGCCTTGAACAGAGCTTGAGCTAGCGTTCTCCATCTAGTTTCTGTAAGCCGTCAGAAACAAACGAGAATCAGTACAGAATCAACAAGAAATACATCTTAAAAATTGTTGGAAGTAATTCAAGTCAGACAAAATTGACTTCTGTAGAGTTTGATTGTGAAATAAAACATGGCCTACCTGCCGAGCTCTGGGTAGGCTAGATCGATCCACTAAATCAAGACAGTTCAGATAGCGCAATTGAGTTTGCGTTCTGAACAATCAGCTGACGTGCTGACCTGAGCATGATAGCACATTAGAACAGTAGTTCTGTGCTATCAGCCTTCCAGCCAAGCTGAACTCAAGTCAAATTGATCAAACATGCCAGATCAGTCTAGTCAGCGCAATTGTATTTGCGTTCTAGGCTGATGACCGACCTGCCGACCTCGGCACCTCAGCACAACCACAGTATTTGTGCTTTCAACCGCTTCAACCGAGCTCAACACAAAGCAGAGCTTAGCGCGGTAGTACTGCAGAACAACGAATGTTTTCAGCCAAACAGCAGAGCTCCCCACTCAGTAGAGCTCAGCTCGGCAACACTGTACAACAATAGTGATGCGCTATCCCTTGATTAACCGAGTCTCAGCACAAAGCAGAGTGAGTTTGTCAATCAGTCCAGGACTCTGTTCTTAAGACGTATTGTTTCGGTATACTGTGCCCAACCAGATGGAGCAATCGTCTCTTAGGATACAACGAAAGTTAGTTCATACGAGCGACACTGCAGCATACGAACGCTATGAACCTGTAAGATGCCCTGAACTTCTCGGATTACTCTAAATATAGAGTGTTTTCTGTGTGTGGAAGAATGAATATGCGATAAGGAGATTGCAGAGAAAGGAAGAAATTCAGATACTGAGAGTGAGTGACCAGATAGGTCAGCTAAGCTAGGCCACTATTTATGGGGGAAATCTGAGGTGAGTCTCTTATAGCCAGTTCAACCACAGCCGTGGGGATCAAATACATGTTCGGCCTGAACCCTTGGATCAGATAACTGCACCAGGTCTGGCCTCAGCCGTCAGATCAAATAACTGTTCAGTCTGAGCCATCAGATCATAACAAATTCAGGTCAGCTCGGCAAGATTAAATCTCAACAACTTTTCAAAATTTAACCTTAGTCTATCTTTACAACCTAGAAGTTTGAGCTCAAACAAACTCCATCTCAGCTGATAAGATCCGACCCGTTGCTACAGAACCCGGCCTGTAGTCTGCAGCCCGCAGCCCGGCCTGTAGTCCCATCCACAACCTGAGCCCACCAGGTCTGCAAATCAATCCACAACCTGAGCCCATCAAGTACGGGCTAAGCTGAGCCGATTTTTCCCCTTACTTCGAGCATTAATTTCTCGTTCACCTGATATCGGAATCGAGTGATTCAAAAGCCTAAAATTATCTACTCGTTATGTAGATAAATAAGTACCCGTTAGTTTCTACTCATTATTAATGAAACTAATCATAACCTTAGCTCAAAGTATGTTGCTAACCACAGTTTGCAACTTGGTCCAATTTCAATTTCTTTCCAATTTCTCCAACAAGTAATACATTGAGCATTTTACGTTATTTGTATGTCTAATTTATTGTCTCAAATTTGTTTAGGCACGTTATTTAAAACGAATTATTCTAAACATGTTTATAATACCAGTTAAATCAAAATTTATGTTTATAATTATGGTTCCAAGTGCCACCATAGTTACTTTGAAAATTTCATTTGTCAGATTTGGGATTAATAGGCAAATTTATTGATTCTTGGTAAACTGTGACATGCTAATGGAGTATTACAAATTGGTTTTTATCCAATAGAACTACAAATGTAATTCTCAAAGAGCGGATGCTCTAAGCTTAAGCAACAAAGTTAATTGGGTGTGGTTGGTTATGTTTCTGTTAATACTAGTATGATCATACACGTTCTCCTTTCTACTTGTACTACAATTAAATAAATTTTTTATGTAACAGTAACATTTTTTTTTAAAAAGAGGGGTAAGATCAATCATATTCAAGAGTTTATTTCGAAGATTAAAACATTGTTGTTGTTATTATAACTTATTGCATCAAACTTTTTTCTGTCATATGGATTAAATCAAATAAATTCGAAATGGTTTAAATCAAACATAACTATAACCGCGCTATGTTCATAAAACCAAGTACAGGGTCCGAAGAGGAGTTGGATCGCTTCGCGATGTGATGTACGCAGTCTTATTCTACATTTTGTGTACGAGGTTGTTTTCGCAGCTCAAACCTGTGATCTCAAGGTCACAAAACAACAACATTACCAGTTGCTTCAAGGCTCTAGCCTTACCGTTTAAATTGTTATCATGATATATTCATAAAACCAAACACCATTTAAATACTGGTTACAAACCCCTGCAAGAGGTTATGTTAGGGGTGTCAAACAGGTCGTGTTTCGTATTTTTTGGATTTCATGTATCAAAGTACCAGACTCATACCTTACCTATTTGCTTCAAGTGTATGGATGTAGATACCCAAACCTGTACATGTCAGGTTTAGTCTCGTGTTTCGGGTATACCCACGAACTTGACAAGTACCAATATTTCAAGTCGGTGTACGGGTCATTCAGGTATTTTCAGGTTTCGTGTATTTAAACGACTACTATTACAATGTATGAAACAATAATAGGTCAAGAACCAAAGGTCAAGATTAAAAATGTTATAGAAATTCTATTGCACTGAAATCTAAACGAAAGCTTCTACAATTCTCATTGAGCTTTGCACTTCGCAGGCCCTCTTATGGGTTAACTTAGCCAAACTTGAATTTTATTGCGTAGAACTTTTGCCACTTTCTTATTATACAACGTCAATCAACAGACAAAGAAAACAATAAAAGCCTATCTTTAAAGTGCAATTTCTCCAGTAATAAATTCAAGCAGAATGCAGTTACAATAACATAAATGAGTACTCACCTGGTAACAGTAGCAAGTCAACAGGATGATGGATTAACGGGGGGTAGCTGCGGCGGAGGTCAGCGACTGGGATAGCGGGATGGGAGAAGAAGAACTAAAATGAGGAAAGGGGGTGGCGGGGCAGAAGGGAGGGAAATGAAAACGGGAAGGGGGAATGGGAGAATTAGTCGATATTAGGTTAGGTTTTTTTTACTTAATTAATTTAAATTTTTTATTTAAAATATATTTTTAAAAAATCGAGTATGGCGGGTACAAATGGGTAACCCGCGTGTATACCGGACACGACCCACTCTTAGCAGGTAACTTTCAGGTCTTACCCGATTTGTACACGAAACCCGCTAAGGCTATACACATACCCGTGAAGAACGTGCCAGGTTCAGGTTGTGTTTTTGTGTCGTGTCCGAGATTGCCACATCTAGTTTATATGTGATTCATAATGACAAAATATCTTTAATATTGATTTTTATTTTTAAAAGAGAAGATGACCTAAGTTTAGGAGTATTAACGAACAGAGCCGAACCGAATACTAGATTTTCGAGTTCAGATTTCGTTTTGCTAAACGAACTGTTCGGCTTGGTTTGTTTAGCTAAACGAACTTTAAAATTGTTTTGAGTTCGTCTCGATAACCTTATAACTATTTAAACGAGCTGAACAGTTCGGCTCGTTTAACTAAACGACTCGAATACCTGTTCGAATTCAACTCGTTAATAAATAATTACCGAATAAATACGAACCGAATTCAAACAATTCACAAACTGTTCGGTTCGTTCAACTGCACTACCTAAGTTAAACTGCTAAATTGAGACCTAGCAAGACAATATGGTCTTAGGTTTACCGTTCAACGTTCGATCTCCTTCAAATTGAGCACGTGGTCATATTATTTTCTTGAGACAACACAACACGTGGTCAAATTTTTATGATGGTTAAATATTTTATTTTTGGGATAACTTATTTTTATTTTATTACTGATTACTTTTCAACGCATCGTGAAATTTTATTATAAAGAAAGAGAAAATCTACGCCGACTCACTTTCTCCGCGGGCAATCGAGAACCCAAACCCTAAAACGTCTATTTCTACCCGATCCATACCCTTTTTTCCACATCTTCCTTCCCAAATTCAGGAGAATCAACTAGAGGAGAGTCGGCAGCGATGGATGACAGTTGCGCCGTGTGCGCCGAGACCCTGGAGTGGGTGGCGTACGGCGGATGCGGTCACAAGGACGTTTGTTCCACCTGCGTCGCTCGTCTTCGATTCATCTGTGACGATCGCCGTTGTTGCATCTGCAAAACCGAATCCGATGTTGTCTTTGTCACCAAGGCTCTCGGAGATTACACTACACTGGTCACCGATTTCTCGAATTTCCCCTCTCAACCGAAGGAAGGTAAAATCAGCCAATCGTACTGGTATCACGAGGATACACAGGCCTTTTTCGATGATTTTGATCACTACAGGATGATCAAAGCCATGTGCAATCTCTCCTGCACCGTTTGTGGGAAGATAGAAGAGAATCCTCAGATAAGGTACAGATTCAAAAACATCAACCAGCTGAAATCTCATTTGTTTCATGAGCATAAGTTGTTAATGTGTAGCCTTTGCTTGGAAGGAAGGAAGGTATTTATTTGTGAACAGAAGTTATATACTAGGTTAGAACTTAATCAGCATATAAGTAATGGTGATTCTGCTGTTGACGGGGATGAATTTGAAAGAGGTGGTTTCTCTGGTCATCCTATGTGTGAATTTTGCAAAAGTCATTTTTATGGAGATAGTGATTTGTATACACACATGTCTACTGAGCATTTTACTTGTCATATTTGTCAAAGACAGCATCCTGGGCAGTATGAGTATTATGCTAATTATGATGATTTGGAAATGCATTTTCGTCACGGTCATTTCTTGTGTGAGGTAGAAGCTTGCCTTGAGAAGAAATTTATAGTTTTCCAGACACAGGCAGAATTGAAAAGGCATAACACGTTGGAGCACGGGGGTAATATGTCGCGTTCTATGCGTAATGCTGCTCTTCGTATTCCTGTGAGTTTTAGATTTAGACGGACTAATGAACGAGATAGTAGAAGTGGGCTGTCTGGTTCTTCAAATCATGATTTCGATCCATCCTCTAGTGATTCTCATCCAACTGCATATGATCCTCTAGAGTCTTGGCCAAGTTTGAGTAGCTCCTCTAATTCGTCCTCTGTTTCTGTTCCAACCTCAAGTCAGTTACGGCCTTCTACGTCCTATGCTGAAAGTTTTCCTTCGATTTCTGCCAGTTATCAACGTCAGAGTTATAATCAAAGAAATCAACGTCAGGGTTCTATTAAAAAAAATCAAGGTCAGAGCTCACCATTGATCAACCGAATTGGTTCGACGAGTTCAGAAGATAACCAAAATGCAAAGAAATCATTGGTGAGAAGTATACAGAAGGAATTAGACAATGATCCCTGCAGATTTACTTCTTTCAAAAACATATGTAAAGATTATCGTGACGGCATACTAGATGCAGAGGCATATCTGGAGTATATTAAGCGGTTTGGTTTGTCACGTTTTGTTCCTGAGATAGCTAACACTTGCCCAGATGCTCAGAAGCAACACGCATTGATTCAGGCGTATAATGCTTCTTTAAGTGGATCAAGAAAGAAGAAAGACAAACATTTAAGTTCGGGTTCACATGTTCGAGAATCCAACAACCCTTGGCGTGATGGCGGTGGTAAAAAGATTATTGCTTCTGATAGCAGAGGTAAGAACAAAGGGATTTGATAGCATCCTTGGATATTTTTTTTTTTTTTTTGTTTGGATCGACTTAATGAGTGTTGCTTTCCTTTTGGTAATATTACGTTTCCCATAAAGGAAAGAAGATAGGAAGGTAGAAATTTGTTCATAAAAGAAGATTATGTAAACATTTAGTCGAGATCTCACTTATCAGATTCCATTCTAGCAAAAGGTTTCCACCCAATATTTAATAGTTGGTCCATTCTCAGTCTTGGTAAAGTCCAGTGAAATCCTTCTCCTGTTACATGTATCCAATTTTCATTATCCGAGAAAAGACATTTTCTGATTTTAGAACTCATGTCCTATCGAGCATGTTACCATGAAAGTTGTAAGCTGTGTAGAAGGGGAATTATTGTCCATCGTTGACCTCAATGATAAAATCAGTAGGGGCCTGAGAGGCGGTGGTTTACAAGCTGATGGGAGAAGAGATCGTATGGCTGTAGTTATCAGCATATGTTTATATATATCGAGTTAGTTAGTTGGGCTTTAATCAATCTGTTTGTCGCTCACCTCCCCCCCCCCCCAAAAAAAAAAAAAAGAGACAACAGTACATTAATTACATAATTGACTCATAGTGGGATCAGAATATAAGTGGTAAAGGTGATTGGGATCATAATTGACTCATAGTGGGATCATAGTCCAGTGGTAAGTGGCAAAGGTGATTGGGGCTAGAACCCCGACGTTCCGAGTTCGAGTCCGTGTGGAGACGATTCTTGTTGAAATATTACAAGGGTTGCCTATGGGCTGGCTGAGTCTCGTGTGTCTTCTCCCTTTGCAGGGCTGTCGGTGGAGCACATCCTTCGATTTACATCCTACCTGGCTAAGGGGTCTCTGGTACAGGTGGGGGGAGAACCCACCCCCTCATCAAAGAATATAAGACATCTTGATTAGAGAGCCTGAAGTATAGCTTCACGTCATCGTCTAGTTGTATATGATGAAACAACATCATTACTCCATTGTCTTAGAGGCTCCCGCCTATGGCGGGATATGGAGGGGTCGGATGTACGCAACCATATCTATGTGTTAGAAACACACAACCTCCCAGTGACCCATAATGATGCGTCAAGCTATATGTCGGCAGCCAATTTAGTGATTCATTTTGTCTTTGTATATGATAAAAATAGGGGCCAAAATCAAATCGTGGTTATAATATGGTTAATAAATCATATAATTAACATTTTATGTGTGTGTATATAGTAAGGATTTAGAAATTAGTATCTGAACAATCTGAAAGTTGCTACCTCTCTATATTATATGAATTGGAAGGATGGAGATTCAGCGTAGTCAGGGGTGAGCCAATTTTCGATGAGTGTATGAACGTATGTTTGTGTGGAGATAGTTGATCTTACTGAACAAAGTGGTGGAGAAGTTTTACATTTTGCTTGGTCTGGGACTCGGACAAAAGTTTCAACTGTCCCCCCCGCCCCCCGGGGGGCTCTTACATTCACTCTACTTTGGTGACGTGCAGGGGTTTTCACTTGATTGCACATGCAATGAGTCCCTTGAGTGTAGAGTTCGGTTCGAAAGATGTGTTTTAAGTCCATCTCCAACCATGTACCAAAACACCCATTTGGTGCAAAAAAAACACTTCTAATCATGCACCAAATGTTGCACCAAATAGGTTCAACACTATTCATTGCATCAAATCACTATGCATCCGTCACATCACTATTTTAATTACCTTAAAAAAATTTAATTTCGTTATAAGAATTTTAATTTTGTTGATTTTGTTATAAGAAAACAGAATTTTATTAATTTTGTTATAATAATTTTAATTTCATTATAAGAAAAAATTATATAACAAAAAATTAAAAATAAAATAAGATTCATAACTAATAATTTAGAACGAAGTTACATTACTAAATAAAGTACATTAGAAACATATCATAAAATATTTTACAACAATAACTTAATTAGCAACAAGCTTATAAAATAACTAATACAATATAGATATAAATTAAACTAACAACAATTCAATAATCTGGAATGAATACTTATGTTAAATTTATATGAATGTTAAATTTGTGTTAAATTATTTATAATAATGAATTAAAAATAGAATGATAGAAGAATCTTTAAGGAATATTTTTATTTGGTGTTAGATTTGATGTTTGTGGTTGGAGTATTTTTTACTGTTTATTGCACCAAATAGATGATTTGGTGCAAAATTTGGTGTTTTGGGTTGGAGATGGCCTAAGTGGTGAAAGAGAGAGACATTTCTCAGTTACTAAAACCTGTATTCAACATCAAACATTCATGAAATGTAGAAGAGGTTTTTTTTTCCTCCAGGGTATAATTTAGCTAGTATCCGGGTTAGGAGTTGCTTCAAGAGGTACCGAGATCGATTCTAGGGACACGCACAGTGTGGGTGTTTCACCGCTGTCTGGGCCAAATGTCTAGTTTGCAGTGGACACCTTGTGTGGATTCCTTGCATATGACATTTCTCAATCTAGGAGGCCGTTGAGTTCTTGATTTACATATTCCATAATGTTTCTTGGAGCTATGGTGGTGGAGTTTTCAGGGCCAGGTATGACCTTTATGCTCCAAAGTAGAAGAGTGGATAGTGGAAGGACAGATGAAAGTTGGTTAAGATTGCAGTATGTTGAACCAAAGAGTTCTGTCATCATTTTACTCCTTTGAATCAAAGAGTTCTTTCATTGTATTAGCCCTACAGGAGTCATGTATATGAATCACTGGTTGGTTATATACGTTCTTTGAATCAATGTAACGTTGTTCTATTTAAATATTATGTCTTTCTAAATGAAGCATCAAATAGAGCAAAATAATATTAAGAAATGGATATACTATATATTATATTAGATACTGTTCATAAATGTTTAACTTAATCTTATGAGCACATTAGCGTCTTGATTTTATCCCTCAAGTGGATCGTGTGGACGTAGTGGTCAAGCATCAAAATTAAATGACTTCGAACTCAAGAAGCACATGGGTTGTCAATCAAATATATGAGTCTCTAAAGCTATGGTCTGTCGCAAATTAATTGCACTCTTCTCCACGTAATACGCAAGTCTTTACATTTCGTCCAAACCAAATGTAAAGTTGTTAAAACTAAGACTGTAAGATAATTTCTTCTTGTTGTTGTGAGTGTGAAGTTGTTTTTATTGTTATAGAAGTTCTTTTCTTACCACATGGTAGTATAATGTTTATTTATATATAGTAATTATTTTTCACCCCATTACGTTATGAATCAATGGTTTTGCAAAATTTGTTGTGACACCTTTTTTTTTATTATTATTTTAAATTTGTTGTGACACCAATTGCTTAAACACTTTGTTACTTAGTCATTCAGTTATAAGATGAAAACTTTGATGGATGGAAGAAGTACTCGGAACATGGTAGCAAAGATGTATTCACTGTGACCGATATCTTTATGGAGCTAAGTAATAATTGCTTGTGACGGATCAAACTGGATACGCTCGTTGTTACTTTCAATAACGGTTTTGCCATCATCAACGTATTTGTATGTCTAGTGTTAATGTGTGTCAGATTTGGATATGTACGAATCTTTGTGCCTTAGGAGATGGCATGGAGAATGAACTACTTGTTCAATCTTATATTTATTTGGTTTCATTTGGTAAAGTAGGGTTGTTTGTTGGTTTGTAATGAGAACTGTTTTCGGAAAATAGTGGGAACATCTTGCAAAATGCTATAGTAGTTGCTCTCTTTCTATGAGACAAAAACAAAATTATTATACTTTTTAATAATAAAATATACCATTATCGTAGTTTTAGAATTAATTCTATATCTATAATACACATTTTGTCAAAACTATGGCATTATCACATTATGGTTTTGACAGAATTATGCTACACACTACAATTCTGTCAAAACCGTAGTGTGTCACACCATGGCTGTCTATAAATACAACCACATTCATATTTCTAAAACACAACGAAGTACTACAAGAAGCAGCACATGACATATAACATAACTGAAGATAAACACAAGTTAGACAAAATTGTAAGTTATTTATTCACTATTTTTAACTTGTGTAGAGTTGTTTGGATAGACTCCGGACCTCCCGAATATTTCTCGCAACTGAAAGAAGTTTATTAGGTGGTTTACTGATAGCAGTTATTCAAGACCTTCTCTGGCGATTTTGGAAGGAATTTTTTTTGCCGCTTTGATTTAATGGATACCTTCTGATATTTGTTCTTGATCATTTATTTTTAAATTTTTTTAGTACTGGTTTCCTTTCTTTTCCTGGGTTTAATCCTTGAATTGAAATACATGATCTTAGTTTTGGTTTAGTCACAATCATTGATAGAAGGAGTTATGACTTTTATGAGAGACCATGTGTAAGGAAGAGTGGCGTAGTTAAGAGGAAGAAAAAGGAGGATAGTTTACGTATAGCATCTTGGAACGTAGGAACTCTAAATGGTAAATTGTTAGAGGTAGTAGATGTACTTAAGAGGCGTAGGATCGATGTAGCATGTCTACAAGAAACTAGGTGAAATGGGAACAAAGGTAAAGAGTGTAATGTGTATAAGTTGCTCTACATGGGGTCCAATGGGACCAAGAATGGAGTAGGATTTCTAGTAAAATTAGAATTATATACGAACGTGATCGATGTGATAAGATATAATGATAGACTTATGGTGCTGAAGTTAGTATTAAACAAGGAGATGGTGGCAGTGGTTTGTGCCTACGCACCTCAATTGGAACTAGGAGAACAAGCGAAGAAAGAGTTCTGAGATTGCTTAGATGAAGTGTTGAGGACACTGCCTAGAGAAGAACGAATCTGTATAGGAGGTGATTTTAATGGCTACATTGGAAAGGATGCCGATGGTTTTCAGTCGGCACATGGCGGGTTTGGCTATGGAGATAGAAACGAGTAGGGTAGGGATCTGCTAGACCTTGGGTGGCCCACGACCTAGGTATTATAAACTCGTTCTTTAAGAAAAAGGAATCCCATTTGATCATTCTTAGCAGCGGAGGAAGTAACACGCAGATCGACTATTTTCTGATAAGACGTAAAGACCGGCGGTTGTGGATGGATTGCAAGGTTATACCGGGGGAGACAACAGGGACGGAACATGGTTTACTAGTTGTAGTTATAGCCTTGAGCCAAAATCTGAGCACGAGGGTTAGAAATTTACCACCCAGGATTCCATGTGGAAGTTTGAAGGACGGAAAAATTAACATATTTAGAGACAAGGTCATCTCGGCGACATCAGATCCAGTAGTTGAAGACACAAACCAGACGTGGAAGGCTATGCCGACTACCATCACTCACGTGGCAAGGGGAACTCTTGGGGGAACAACAGGAAAGACAACCATACATAAAGAGTCACGGTGGTGGAACGAGAATGTGCAATGAAAAAAAGGAATAAGAAAAAGAGTTTTAGAGAGATGTTAAGCTGCACAGACGGGGAGGAGAAAGTGAGAGTGAAGGAGAACTACAAAATTGCTACGAAGGAGGCGAAGAAGGCGGTGACGGAGTCAAAGAACGCAGCCTATAAAAGGATGTACGAAAGATTAGAAACAAAGCGTGACATGTTCAGGATTGTCAAAGCTAAAGATAGAAAGAGGCAAGATCTAGGTGTCGTGAAATTTATAAAGAGAGAAAATAGACATGTTTTAGTCAAAGAACAAGACATCAAGGGGCACTGACAACCTCTTTAATAGCATAAGAGTCGACCACGAAGAAAGAGAAATCATCACTGCCCAAAAATGACAATGTAATACCTACGAGTTTCGAGCATCACACAAGGAGAGATGAAGATAACACTTAAGAAGATGGAAAGAGCTAAGGCAATTGGCTTGGATAACATACCCATTGAGGCGTGGAAGTGTTTGGGAGAGGAAGGGGTTCAATGGCTAACTATTCTGTTCAATCTTATTTTCAAAACAAGAAAAATGTCAGATGAGTGGAGAATGAGCGTAGTGGTCTCTCTATATAAGAAAAAAGGAGACCCGCAGTATTATGAGAATTATATGGGGATTAAATTGCTAAGTCATACTATGAAGTTATGGGAGAGATTAGTCGACACTAGAATTAAGAGAGATATCGAGAACTAAGTAAGGATTGAATCTCATAAGGACGAGATCACCTTGAGGGAGGTTAGTATTGACTAAATTAAATCGTACTAGAGTACAACGTATTTCGAAAAATACATATGGCTTCAGGGATGAGTCTTATGAGCAAGGTGTTAAGTTAAAAATTGTAATACACTTAAGAACTGATTTTAGAGGGTTGGTCAGGATGGCAAATATAAGTACGATATAGACCGACGATTAAGTCATGAAGCGAGTATATTGACGTTACCCTTAAGGTTGGTTCGAGAACTATACAAGAATAGGTTACGATCTATCAGACGGAGGACAATGGATTTAAAGAGTAAATTGTGTGTATACACACTGAATGATTTGAGAACTTAGTCCTGTACCGAGGAAGGGAAATGGGTACCATACCGAAATACGCATGGGATACTAATTTCGGTCATGATCTAAGTAAATAAATTATGAGCGGCTATACTAAGTCATTGATTCCGTAACGCACAAGTTTCGAGGACGAAACTTTTTGTAAGGAGGTGGAATGTTATGCCCCGCACCCTCCGTAGAGTAATTACAGGGATAAAACGAGAATTAAAGGTGATTAAGGGCAATTAATGATAATGAATTTAGAATTAAGTATGAGAATTAATTGAGAGGATTAAATATAGAATTAAGTAGCATTTAATTTTAAAATTGAATATTAGAATTTTATCCTTTAAGATAAATAAGAAAATAGGATATAATTTAGAAACTTCAAATTTTCCCCTGTCCATATAAAAACTGACAAGCGTCAGTTTTTCCTCCTTCCTCACAACAGACGTCGCTCCCCCATTCCCCAAACCCTAGCCGTTTCCTTCAAGGAGTAAGAGAGGAAGACATCCTCCAGGAATTGGTCCAATCTTCGTTCGTTTTCTAATCCGTTTTCGAGTAATCAAAGGCAAGTAATCATCTTATAAGTTCTTACGTTTTGCGAAAGGAAAAAGGCCTATTTTTGATATCAAAATTGGATAACCATGCAGTAATTTCTTTCGGTGAATCTATATGTGCTTTATGTGTTTTGGTTTCGGATTTTGGCCATTATATGTTGAAATCATTGTTGTTTTTGTTGTTTATGTGAGATCATGTAAATCCCAATCCCTTGAACCCTACTTTGTTGATAATTGCGGTTGAAGGGAAGGGAGAGTGAAAAGATTAGATTTTTGGGCTTGATTTGATGATTACTTGAGTGCTAGGCTTGAATCCGTGAATCGTATGTTAAAGGTGTTGTCTTGGGTGAATTAAGGATGGATTGATAGTGGAGAATAGGCTTGGAATGGTTTTGAAGGAAGTTGGGATCGAATTGGGGGTTATTTCTGTAGTTTCTGCAGAAAACTGCAGAATGGAGTTCTGGAACGGGGACGTCGATCGATCGACGTCAGGGTATGACGTACGTCGATCGATCGACGTATAGTAAGTGAGGGGATGACGTGCCTCAGATGGACGTAGATCGATCGACGTAGGATGAATGAGAGATCGACGTGCCTCAGATGGACGTAGATCGATCGACGTAGATTGAGTGGGAGATCGACGCGCCTCAGATGGACGTAGATCGTTCGACGTAGGATGAGTGAGAGATCGACGTGCCTCAGATGGACGTAGATCGATCGACGTAGATTGAGTGAGAGATCGACGTGCCTCAGATGGACGTCGATCGATCGACGTCAGGGTATGACATACGTCGATCGATCGACGTCAGGGTATGACGTCAACCAGTTTTGTGGGAAAATAAGGGAAGAAAGAGGAAAGCTAGGAGACCCTTTGGGTGACCTTAGGGACCTCTTAGGACCTGATTGAGGCTAGTATAAGTCTTGGGAACTTGACCTAAGATGGTGAATCAAATGTGGAGATCTTCGCAAGGTATTCGAGTCGAACTTTAACGTAAATGACCTAAGGGGGTTAGGAATGAACGTATGAGGTCTTACAGAGTTCAATGGAGGAATGTGAGGGTTCTCACATTAGTTTTTGAGTTTTAGAATCAATGTTAAGTGTTGATGACCTAACTTGAAGCATAAGCTCGAATGTGTAAGTGACGGGATTCTTGTGTGATTGATTGATACCGAACGTAAATTGAATTTATGTGAACGAAGAATGTGATTGAAATGAGGAGTCTTGCATCATGGCACTTGCATTTGCATATTGTTTTGAAAAGAGCGGTGCTTCGGCACAGGTTTGCGAAATTGGCTGTAACGTTACACGGGATGGAAATATAAGCCGTGGTGCGTTACAGGGTATAAAGTTGTCTGTAATGTTAATCGGGATGGAAATATAAGCCGAGGTGCATTACAGGGTATAAAGTTGTCTGTAACGTTACACGGGATGGAAATATAAGCCGTGATGCATTACAGGGTATAAAGTTGTCTGTAATGTTAATCAGGATGGAAATATAAGTCGTGGTGCATTACAGGGTATAAAGTTGTCTGTAATGTTAATCAGGATGGAAATATAACCCGAGGTGCATTACAGGGTATAAAGTTATGTGACCGGACATTGTGACATGCATTGCACTGTTTTGAAAAGAAATTGCTCATGCATTTGTGACTGTGTAGTGTAGTGCATATTTTGTCATGCATCACGTGAGTCAGTTGGGATGATTGCTATGTGACTTGAATGATCGTTAATTGTTAATGGTTATGAATTACTGTTTTATGTTCTTGTATTGTTAAATCTATGCTCTTGAAAGTATACAAGACATGTGCCCCATTTCCCTTGAATTATGTATTACTCATGTCTTGCCATGTGTTGATCCCGTACGTCTTATAAGCGGGTTACTTGCTAGCATTTTCGCTAAGGGTACTACCTTATTTTGCAGACGAGCCTAGTTATGACATGATCTTCATAGAGGACGACGACGAGTGGGCCGAGTGGGATGCTTAGAGTCTGATTGGGAGATAGTTGGGACAGTTGTTATTTATTCCAGTTTCCTTCGTTCACTTGAGAATTTAGTTGTTACTACCGTGACTACTCTTTTGAGATTTTATTATCATCCGATGTACGAATTGATGGTTGAGATTCATTAGATACATGTTTCCGCACTTATTTCTCTTACGTCATTGATGATGTGTATTCGAGAGATGAGACGTCTTGTAGTCTTCTCAGTAAGCTACGACGGGTGCACCGGTTCGGATTCCGCTGTCCGGGTCGGGGCGCTACACAGTGTACCGGAGCAATAACGTCTTAAGGACAGAGTCCTGGACTCACCTCGGATCCTGTTCTGCTGAGCTGAGAAGGTTAGTGCCGAGCTCAGCTATCTGTGGGAAGTACGCAGCACTGTTATAGTGTTGGTGTGCTGAGCTCTGCTTTGTGCCGAGCTCTGCTGTTCGGCTGAGGACATTCGGTTTTCTGCAGCTCGGCCGCGCTGGGATCCGCTCAGCTTAAGCTGAAAGCACAACTCTCGATTGTTATGTTGAAGTGCCGAGATCGGCAAGTCAGTAATCAGCCCAGAACGCAAATACAATTGCGCTATCTAAACTGTCTTTACTTAGTAGATCCATCCAGTCTATTCAGGTCTCGGTTCAGGTCAGCCCTGACCTCAGCAGGTCGGCCGTTACTGTACAGAAGTCAATATGTCTGAATTATTTCCAACAAAGCCAAGGTCGATTCTTTGAATGGTGTATCGTTACCCCACCATTTTTAAGATCTTCAACATCCCAACTCCACCTTTGCCCTTGAATGCCACTAGGTCACTCTACCAAACATGCATCGGACTCACCCCTGCGGCGTTAGAGCTTGCGAGAGAGAAACTGAACTTAAGAGGGAAATGTCACCATTTTTATGATCTTCAACATCCCAACGCCACCTTTGCCCTTGAATGCCACTAGGTCACTCTACCAAACATGTATCGGACTCCCCCCTGTGGCATTAGAGCTTGCGAGGAGAGAAACTGAACTTAAGAGGGAAATGTCAGACTCATTGGCTGATAAATTGCAAAAGCTATTGATGGTTGCTTTGCACCACAGGCTTTTGTTGGCTAAACTTGTTCACCTAGCCTCTGACCTTGGTTTGCCAGTACATTTCCGTTCTAGACTTTGCAATGACTATCCTGATAGGTTTAAGGTGGTGGACACATCTTATGGACTTGCGCTTGAGCTTGTCAAATGGGACCATGGTTTAGCTAATGTCTCACCTAAATGTGAGGTTGGGATCGAATTGATAGTGGACAGGCCTTTAAATTTAAGCATGTGAGACTTAGAAAGGGCATGAGCATCAAGAGACGTCACCAGGAGTTTCTCAAAATGTTTAATGATTTGCCTGACTTGTGTCCTTACACTACTATGTTGCAGGATTTACGAAAAGAATCCATCGAGGCAGAGAAGAGAGCTTGTGCTCTGGTCAGAGAGTTAATGGGGGTGACGGTGGAGACACGGACCTTGGTGGATCATGTGACACATTTTAGAAAGGAGTTTGGGTTTGCCAAATAAGTTGAGAGGAATGATAGCGAGCCATCCTGACTTGTTTATGTGAGTTTAGAAGGGCAAAGGTGTTGGAACAAGTTGACTCGATATGGTACCAAACTCGAACAAGAGATATTCAAATGAAATAACTTTATGACATGAATTTAATGTTCAATAAGATGACTAATAACATCATACAAAGGGGCATCATTTTTGAAGAATTAGATTGACTTTGGTGACAATAAACATATGCAACCAATAACTATGTGATAGTCAAAGATGCTGGAATGAAGAAATCAACAATACTAAGAAGCTTGACAGAAGGACAAATAGAAGAATAAAGCAGATACAAGACTCGAGATGTCTCTGGACTTAAAGCAATTTTACCTTCACCATTGAGCAAAGTGAACTTTAGACAAATGATTCCCAGCATATAACGTCTTACTTCCTTTTGGTTGCTCTCCAAGAGAAAGTTTGAACTTGCCCGTAGAAGTGATTGTTGTTAGAGGAAAGAAGAGAAGAAGAAGAGAGGATAAATTTCCTGCATAAATTCTCTAAGGTTTCATCAATTTCAAGTGTTTTTTCCATCCTCATCTTTAACATGTCAAAGCCTTCTTTATATCGGCTTCAAGTGGTTAATTACCACCTTAATGTAGAGCTAAACACGATTGCAGGAATAATATTTTTCATTGATTTACTGTGTTACACGGCTTCCCTATTTAAGGACTACAAACTAGCCTAAGTATGGTATAATATATGCACGAATTACAATTGCGGATTTTTCTCCTAATCATACTAATTATACTTTACTGTAGAATCAATTCTATAAGGAAAGAAAAATATTCTCATATTAACACTCCCCCTCAAGTTGAGCAGTGGGGTCGCCAATGTTCAACTTGCGCAGCACATACTCAAAGATTCGTCCATTTACTGCTTTTGTCAAGATATCCGCAAGTTGGTCTTCAGAGCGTACAAACGGAAGGACAACGGTGCCATCATCTAGCTTCTCCCTTATAAAGTGTCGGTCTATCTCAATGTGTTTGGTCCGATCATGCTGCACTGGATTCTCCGAGATGCTAATCGATGCCTTGTTATCACATTTTAACAGAGCCGGGTCAGTCTCCATAAGGCCAAGCTCGCCGAGTAATTTTCGAACCCATAGTATTTCGGTGATGCCCTTCGTAATACCACGAAACTCTGCTTCGGCGCTGGACAATGCTACCACCTTTTGTTTCTTACTTCTCCACGTAACAACATTGCCCCCGACTAGAGTAAAATATCCTGAGGTCGAACGACGGTCTATCTGGTTCCCTGCCCAATTTGCGTCAGTATAAGCCTCAATCTTCAAATGACCATTATTCTTAAACAGTAGTCCAACCCCTGGCGTTTTCTTCAGGTATCGCACAATTCGGATGACCGCGTCAAAGTGATGTTTTTGAGGATTATGCATGAATTGACTGACCACTCCCACAGCATAAGCAATGTCAGGCCTTGTATGAGAGAGATAAATTAGTTTGCCAACCAGACGTTGATACTGTCCACGATCTGCTAACGGAGCCCCAGGTATAAAGTCCAGCTTATGGTTCTGAATCATCGGAGTGTCAGCTGGCTTGGCGTCTAACAATCCCAATTCAGTCAAAAGATCCAAAACATACTTTCGCTGGCAGATATATATACCATCAGACGATCGTAGTACTTCAATCCCGAGAAAATACTTGAGTCCACCAAGGTCCTTCATTTCAAATTGCGCGAACAAGTGTTTCCTGAGACGAGAGATTTCATTAGTATCATTTCCAGTTATAATCATATCGTCTACATAAATAATAAGACAAGTAACTAAACTTCCCTGTCTCTTGATGAACAGCGTGTGGTCAGCGTTACTCTGCTTGTATCCATCTTTCAGCATGACACTTGTGAATCTCCCAAACCAAGCTCGAGGAGACTGTTTGAGACCATATAGAGCCTTTTTTCAGTTTGCATACCTTCCCTGGTTCAAACTCGTCTGAGAAACCAGGCGGTGGTTCCATGTATACTTCTTCTTTCAGAGATCCGTGCAGAAACGCATTTTTAACATCAAACTGTTGTAGTGGCCAGTTCTTAGTCGCTGCAATAGAGAACAGTACTCGAATTGTATCAATCCTTGCAACTGGTGAGAATGTCTCAGAATAGTCAACCCCATAGGTCTGTGTGAATCCTTTTGCTACAAGTCTTGCTTTGTGTCTTTCAATGCTACCGTCAGCTTTATACTTAATAGTGAAAACCCATCTACATCCAACAGGTCGTTTGCCAGGTGGCAGTTCACACTTTTCCCAAGTATTATTTTTCCTGAGGGCGTCCATCTCTACTGCCATTGCTGTTTTCCATTCCTTCTGAGAGCATGCTTCTTCTACATTCCGAGGGATGGTCTCTGAACATATTGTAGACAAGAACGCCTTTGCAGTACTGCCAAGCCCTTTTCCTTGTGTCACCAAAGGGTACTTTGAGGCACAAGCAACCTTAGTGGGTGAATACCTGTTCGGAGGTACTCCTCTATTTCTCCGTGGTGGCAACATACGCCCCTGTTCCCCTGTCACAATATTAGTATGATCCAACTCAAAGTGTTCTGAGTTAGTACCTGGGTGTTCAGTTGTAAAGTCAGGAGAATGAGTAGCAATGGAGTCAGGTAATACACTATCAGTATTCTCATTAGGAACAGAATCATCAGAGTTGTTATGTATACCTTCGTTTACCTGTTCTAGCTCATTCATCTGAGGAGCGTCATTGTCAAGATCCTGAGCAGCGGTGTCTGTACTAACATAGGGAGCTATAGCGCAGTCGGAGTCATCTACTGACCGTGTTGGTCCAGTCGCCAACCAGTTTACGTTAGACAACCAATCGAGTGGATCACCATCACTAGTTATCTCCCCCTGAGACCGAGAGGGGGTGGCAAAGAAAAACTCGGTTTCAAGGAAGACGCAATTCATGGTAATGTGGATGCGACGGGTTCGGGGATTATAGCAACGATAGCCCTTTTGTGTAGAGGCATAGCCGACAAAGACACATTTTTCGGCGTAGGGGTCAAATTTAGTTCGCTGGGGTTTAGGGATATGGATAAAGACGGTACACCCGAAAACTTTCGGGGGTAGGGTCAAGATGGAAGGGATAGTAACTTGGGAAGATAGGACCTCAAGGGGGGTTTTATGGTTGAGAATAGTTTTAGGAAGGCGATTACTGAGATAGGTGGCGGTGGATACCGCCTCCGGCCAAAAAACCCGAAGAACGGAAGAGTCAAGCATCATTGCGCGAGTCATTTCAAGGAGGGTCCGATTTTCCGTTCTGCCACACCATTTTGTTCGGGTGTGTCGGGACAAGTAGTTTGGTGAACAATACCATGGGTAAGAAGGAATTGTTTGAGTGCCCCATCGAAGTATTCCCCACCATTGTCAGAGCGAAGTATTTGTATGGCTGTTTTGTACTGAGTATGAATCATATGATAGAATTCAGTAAATTTTGTAGCAACTTCAGATTTATTCTTGAGAACATATAGCCATGTCATGCGAGAATAATCGTCAACAAAGATAACAAAATATCGAAAACCCAAGGGAGTAGGGTGGGGATTAACTGGGGTGCGTGTGGTATAGGCATGTGATGAAGTGGTGTGTGGACTAAAAAAGGGGTTAAACTGGTCAGGGGAACAAATAGAGGGACTGCGGGTGATATTGTTTAAAACAGGGGAGGGAACGGTGACAGTTTCGGGAAGTTGGGGGTTGGGAAGAGCCAACTCAGAAACATGAGGGACCATTTTAACATTATCACAGGGGGTAGGGGCCGAAAGCGTAAATTTAGCGGGGGCCTGAGGAGCAATTTTTGAGGGTATAAAAGAGAGTTGGGGGTTAGGGTTTGCTCCTAACCCCCGATTACCTCCTGCGGCTCCTTGTTCCTCTCCTTCGTGTTCTCCGCCGCTGGTGACCTCTGGCTTGCAGCTGCCGCCTCCATCTTCAAGGGCTTTGGTAGCAGCCGCCTTTCCTCCTCCACTGATCACTTTCTTCCCCTCCCACCAGTCGGGGTAGCCAAGAATTTGGAAACAGCTTTCCTTGTTGTGGCCCTTTTTTCCACAGTGCTCACAGGTAAGTTGGCTCTTGTCCACCTTAGATGATGAACCCCCTGAGCGAAGTGTTGTCCCTTTTTCTCCTTTGCTTTGTTCTGATGGTGGTCCTCGACCACGACTCCGGTTGCCTGGGGTTTTCGCTGCTAGTCCCTGTCCGAGTCCCTGTGATGAAGAGATTTCTGAGGGACCGTGTTTGATAAGCCCAGACCTAGATTCTGCCCTTTTTATTTCAAAGAAGGCTGCCTCTACATTTGGTAGAGGGGTTCTCTTCAACAATTCCTTTTTTTCAGTCTCATATTTATCGCTAATGGCTGATAAGAACTGATACAGCCTAAACTCCTGCATTTTCTGGTTATACAATCCGATGTCTTTAGGACATTTCATCGGATTTGTATCTAGGGTGTCAATAGAGACCCACAAATCTTGCAAAGTGTTCCAGCATGCCTCAAGGGAGGCGTCTCCTTGCCTGATGTGATTAGTCTTCCTGTGTAAATCGAAAACTTGAAGGGAATCCCCTCCAGATCTGCAAGTTAAGGTGAGCCCATCCCAATGAGCTTTAGCGGTGGGGTACCTGGACACGTTATTGATCATGCTTGGATCAACATTCTGTAAGATCCAAGTAAAAACTGAATTGTCATCCTGCTCCCATCTTGAATAGCGTGGATCTGTTGGTGCAGGTGGTGGGGGAACCCCCGTAAGGTGGGAACTCCGACCTCTGCCAAGAATGGCTCGATAAATAACTCTAGACCATAGAGCATAATTACTGCCTGTTAATTTAACTGCAATGTTGAGATTTTCAGGCAAGGCTGGTGACGGTGTGGATGTATGCAAGCTATCTTTGAGGATTTGTGCTACTTGGATGGCCAAATCCCCTGGGTTGGTGGATGTTTCTGTTTTATTGGTTTCTGATGTACCAGGAAGGTCTGACATATTGTTATGTTTTTCTGCAGATAAGACGGAAGGATGATCTTGTGATGATGATTTTCTCTGAGCAAGATCCAGAAAGCTTGATAAGAGCTAATCTGGCCGGGAAAGGTATGGTTACGGTGGCCTGTTATACTGGCCGAAAAAAGGTATGGTTATGTTGGCCGGAATAATGGCCGAGAAAGGTTTAACAGGCAATGATGAAGTTTTTCTGAGCCTATGCCGGAAAAAACTTCACAAGTCCAGTAATCGTGCCTGCTCTGATACCATGTAGAGCTAAACACGATTGCAGGAATAATATTTTTCATTGATTTACTGTGTTACACAGCTTCCCTATTTAAGGACTACAAACTAGCCTAAGTATGGTATAATATATGCACTAATTACAATTGCAGATTTTTCTCCTAATCATACTAATTACACTTTACTGTAGAATCAATTCTATAAGGAAAGAAAAATATTCTCATATTAACACTTAAAGACACCTTTCTGCAGAGAATTTAATATCCAAATTGGTTGGTAATTGTTGGTTATCATTCTAATTGAAAGGAGATGTCATATGGTGCAAGAGTTGCATCTTTTATGAACAGACGTACACTTTAGGCGTCTTATGTAGGCGTTCGAAGTGTTCTAGAAGTTTGCTGGGACACTTCGAACGCCTACGTCAGGAGTTTCACGTCACTTCAAACGCATACATTAGGCGATTCATGTCACTTGGAACGCCTATACAAGGCGTTCAAAGTGTATTGGAAGCTTTCTTCAACACATAAAGTGCCTCACGTGTTTGGAACGCTCCTTTTTCCTTCCATTGTTCATAAAACACTTCAAACTTTACATAATCTCCTATCAATTGAACACATAATATTATACAAGACTGGATCACATGATTTAAAGTACTTTTAAGTACTTTTCCAACAAAAGGGACTCCGTTTTCCTGGTTGAGGGATATGAGGACAGGGGCTTGCTTTTACAGAAGGGTCAGACATTGGAAGTTGGATACCAGCTAATGAAGATGGTTAATGAAGGGAATAAAATGAGAAGAGACAAGACGCTTTCAGTAAGCAATGGTCATGTACTTGATATCAATACCTTTTGTGATTCAGATGATGAAGTAGATGAAGACATTGATGATTATGATGGTAGTTGATCGACACAGCTTGAATACTCTATGTTTTTTCTTTTTCCTACTGAGCTATGTCAGGCGGACCTATGTGCCTCTAGCTTTAAGATTAGCCCGACTGTATGTGCCTTTAGCTTTAAGATTCAAGGGCCTCAGGGTATAGTCTAGTTGGTACTCGGGTTGGGGATTGCCAGAAAGAGATCATGAGTCTGAATCCAGGGACGCGCACAGTGTGGGTGTTTCTCTGCTGCTAGGTCAAAGGCCTGGTTTGTGGGGGACACCTGGTAACTGCGTAAGATCTCATCCAATTTAGGAAGCTGCTAGGCTCCTGATTTACATCCTTCATGCAGCTCCTTGGGACTGAGGCAGTGAGGGACTTTTGGATTGGGGTTCAACCTTTTACGAGAAAGCTTTAAGATTCAAGGCCTTAGCTTTTAAGACTCAATCTTGCTTGAAATCTTTTTTCCCCCTCGGACGACGTACAATATTCATGAAACAAGAAGGTACGTACATTTTCTAATACGTAATATTACGAAGAAATAATTGTCGAGGTAACTTTTGAATATGAGGTTTATGTGATTATTATGGACATCCCTCATCGTAACTTCTCAGACTTAATTTACCGTAAGCAATGAGGTAATGTTATTATTGTTGTTGATGGTAGTTTGGAAGATTTGTTTGAATGTGAAGATAAAGACTCAGAGAATGCTGAAAGCTATTACGGGGCTACAACAATAACACATACCCTATATATTTCAACGACAGCAAAAGCTATCGTTAGAATCTGAGGAGGGTGAGAGACATGCAAACAATATATATATTCTAAAAGATAGAGAGTTTGATTTTATTGAGACATCTGCCTCTAAATGTACCTACATAGATGACACACTAATAAAGATATGTTGTGCTATTGTATTAGTAAAAGAATTTCGTAAATACAGATAGAAAACTTCCGAACTGAGCTGTCACAAATGCAGGGGAAAAGGATACTTTGGACAACGGATCAAATTTCCTTTCCTAAGGGTAGTGTTGAAAGTCCTGAAGCCTGGTAGATTTATCGTGAGACCTACTGAAATATAATGTACGAATGTAACAACTTGAAACTGTGTAACATTTGTAAATTTCTTTTAGTAATTGTATTTTTTACTCCTTGTAAAGTAAACTATGTCCTGAATTATTTTCATATTATTTTCATTATTAACTTAGATCTGATGTTTCTTTGATAGTGATGATGCACATAAACCCCTTTGCTCCATCTCCTTCCTATGGAGAGGAACAGTATCTGACGCAAAACTTAGAGAGAATGGAATCATAGCTTAGTAGTTTTTAGAATTCTTAGTACAAACCTAAATCATCATCATCATCATACCCAGTATATCCCAACAACAACAAAAGCTATCATTAGGGTCTGAGAAGGCCGGCAGACAAACAATACCTCTATCCCTAGAGATAGAGAGTTTGCTTCCAGTGAGACCCCTGACTCTGACTGTACCAGCATAAATGACACAATAATAGAAATATGACGTGATAGTGTGTCAGTGAGAAAATTCAGTAAATACAAATACGAAGCTCCCGATATGCAAATGGTCATAAACGTGTATATGCACATATAATACAAGACATATAAAAAACAAAAACCAAACAAAAAAAGTGCAAAAATCCACCCAAAGCGTATATAATATCTAAGCCCTTAAGTATACTTTAAGGTGCCCTTATATCCTGCTTAAACCTCGTTAACCTTAATCCTCTGCCTCCATGAACTCCTATCCTGGACCATGTCCTCGAAGAAGTGCAAATCTAATAGGTCATGCCTAATCCGCTCATCCCAAGTCAGTTTGGGCCTGCCTTTACTCCTCTTCCCCTCTACAATGAAGCTTTCGACTGCTCTGACAGGCGCCATTGTCTGTCTCCTCTTGACATGCACAAATCATCTCAGTCTTCCCTCCCTTATCTTATCTGCTATACTAGTCACCCCTAACCTTTCCTGAAATACCTTATTTCTGATCCGGTCTAGCCTTGTATGCCCACACATCCACCTCAGCATCCTCATCTCTGCCACTCCATCTTCTGTGACTGGGGCCTCTTGATGGCCCAGCAGTCTGTTCCATATGACATTGCTGGCCGCACTGCCACCCTATAAAATTTTTCTTTTAATTTAGTTGGAAAATTCTTTCACACAGCACCCTGAGGCCGCCTTCCATCTACACCAGCCTGTCTGAACTCGGTGTGCTACATCACTGTCTATGTCTCTATCCTGCTGTACAAATGACCATAGGCACTTGAACTTACTTACCTTTGGTATCACCTGACCCTCAATGGTGAGCTGTCTATTCTCACCGTCAGCTGCGCGGCTGAAGTCGCAGTGCATATACCCGGTCTTAGAGCGACTAATCCTTAAGCATTTTCTCTCTAAAACATCTCTCCACTTCATTTGGGTGAATGAAGTGTGTTACTTGAACCCTGTGATAGAATCACAAAGCAGTAGGAGCGGCAGTAGTATACATTCCTGAAGGAAATGATAGTGTGTTCTTTGGACATTCTGGGAAGTATAAGCCATGGTTTTAGATTTTGTTATGGTGAATAGGGCTGCATTCTCACGACATGAATTTGACATGTTCTTTTCCGGCTTAAGTACAGCTTTGACGAATTTCGTGTGCAAATCGAATAAGACCTGAAACTTACATGATAAGAGCGGGTCGTGTCCATGTACACCCGCATGCTATTCATTTAAACCTGCTACACACATTTATTTTAAATATATATTGCAAATATTAAAGTTAAAATTGTAAAATAACATTATTTGAAAATCATAAAACCTATTTCGTTTGCCTAGCCGCCCTTACCCAACGTTTCAACTCTTAGTCACTCATTCAGTCATTCTTTTCTCTGAAAGACTGGAACTAGAAAATGAAAACAGACGGAAACCCTTCTTCTTTTTCTCACCTTTTACAGGTGTCATCCTTCGCCTCCCTCTGCCTTTGCTCTCCCTTTTTACAGTCGTTGCCCTCCGCCTCCCTCCGTCTCTGCTCTCGCCTTTTACAGTCGTCAACCTTTGCCACCCTCCGTCTCTACTCCCGCCTTTAACAGCCGTCGCCCTCCTTCTCTGCTTCCACTTTTTACAGCCCACCCCTCCGGCGACCTGAAATATTTGTACTTGTCAAGTTTGTGGGTAAACCTGATACACGACACTAAACCTGACATATATAAGTTTGGATATCTATTTCCCTACATGCGAAAAAAACAGATCATATATGAGTTTGGCACTTTGATACCCAAAACTCTAAAAACACGACCTGTTTGTCCATTCTTTTCTCCTTATTTGGGCAGAATGACGACAACAAAAGTCTAGGATTGATTGAACCATTTAATATTTTAAAGCCATTGTTAAGATGATTTCGTATGCCTGTACATTTTAATTTGATAGGATAATTTTGGAGTATCTAGACCTCTTTTCTAAGACTGTCAAATAAAAAACCATAAGCTAAATCAAAGGCCAGAAGTACTTCTTGACCGTTTATTTTCCGAGGAAAATGATCATTTTATTGATGAAATCAGTATTTACACTATCATTACACCATAAAAAGCTAGTTCAATATAAGGGGTACATTTCAAAAAGCCGTGTCTATGCTGTTGGCAATCCCCATATTTTCAACTCTCCTACGAAAACCCACGGTGGGGGTGGGTTGTCCAAATCCTTATCGATTACTTGGTTCCACCACATCCAAACTCCATGTAGGCACTCTCGAAATACATATTTCCATCCGCCTGTTGTAGTGGATTTCCCAAAAAAAAATTCTAAATTGGCATCAATCCATAAAGGCACTTCCTGAATATTGACAAAGTCATTCCAGTGCAAATCTTCCACCAATAGTTTCCATACACACCAAGCCCAAGCACAGTCACGGAGATCGTGCAGGTTGCTCATACCATCTTGTTTGCAAACTCCGCAAATCCTGTCGGTAATCAAATGTCGTTTTGAGAGGACGTACATCGTTGGTATCGCTTCATGCCTCGCTCTCCAGAGAAAGAAGTTTTGGCGATTCGGTCCTCGCATATGCCATATTTGGTGCCAAGCTTGATTCTCCATCGCTTTAGTGGCAGAAGTTTGGACAAGATACGCGCTAGCCACTGAGAATTTTGTTGACGCTTGTGTTCCCCAACAGGTTGCCTGGACTGGGTCGCTCTGCATGGCAGCATCAAGGCCCCTCCGTAGGACAGGGACTGCGTGTCTGATGCTTCACCAGGTAAAAGAAGCATCCTGCAAGGACTTGGGACTGAGAGGAGATCCATATTTAGCAAGTAATATTCGCACCCAGAGAGGTCCAGTTTCAGGCAGCGGCTTCCAGCCCAACTTTGCAAGGAAGGCAGCATTCATGAGTTTTAAGTTCTTAATTCCAAGTCCACCGCAGTTTTTCGGCAGACAAATTGTTCTCCATGGTACCCAGTGCAACCGTCTATTGCCATCCATTTCGTCCCAAAAGAATCTGCGAATATGTCTATCCATTTCATCTATGATAGTAGCCGGAATCTTGGATGTCTGCATTGTATAAGATGGCAAGGTACTCAACACCGATTGAATTAATATTCCTCTAGCAGCTTGGGAGAGGACTTTGGTCTTCCATCCTTTCAGTCTCTCTCGAATTTTGTCAACCAAATATTCGAACGTAGTGCGATTCACACGGTTATAGATGAGAGGTATGCCCAAATATTTTCCCAGTTCCTTAACAGTGTGGATTTTCAAGCAACGGTGCAGCAAGTTAATCTCATGACTCGGTGTGTTTCTGGAAGTAAATATTACCGACTTCTTTAAGCTTATTTGTTTTCCAGAAATTGCACAGAATCGACTAAATATGGAATCAAGAACCTCAGCTTACGTGCCTGTGGCCGCCAAAAAGCAATAAATCATCAGCAAAAAAGATGTGGGACACCCTCGGCCCTCCTCTAGAAGCTGTTACTGGCTTCCATTGCTTTTCCTTCACAACTTTCTGGATCATTTGGCTCAATATCTCCATACAAATTAGAAAGAGATACGGTGCCAACGGGTCTCCCTGACAGATCCCGCGGGTAGGCTGGAACGAGGGAAGTTGTTCTCCATTCCATAACAACGACAACCTGGCTGATGTCACCGAGAACATGATCAAATCCACTAGTTATGGACGAAATCCTGCAGCCTGGATCACACTTTTGAGGTATGGCCAGCTTACTTTGTCATAGGCCTTTTCAAGGTCTATCTTAATCATCATCAGACCCTTTCTCCCAGTCTTATGCTTCATCGTATGGATTAATTCTTGGGCAATAATAATATTCTCAGAAGCTTGCCTACCCAGGGTGAATGCCTCCTGTGCCTGCGAGACAAGCTTAGGCAATAACACTTTCAACCTATTTGCCACAACCTTCGAAATTACCTTGACAATCACGTTAGAAAGTGCAATTTGTCAGAACTGTGTCACGGTTGTCGCTGCGGTACCTTTAGAATCAAGCTGATCAGTGTGTGGTTTAATTCCTCAGGGAACCATCTGTGCCGAAAGCTGTTAAGAACAAACTCAATGACAGATTTCTTCACTACTTCCCAATTGCGTTGATAAAAGAGAAGGAGTAACCCGTCCGGCCCTGGGACCTTATAGGCACCCATTTGAAATATAGCAGCTTCAATCTCGCAGGGGGAAACAACATGATTCAATGACCTCCTATCATGGTGGTTTAGTAAAGGGAACTCAAGTTCAAGCGATTGGGCTAATACCTGGGGGCCATCAACATACAGGATAATGTAAAATTCCCTTATCATCATTTTCAGTTTTTCAGTATCGGAGATCCAAGCCTCTGATTCATCTTGCAACATTGTGATGGGAGGATTGCGAGTTCAAGAGCCCATCGCTTTATGAAACAGCCGACTGTTGCGTTCACCTTAGGACAACCAATGAAGGATAGAGCGCTGCTGCCAGTGAGCTTCCTCCATTTTAAGTATAGAGGAGTATTCTCCCATTAATTCAACTTCAAGGTTAGAAAGGAATCTCGAAGGTCTGAGAGCAAGTTCCCTTTGAATAGCTATTAGTCTAGCTGCACACCTCCTTTTGTTTTGGATAAGGTTGCCATAAATTTTCTCCTTCCATTCAAACAATATGCCTTTGAATTTTTCCAAAGTACTAATGATATCATTTGGTATGTGTGTCCATGTTGCTGACATAAACAGCTGGAAATTTTTATGTTCCAACCAGGCTGCTTCAAAACGGAAGAACTTCAGCTCAGATTGGATCCTTCGTTGTGGTGAAAGCGATACTAAGATTGGATGACAGTCCGAGTGGACCCTCTTCAAGGGCTGAGTAGTTGCTTGCGGAAATTTACCGTGCCACTGTGTGCTTCTCCAGCACTGATTAATACGCTGTTGTATTAGAGAACGACCTAGTTGTTTATTTGTCCAAGTATAAGTCGGTCCAGAAAAGGGAGGTTCTGTCAGTCCGCAAGCATCAAGCATTTGTCTCATCCTCTCAACTGGATAGCCATGTACCGGTCTGCCCCCTCGTTTATCCTGTTGCCTCGTAACTTGGTTAAAATCTCCAATCAAGCACCATGGAATCTGGATGAAATGACTCATTTGCTCCACATACTCGCAAAAAGTATCTCTCATTGCTACAACCGGAGATGCGTAGACAAAGGAGAGACACCATTCAAGCACTCCTTTATTTTTGATCCCTATGTTGAGCATCTGGGTTATACATCTCATTGTAACAACATCCACAATATTGTTATCCCAAAAACAACACAACCCTCCACAAATCCTCTCACCTCCACAATTGCCATGTTAGTGAAGCGGAGTTCAGAGAGAACCCAGTTGTCATGTGTACTCTGCACTCTTGTTTCGCACAGGAATAGAATACCCGGCTTATGTTCCTTAACCATATCTTTTAATACCGCCTTTAACTTAGGGGAAGCGACCCCTCTATAGTTCCATGACATAACTTTCATCGGGCAGTAGGCAAGGGTTGCTCAACACCTTCCATCTCGTCTCTGGCTTCTCTTTGGGCAGATGATGCCTCCTTTTCTTTCAGCTTAATCACTGGCCCATCTTGTCCATGGGAAGTGTGGTGCTCTGCGCTCCTCCCCTTAGGTGTATTAGGTGGATGCGCCTTGTTATATTCATGGACTGCTGGACCAACTGTATTCTTCCTGTTGATCGCAAGGCTGGGCCACTCCGAACTCATGCTCCAGCCATTACCATCTTCTAGAGTATTTGAAGATTTATTTGTTATGTCTCGAAGTGACCGAGTCACCATCGTCCCGCCTCGTGGTCTGCTGTAAGAGCCTCGTCCTCTTGAGAAGGTACTACGTCCTCCAGCAAAAATATATTATGGAGAATTGGAATCCTGATGCAGAGAGTTGGAATGTTGCATTTCCAGTTCTTGTCGTCTGTGTGGCACCTGGACTCGAACTTTGGAAGCCTCTTGCACTAGGATACCTTTTTTCGTCGATTTTCCCTTACGTCCTGCTTCCCCCTTGGTGAACGTCTGGAAGGTCATTTCAGGACCTTTATCTATGATAGAGTTCAACTGATTTTGTAGTTCCCCAATGGTGTCATTGTATTCCACATCCTCAGAGTCATCTTCCAAGGGGTTGAAACGTGACCCCAGTGCTCTATTTCCATTCTCCACTCGAGCCTGGCCCAACGGAGATGTAGGATAATTTGGACGTCGACGTCTATTGGATGCAATCATCCAAGGGCCAAAGGGTTCCTCTGGGTTCACTTTAGTACTATGTGGTTTTGGTGCAGCTGATTCTCTGTGTTTCATTTTGTTGTTCGCCACATTGATCACTGGTGTGGCCATACTTTCCACACTTAAAGCAAATTAAATTAAGTCCTTCATATTCAATGTGGAACAGTTTACCATTCAGTTTAGTCCTTGAGGCTAAGGGACGCCTAAGGTCCACTTGAACGCACAATCTTGTGTATTTACCACGTTCAACTTTCATTGTAGTGTTATCAACCTTTATAGCTTTACCCAACAGATTTCCAAACCTCATAAGGATCCCCTCATTGAAAAATTCTAGGGGGAGGTTGGGAATCCGAATCCATGTCAACATATTTGCAACTATATCGCTTTCTATAGAGAAAAAAGGTTTCCATTTACTTACAGTAATGTAATGGCCTTGGATCATCCAAGGATCATTATCCAGTGCATGGTAGTACTGTGTTGCTGAAAAGAACCTGACCACATAAAATCTCCCTTCCAAGTCTACAATATCAATCGGATTGCCCAGTCCCCATAGGTATGTCATACGTTTTTCAAGAACTTTGTAGGAGAAGTTCTTACTCGGTGTTTTCACAATTAGCACTCGTCTCCACGGTCTCCAGAGTTCCTTGCATTCCGCCAATAGGATCTCCATAGTGATTCGCCCTGCATCTGCACTGTTGTCTTCTTCAAGCATAGCTTCCTCATATCCCTCAATATGTTCGCTAATAGCATCATCATCTTCATCTTCACCAGTATAGATTTCCGTCGGTGGGGCAGGTTGCCGGAGTAAATTCACCCACTTCTCAGCTTCGACAGTCGTCTCCATTGTGGGGAGTCCGAGATCTTCTTGTGCAGGTCTTTTATGCTTTTTGACACTTCTATAGAGTGATCAGCTTCTTCTAGGCTCTGGCCTGTATTGGAGTCATCCATGGAATTTCTCTGATGATCGGAAAACTAGGGTTAGGGATTTTAACGGCGGTCGTCGCTTCAGAGAGAGAAAACGAAGAGAGAGATTCTCGACCGTTACATTACTGTTTAAATGACTATAACTAATGAAGTTGAGAAGCCAACTTTACTTTTTCACGGGCCTTGTTTAAATGACTATAAATATGAATCTTCACTGTACATTTTTTAATAAGATTTTTGATTCGACATTTTTCTCTCTTAAAAGTACAAAGATGTATCTTTTAGGAAATTGACAAGATCACTGCCAAAGACGCGCAGCAGAAAAACAAAACTTAATTTTCGATTTCCTAACAATGATATATGTTGTTCGTTTAATTCGATAAAAGAAATTCAAAAACCTTACCCCTCTAGATTCGGAATCCACGGACGAAGGAGGTGTAATGACACGAACACCTTCTGCCGGTATCCACACGAATGCTTCTGTCCGGAGTGCTAGCTCTTGAAATGGCGCGGCTGAGAAATTCATTTTTCTTAAAAACAAACTAGGTCTTATCTATTTTTTTATTTCGCTCTTCTATGTAAGACAGAGCTCTCTGTGGATATATATGTAGAGTTAAATCCGATTCAAAATCAGATTAGATGAGGCGAATCAAAATCCATATCAGATGTGGATTGTATTAATAATGTTGAAATATCCAGCTACAATAAATCAGCAGGACTGAATTTTGCTGTAATGGCTAAAATTTGTTGAAATATCCAGCTACAATAAATCAGCAGGACTGAATTTTGCTGTAATGGCTAAAATTTGGCCTCCATTAATTGTAAATTGTCTACAGCATTAAGTATGGTAAAAACTTTAGATATTCTTTCCTTTTACCCGTTAGAAAAACTTTGTATAAATGACAATTGACTTGTGAATAAAAAACCGCGACCATTTTTCCTCAAAATACTCCTTGCATTATGGTATCAGAGCTTTCCCTTAAGATTCCTCACCATTTGAGTTTCTTAATTAAAGGAGAGAAATTACTTTTCATCCTTCTGTCTTCATTGGTCTGCCAAGAAGGATTTTTCCCTCTCCAAGAATTCCCCTTGACCGGAAAACGTTTTCCTCTCCAGAATTTACTTTCATCCAAATATCCTATTTTTCATAATTCTCTGCAAAATTATTTCCTTCCTCTCGGTCCTACCTATTTCCTATGGCTGAGTCTGATTCTACCTCAACCATGGATATACCTTCAAGAACTGAGACAAATAACAATAATCCTATTGATCACAACACTGTTGTGATCACAAATCAAAAATTAACCAGTCACAACTACCTCTCATGGAGCAGGACAGTGGAACTATTCATAACCGGTCGTGGCAAGGAAGATTATCTCTATGGTCGGGTTCCTACTCCTTCCACTGATGATCCTAAATACAGATCTTGAAAGAGTGAAAATTCAATGATAATGTCCTGGCTCTTAGGATCAATGACATCTGAGATTAGTGATGACTTCATTCTTTATGATACCATAGCAGATATTTGGACTGCAGCAGCAGAGATGTATTCAAAGCGCGACAATACTGCAGAATTATACGATCTGGAGGCCCAACTTCAGGAGATAAAACAAGAGGATCAACCTGTCAACAAATATTACAGTGAGTTATCTAAAATTTGGAGAGAAATAGATATGTTTGAATATTTGAAATGGGAAAGCCCAAGAGATGAACAACTCTTCAAAATGTCTGTCGAAACCAAACGGTTGTTTAAATTTCTTACTTGCCTTCACAAAGATTTTGATGCTATACGGAGCAGAATTCTTGGCTCTAAGCCTCTCCTAAATCTGAAAGTAGCTTTCTCCGAAATCCGGCAAGAAGAAAGCCGGTTAAAGGTCATGCTTGGACCGTCCTCTATCTCTGCTCCAGAAGGATCCGCCTTCCTCACAAAAGCCAAGGAGGAAAACACACAAGCTTTTATGCATTCTAATCAAATGACTGGATTAATCTCTCAACCCAACATCCCCCAATCAAGACACCCATGTAAAAATCTTTATTGCAAATATTGTCATCGAACATGTCACACCATTGCAAACTGCTATCGGAGGAAAAATAGTGAACGATTTGGGCAGTCTAGTCATCAATCAAGAGGACCCAAACCTTCTGGCACAGAATCATTCCTACATTCTTCACCATTTGAAAGAAAACAGTCCCCTATCGCCGCTCCAGCAAATTGTGATAATAGTGGTACAACGGAATCTCTACTTCAAAGTCAGATAGAACAAATCTTAAAGATTCTAAACCAGCAAGGTACTCCATCTCAAATTCAGGCCTCAATGGCGACATCAGGTAATCCGCTTAAAAACAATTCTGTAGTTTGGATTATTGACTCTGGAGCCTCACATCACATGACAAGTGATCTTCAACTATTGACTAATTTTACACGCATAAACAATCCTTTGATTGTCGAAATTGCCAACGGCATGTACCTTGAAATCCTTGGCAGTGGAACGGTTGTATTAAAAGAGAATCTAAAACTGCTTGATGTTCTGTTTGTTCCAAAACTTAACTTTAACCTACTGACAGTAAATAAAATTACCAAGGACAATAACTGTGTAGCGGTATTTTCTTCTACCTCATGTTGGTTCTCACACTCTCAGTATTTATTTCAGGAAACACCCAAGATGGAGAGGATTGGCAATGCTAAAGAAGAAAATGGCCTTTATTTGTGGATAGAAGGTGGAACCGAGATCAATGGTTGGACCCGCAAGCATGGAAGCCGGAACACCCGTACATCAATCACCTGCCTCTGTTTCTCAAACAGTTTGTTATTCACCTTCCATTTCTATTAGCCTGCCTACTGTTTGTAATAATAGGACTATATCGACTGCTGAACAGAACATTTTGCATCAACATAATATCATGGGACATCCTAGTTTTCTTTATATGAAAAAATTGTTTCCTGAATTATTTTCCAGTATTGACACTAGAACTATATTTTGTGATATGTCAGTTAGCAAAACAAACTAAATGTTGTTACATGCCCATGAATTACAATAGTTTTCAACCATTTAACCTTGTTCACTCGGATATTTGGGGTTCGTCTCGCATAGCTAATATTAACGAAGCACGATGGTGTTAGTATATGTGGCCTATGCCATGATTTGGATGTTTTATGTTATACATTTATTATTAATAAAGAGGTTTTATTATCATTATTGCTAGTTAGTATGTTACACAATTATGATATATGTCCCTAGTTCATTATTGTTATAGAGATAAAATAATTTATAACCAGTATGAGTATTGATTTGATAATCATGAGATGGTTATGTGTATGGTGATACAAATCGATCTCATAGATACTTGTTAGAGAACAATGTATTGGATAGACCCATCATGAAATTACTACATGGATTAGCGTCATAAGTAAATCTCATGATAGTCATGTTTTAATCCTTAGACTTGAGATTGTCATAGTTTCCAACATAAGGACTATTATATTTTGACATGATCAAACGTTATCCATAACTGGATAATAATAAAGGTTATGATTGAATATGATAGAAATTATGTAGATGATATTGAACAATCAAGATAGAATTTATCCCTCTCTTTTGAGAGAGATATCTTTGGGCCCCTCGATTAGTGAGACTGTGAAATGCATGGCCGTGCTCAAATGAATTGATAGTGTGATCAATATCATTTGTTTTATCAGTCTACTTAGAGATCGAGTAATCATATGTTTGAACAATATAAGTGTGACGCTGCCATGACTTATGTTCAAACTAGATATCGTGTGAGAAAGGGATTAATGCATGTGCTATTATTAAGCTAGTTGGACTTTACTCGTATTAATTGAGTAGTCGTAATGTCTTGCTAGAGACCAATTACGACTTGTTGGTTTAATGGAGATTTAACCGACTGTCAATTAATATGGGCCTATCGGGTCATATAAGAATGCGTATGAGCTGATATTAATAATATTAATAATATTAATATTAGATATTAATTATTATTATTATTATTATTATTATTATTTTTTGGTTTTTTGGTGATTATATGTATATATATATATATATGCATTATTGGATAATAACGAAATAATCCATATCTGATATGGATTTTGAATATCCTGATAGAATCCATATCTGATATGGATTTTGATTGGCATCAACTAATCCGATTAGGACTCTGATTTTGATTTCTATATATGTGTATATATATCTGTGTATCTCGTATATAGAGACATACGAAAAACACAGAATCATCAGAAAAATCCTAGAGCCGTTTTTGGAGAAAAACGAGTTCTCTCAGCCGCTCCGTTCAAGAGCTAGCACTCCAGACGGAAGCATTCGTGTGGATACCGACAGAGGATGATCTAGCCATCGCACCTCCTACGTCTGTAGATTTCGAATCTACAGAGGTAAAGTTTTTGATTTCTTTCATCGAATTAAATGAACAACATGGATCCTTGGTAGGAATTCGGAGATCAAGTTTTGTTTTTTTGCTGCGCGTTTTTGAAGTGATCTTGTCGGATTTCCTAACAGATGATATATATTTTTGTTGATGATCACACACAGACTACTTGGATTTATCTCATGAAGCGCAAAACTGAAGTTGGTCACATTTTTAGGACTTCTGTTAATCTGATTAAAGATCAATTTGGCACCTACATTAAAACTCTCAAGTCTGACAATGGAAGTGAGTACTTTGACTCTAGTATAAAAGAATTTATGGTTGAAATTGGGATACACCATCAAACGTCTTGCACCTATACTCCCCAACAAAACGGGGTTGCGGAGAGAAAAAGCCGTCACATACTCGAGGTAACAAGAGCTCTTATGTTTACCACATGTGCCAAAATTCTATTGGGAGGAGGCTGTTCTGACATCAACCTACCTCATAAATCGAATGTCCTCAAGAATTTTGAATTTCAAGGCTTCCAAGGACATATTACTTGAGGTATTCCCATGTACTAAGTTGTTCTCTACATTACCTCTAAAACTATTTGGTTGCACAACTTACGTTCATATTCAATCTCATATGCAGAGTAAATTAGACGCTAGATCTATTCGATGCATTCTTTTAGGATATTCATGTACTCAAAAAATTTACAAATGTTATTGTCCTATAACTAGAAAAATGCATGTAAGTCTTGATGTCACTTTTAATGAGAAATTGCATTTTATTCTAATAAATCCACTACTGATCATAACCTAACTAACAAAGAAGATCTATGGAGTTTCTTTGACACTGTTTTGCCTCCTCAGGATATGTCCACTCCAGAAGACAATAACTCTAGGAAATGCAAATGCTGACACACACCTTGAGGAATCTCAAAATATACCTCAATTGCCCAACACTCGATCTCAATCAAATACTGCTCTTCCAAGTGAAACCTTTGAAAATCCTCCTTCAGGAGAAGAATACATCGAATCACAAAACGTTGATGATCGACCTATTGTACTTCATAAAGGAACTAGAGAATACACTTCCAGACCATGGTCTATATTTGACTACCTAGCCTACAGCAAACTTCCACAATTCAAAGCCTTTACTGTTGCTCTTGACTCACACCCTATACCCAAAAATTTCCAAGAAGCTGATGTCAACCTTAAGTGGAAAGAAGCCATTGATACAGAAATGTCTGCTCTTATTAAAAACAAACCTGGAAACTGATTCCCCGTTTAGATTACATGAAACCTGTTGGATGTAAGTGTGTCTTCACTATTAAGCATAATTCTGATGGATCAATCAATAGATATAAAGCTCGATTAGTTGCCAAAGGTTTCACTCAGTCCTATGGAATAGATTATCTTGAGACCTTTGCTCCAGTTGCAAAACTTAATACTGTCAGGATCTTATTCTCTCTTGCAATCAACTTAGACTGGGAATTACATCAACTCGACGTCAAAAATGCCTTTTTGAATGGTGACCTACACCAAGAAGTGTTTATGGATATTTCTCCGGGCCTTGATCATCCTAAAGGTCCTCCTCTTACATGCAAACTCCAGAAATCTATCTATGGATTAAAACAGTCCCCTCGTGAGTGGTTCAAGAAATTTACAAAAATCATGGATACAAGCAAGCTCATAGTGATCATACAATGTTCATAAAAACGTTTTCTCACAAGATTACTATTCTCATTGTATATGTTGATGATATAATCTTAACAGGTAATTATTCTGAAAGCATATCACAAACCAAAGATTATTTGTCCAGAATGTTTGAGTTAAAAGACTTTGGTCACCCACGCTACTTCCTCGGAATGGAAATTGCTAGATTATCTACTAGCATGAGCATCTCCCAAAGAAAATATACTCTTGACTTATTGCAGGAACTGGAACGCTTGATTGCAAACCAGCATTAACTCTTTTGGAGCCCGGTCAAAAGAAAGTCACACAATCAGATTCCACTCCGACAGATAGGTTACGTTATCAACGACTTGTAGGAAAAGTAATTTATTTGTCTCACACTCGTCCTGATATATGCTTTGCTCCATGTAAGTCAATTTATGCATTCTCTCACCAATGATAACTTACACTCTGCAATGAGAATTCTCAGGTATCTCAAAGGTTCCCCTGGTCAAGGCATCTATTTCAAAAAGAACTCTGATAGAACTCTCACTGTATTCAATGATGCTGACCGAGGAGGATCAAAAACTGATATGCGTTCTACTACTGGACATGGCACTTATTTCTGGGGAAACCTTGTCACTTGGCGAAGTAAAAAAACAACCAGTAGTCTCAAGAAGCAATGCTGAAGCCGAACTCAGGGCACTTGCTCTCGGTCTGTGTGAAGGAATTTGAGTCACACGAGTCATTAAAGATATTGGTATGAGTATGTCACTGCCTATACATCTTTGTTGCGATAATATCTCAGCAATCAACATGACTGAAAATCCAGTGCAATATGACAAGTCAAAGCATGTCGAAATCGACCGCCATTTTATCCGAGAAAAAATTGAAGATGGAAGTATCATAATCAAGCATGTCTCAACCAATGATCAAGTTGCAGATATCTTCACAAAGCCAGTATCCACTCAAGTTTTCCAAGGACTCATCTTCAAGCTAGGTTGTATTAATATCTACACCTAGCTTGAGGGGGAGTGTTGAAATATCCAACTACAATAAATCAGCAGGATTGAATTTTGCATCATTACTGTAACAGCTAAAATTTGGTCTCCATTAATTGTAAATTGTCTACAGCATTAAGTATGGTAAAAACTTTAGATATTCCTTCCTTTTACCGTTAAAAAAACTTTGTATAAATGGCAATTGCCTTGTGAATAAAAAACTGCGACCATTTTTCCTTAAAATACTCCTTGCATTAGATAATAATAATAATAATAATAATTAATATCCAATATTAATATTATTAATATTACTAATATTAATCTCAACCCATATGCATTTTGTGCGCGACCTGATAGACCCATATTAATTGGCAGCCGGTTAAATCTCTATTAAATCAACAAGTTGTAATTGGTATCTAGCAAGTATTACGACTACCCAACTAATACGAGTACAATCCAACTAGCCTAATAATAGCACATGCATTAATCCCTTTGTCACACGATATCTAGTTTGAACATAAGTCATGGTCAGTGTCATACTTATATAGTGAAAACATATGATTACTCGATCTCTAAGTAGACTGATAAAACAAATGATATTGATCACACTATCAATTCATCTGAGCACGGCCATGCATTTCACAGTCTCACTCATCGAGGGACCAAAAGATCTCTCTCAAAAGAGAGGACAAATTATATCTCGACTGTTCAATATCCTCTACATAATTTCCATCATACTCAATCATGACCTTTATTATTATTATTATCCAATTACGGATAACGTTTGATCATGTCAAAATATAATAGTCCTTATGTTGGAAACTATGACAATCTCAAGTCTAAGAATTAAGACATGACTATCATGAGATTTACTCATGACGCTAATCTATGTAGTAATCTCATGATGGGTCTATCCAATACATTGTTCTCTAACAATTATGTACGAGTTTGATTTGTATCACCATACACATAATCATCTCATGATTATCAAGTCAATACTCATACTGGTTATAAATTATTTTATCTCTATAACAATAATGAATCAGAGACATATATCATAATTGTATAACATATTAACCAACGATAATGATAATAAAACCTCTTTATTATTAATAAATGTATAACATAAACATCCAAATCATGGTCTAAGACACACACAATAACACTATCTCTATCTGTTTTCACTAGTCTTTACCACCTTTATTACTACTATGACTATGATTTTTGACTAGTGAATTAAATCAGTTTTAGTTTCATTTGATTAAAATCATCATTAAATTTGGTATGATACATTATCAATATATATTTTATAACATATTCATTATAATACTTTTTTTTGGCCTCGTTACGCTAATTGATACAATCAATTTTTAAAAAATAATGATATTATTTTGTAACAAGGTTATTTCATTCTTATAACGGAAAGTATGAAAGAAAAACCGCCTTCAAAATCGTATCGCAGAGAATATGCAGACAAAAGTTATAGCCATAGTTGAAGTCATCAACAAACACAAAAGTGTTTTCCCTGCTCCGTCATTTTGTAATTTTGACACCCTTTGAACCTCTGTAATCATGTTTACTTTATATTATCTTATTTTGTAACAGAATCCAACTTTATACCTTCTTTTTCCTTTGTTCTGTTTCTTTTAAGGTCATGAATTTGAGCCGTGAAAACAGGCTCTTACACAAAATATAGGGTAAGACTGCGTACATCAAATCGCGAAGCGATCCGGCACCTTCTTCAGACCCTGTGCAAATACAGAAACATAATGCACCAAAAACGTCTTATCATCCTGTATAGAAGCACTGTTTTTTTTTTTCCAGGTCATATGACTTCATAAAAGTTCATTCCCATTAAAAGCACCAGATGGCATAGCCCAAATAGGACATTTATTCTACAGTAGTATGAATTCTTAATCCCACGCTAAAAGAACATCATTTATGGTATCATGTGTTGCAGTTACAGATGATAGTTACACAACACTTGAGGCCTCCCCATAGGATAGACCATCTGGAAGAATGGTTGGGGAAATAGATTTCTAAAACCGATAACAACGAAAAGAACGAACAAGAAGAGGGTTAGTAGAAAGACTATGACCTGCATCCTCGATCGATAATAACGAAAAGAACGAACAAGAAGAACAAACAAGAAGAGGATTAGTAGGAAGACTATGACCTGCATCCTGGTTAACCCTGGATAGATATAATGCAGGCCCCTAGCAAAAGAGATCAGCTGCTCCATGAAAATATTGAGGACGTAATATCGGCCTTCGCTTTCCGACATGCCTCTTATTAGGTGTATTCTCTTGCTAAAAGATGCATTTTTACCTTCAAGACTGTCTCCTTAATGCCAATAGTATCAGACATCCAAAAGATGGAAAATGTGATGAACTGCCACTGCTTCTAGTCTCTGAGAGCTAATACTTAATAGGCCCATCCAAGCTGCCGGACGCAAACTATAACAATTACGAAACAGGATTTATTAGATACATCAGATTTGCTGAATAACAAAATTGGTACACATGGTATGGTTGCGTACATCCGACCTCCCATACCTATCATAGGCATGAGCTTCTAAGGCAATGGGGTAATGTTGTTGTTGTAAGAAACAGAAAGCGACTAATATTCCATCCTTCAAAACTCTTACTCTCTTTCTCTATGCCACATTCGCTTCCTTTTGGCAAGCAAATCACACTAAGACCAAACTCAAGGGAGCAAGAATGCTGGAGAAATATTTTAAGAGGGATTTGGAAGAGAAATGCTCAGTTATTGGGTAATCTCGCCAAATCCTCAAATTCTAGTTTTGTTCTTTTCTTTCAAGGAACATTATTGAACTACTACCAAAAAAAAAAATTTGAGCATATTCTAGTCAACCTCATCTTCCAGCTTTTCAACAAAATCTCGCTAAATCCGGGATCAGGCAGCAGGTAGGTTCGCAAAATAATATGATATCAGAAGCATAAAGATCCAGCATTTATGCAAGCTATTCGAAAATCAATAAAACTATCAAGCAACTGGATGTTTTCATTTCTAATGAAGTCAAAGACACACTCTTCCTTAACTTTGGAATATGATGAAATAAAGCAAAATGAATTACTAAATTGGCTGCGTTTATTATATTGTGAAATAACAGTTGATCGACACAGCTTGACGCAATTTTCATTATGGTTCATTGGGAAACGACCTTTGTTTGTTTCTAACGCATGTGTATGGTTGTGTACATCCGGCCCTCCCATATCTCGCCCTAGACGGGAGCCTTTAAGACAATGGCGTAATGTTGTTGTATCAAGCAACTAGATAACATCGACCACGTCATTGCTGGAGTCTAAACTAAGACCACTTTCCTGATTTGCAAAATGCACCAGATCTAGATGAAATGGATCCAAATGAAAAAAATAAGTAAATAAAAAGAAAGAAATTCAAAGAAAATTTTTAGCACCTGGTGCACAATAGGATTGGTTGACGTTGAAAATTCATGAGTCATTCCTTGCCAAACAACCTTTCCTTCATACAGAAACAACAACCTATATATGGCACAACTTACTCAGATGAAAAATAAAATAAAAATAAAAAACACAGACTAATATACCAAAGGATATGCACCAGTTGACTGAAAACTACTTCCATGTAAGAAATCACCACCTGTCAACAGCTCTTCTGATAGTACTATGTTGATGAGTCACGATGACATAAGAGGCAATACCAGGCTTCCCTATCGCATCTTCACCTTTGATATGAACAGAGCGGATGAGATCTTCCACAACCGTCGATGCAATTGGATCAAGTCCAGCTGTTGGTTCATCATATAGGAGAACCTGCACATAAATGTGACGGGTGATATAAGTCATCATTCATTGATCAGTAACTTTTTTTGGTAAGTTAGAATTTCATATATAAGTCCAAATCAAGCAAATTTACAAGGTTTGGTGGCCAAAAGAGTGGCAGCAAGCTAGATACAGACTAGACTTGCTCTTGCTCAAAATATAAGTGGTACTAAGTTTCCTATCAAATATCCTATAGCAATCAATGAAACTTTACCACATTTAAAAAACACAAAAGATCCCCATAACAGTGTAGGGGAAATATTACTAGGGATAAGTAACTTCAAGTTTTCTAACCAAAATACAAATGGCAAGCATGGAAACTAGCTACTATAGACAACTATTTATGATACTGCCAGAGAAGCTGAGTAAGCTGAGTAACGCTAGGAAGATGGAATGACCCAATAGCCTATTGTAGGTGTAAAACAATGAAGCTTGCAAAGTAATCCAGAGGCAAAGACGCTGGAATTTTGTGAATCGGAAAGGGATCTTCTACCATCTTATGTACTAAATATCTTCATAAATAGGCACAGGAAGGTGGCTATTTCCCAGTTACCTTTCTTCATTCTTACACCATGCCAGGAAGTGGCAAACAATCTTGTGTTTTATAGGATTTTCTTTAAAGTGTTTTGCCAGTCTTTCTAAGTTCCTTGATGAAATCTTTGTTCCTTTCACTCCAGTTTGAGTAAATAGAAGCAACCAAGGGAAAAAAACAAGAGGTCTTTTTGGAATTTTGAGTACCATGAGTAGGTTAGGAGCTAATGTTGAAGACAGTTCTAGAAGTAAATAAAATCCTTGTACTTTAACTGCTTCAAAATTGTCTTCCACGTTTATTTTGAGTATTGACATTTGAAGAAAAGGTGGGCATGGTCCTCAGGTTCCCTGTCACAAAGCAAAAAAATAATACCACAGTGTAGGTGCTAGTCTAGAGTAGACATCCTCTTCCAAAATGCAAGGCAAAGAATGATTGCATACCTAGGAAGATGATACCCACTCTAAATAATCTTGGCGCAGCTAACAGTTGGAGACAACAAATCTAGATAAAGTAACACTTTTAACAGAAAAGTTTGGGATATGGAGCCATTTGGGACAATTTTATATTTCTGCAAGCATTGTAAAATTTGATGACTTATACATCCCAACCTCTGTCATAAGGCAGCCTCTGCTGCTCCTTAGCAGAACATCATCCACTTTAGCATCAAGCATGATGTTTAATTTACTTTTTAGCTCTGGAATATTCTGTGCCAGCACCCCCTCATGGGTACCATTTCAAACCAGAATGATGTAGTAGTTCCATTACCATGGAAGAGTCGAGTAATTTTATCCTCTTCTGTCATCCATCTTATACTAGCTTCTCTTTGAAGAAAGTTTCCTCAAAATCAAGAAGTTTGATATAGACTTCCAAGGTGTTCTCCTCCGTCTGATGCTTTTGTTTATTATGGCAATCCTTCATTGCTTGTGGGTGAAGAGTTTGTCTAGCCTTTAAGACTCTCTCTGAAATATTACCATACGATTGCTTGTTTAATTTCTGCCCTCTTCAATTTCTTGTAAAGTCTTACCTAAGGGTTACCAAGCTCGGACTGACCAGCTAATACAAAGAATTTCCTTAAAAGTAGGTGCTTCATCCAGCTTTTCATGAATTTAAAAGACTTAAGTCTAAAATTCTTACCTAGTTTGAGAGTAAGGATTCCGGAAGAGTGATCAAAGAGGGTAGGGGTTTCATAATCCTGTTGGAAGTTTTGATACTTGTTATTCTATCTATCATTGCAGAATATGTGATCAATTATCATATAACCCCTTTTGTCCTCAGCCATTATATTGATCATGTGAATTCAAAGTCTCTATAAGGGGTATTATAGATGTCCATTTCTTTCATCCACTTAGTAAATTCTTTAAAAGCATTTCTGTCAATCCTCTTTTGCTCAATTTCCCTTTGCCATCTAATATGATGTTGAAGTCCCCCATAATAACCCAAGGCTGGTTCCCGTAAAGATTGCTATGGTATTTTAAGTCCTGCCATATGGCTCTTCTTCTACTTCTCTTGTTGTAGCCATACACCACAGTGAGAAAGAATACACCATGGTTGGGTAGCTTTATAGTGAATTTACATGTGATACTTTGTTCTTCACGGTGGAGGACTTGCCCTTCAAAAAGATGTTGGTTCCAACCAAACCAAATTCTTGCCACTGAATTTGGGAGAGTATTGTGAGTAGCCTCCCGCCCTCTGAAGACGCTATTGCTGAATTTTCAAAAAAAAAAATTTACTTCTACGAAGCCCATTATACTAATACCTTTTGCTTCTATGTACATTTTGACTTCGTTATGTTTTAAGGGGGAGTTTAGCCCCCTTATATTCCAACAAGCAAGCTTCATCATCTTCTGGATTTTGCCCCCTTGGCTTCCCTTAACTCTTAATCCTACTATATTGTTTGACTAGGGTAGATCCAGCTTCCACTTTACTCTGTTCCCGGAATCCTTGTTTAAAGGCACTTATTAACCCAAGAATTGATTCAGGAGTTTTGGTGCCTTTGTGATAGCATGTATCTCATGATTTGTAATGAAATGCTTACTCTTTTCCGAATGTACTTGGTTGACATTGTCTTCCTCAGAATTAGAAGAAAAATACCATCCAGATTTTATATACACCTTCCTTCTTCCTTTTGGACATGCTACTTTGTAAATCTTCCTCTGTCATTTCTAAATCCTGGACTTTAGTACCTTTGTCATTCTCAGAATCAACCTCAAAAGGAGAAGAGGGATACTCTTGCTCTCCATTACTTTTCTAGAGATAATGTTCTTTGTCCTCAAAATTGATATCTTCTTTGTTATTGTTCTTTGGTGGGTCATCTGTGTCATCCATGTCTTCTTCATCCTCCCCAATGAGAGGGTTGTACTTGTTTGGGCTGATCAAGTTGGTGAACTCAAAGCCATTCACTTTTGTATTGGAAATCTGGGTATACAAAGTAATACCTTCATCATAATGGTCAGAAGAGGGAGTATAACTTGGATGATTTTGGGTATTGACTTTTTCTTGTTCTTTTTCCACCACTTCTGTCTTGTCTTTACCATAGGAATGTCAGTCCCTTTCTTTACATGCATCTACCTTATATTGTTCTGACCACCCACTTTCTGACTCTTAAACAGGTTCCCACAAGTGGTTGTAAGAGGTTTCATAGTAATGTCTTTCATGTTTTATGGTGGTTTAGCATCACAGAAATGTACAAAGATTTTGTATTTCAAGCACTAAGTTAGTATCCACTCATATATGACTTCCTGAGAACAATCTTGGCCAAATTCATCAATGAAATTTATATTTTTTTTGGAGGAAGTTCCCCTGCTTTAATTTCCACATATATTCTAGCAAACGTCACTCTCAATTGCGAAGTGGTTAACCTATCCATGAACATATGTTTCCTAATGAGACTACCCAATCCACTTAGAACATGCATGTTGAAGTATTGGAAACGGAGTTTAGAAAATTGAATCCATACAGAAAAAGTATCTCGCTTTAGACGCTAGATTAGTTTATCTAGAAATCAGGACCAAAAAAAAGTACTATGTTTCCATAAGGCATAGGGAAAAGGCCAAAGATACTCCGTTGTGAATCCTCAGACGGGAAACGAAAGATAAAAAGGTCTTTCCCCATCTTTTGAATTTCAAGTAGACCTTTCGAAGCCCATCGAACTTCTGTGAAATTCTTCATGTTCGAGAGAGAAACAGTGTTGCCCATGACTTGTCCGACAATCGTGGAGCTCCATTTCTGTTTATTCTCAGCAACAGCTTCTGGGTTGATTGCGAAAAAATGTTTACCTTTATCTGAGTCAGTTTGAACATATGATAGCGTAGATGTAGCTTCGGGATGGAAATCAGGCTTGAGCACAGAAGTCCAAACCGATTTTTGCCCTCACAACAGATTACATGTTGAAGATCTAGGCTAGATCATGAAGATCCAACTATTTTGAGAGGTAATAAGCAGAGTGTGTGTTCTTCGACCATCTATCGCAACAGCCAGAGAAGCCTAGATGGCTGAAAAGGCGACGGAGATTGTATGTCAGTTGTTCGCAGAGAAAAGGGGAAGATTTTACTGGAGGATGGGCGGAGATAGGACCGTTGGAGGCTTGGAAGAGAGAGAGCAAGATAGGCATTACGAATGGTTAGTGACAGAGGAGGAGAAAGAACGGAGGTAGTTGGGGTGTTTTTCCGTCCGTTGGGGGATGGGGTGTTTTAGAGAGAAGGGGGAGTAAAAATTTTATAGAGAGTGAGAGCACTCCAGCCCCATTGATCAGCAAATTCACATGTTTGCTACTCTTCAAAGATTAATTAATAAGGTATATCTTATCATCTTATTACCAAGTACTACACATATAATTCTATCTATATCTGAATTCTATAAATTTGAAATGCATAAACACGTGGCTTTTTTCCTGCTCATATAAGATGTAGAAAAGTATAGGGTAGTATTTCTGTTCTGTATTCTTTAAGATTTATTGTACATATACATGTTGCTTGTCTGCAACAATCAAGTGTTTTAAATGAATGAATAAATTCTTTCAAGCTTTCTGATTCATTTACTGTTGTACTCGTATAGAAACAAGAGGTTTAATCCTCAAACATCTACTGCTATAATATTTCTTTATGGTATCAGAGCTCGGTTGGAGTCTCAAAACGAACTCCACATTAAAACTGGATATAGTGCTCCGAAGGTATTTCTTACAAGCAGTAGAAACTCTCCGAAAGAAAAGCACAAACGTCTTTATCGGCAGAAAATTTTCTCAAATACAAAAGGTGTTCATCTGCAGACATCATCTGCAGAAACAAGAGGTTGAAGAAGAAGACATTGCGGTGAAGGAAAAGTTTTTTTAAGGGCATCACGTGACTTGCTATTATTTTAGTAATTACTGTACCCAAGGTGTAGCAAATATTTTTTTTACCCCACTATCTTGGATACCTCACCGTCAGAAAATCCTCGAAAGATCTCGCTGGTACAATTTACAAAAGGAAGTTTTTTTTTAAAAGGAAAAGAAGGCCACGTGTCGAAGATCAATGCAATCCATGCAAAAGGCAAACCCAGGACTGTGACACGTCAAGGCGGACGAACCAAGACAATCTTTTCTCTCGTCCCCAGTTTTTCCTTTATCTCTCTTCCATCACTTTTATCATTTGCGTTTCCAATACTTATCTTTCCAAGGCTTATCATTTCTGTAGTACGAAAACCCATTTGCAAATTGTACTATCATCGACATCCTCTATCTTTCTCCCTCGTCTCTTCCTTCTTTTTAATCAGATTCAAAAATCTCAACTTGGTCATCTTTCTCTCTCGTTTTCATTTTCCTTCTGGTTAATCAAATTCAAAGATCCAACCCTGTTCATCTTTCATGGCTGAATAAAGTGAAGTTACTTCTAGTATAGAAAAACCTCTACCTACTCCTACGCTTGACTCCGCTCCCATCAATATTGTGAAACTTAATGGAAACAATTACTTGGCATGGAGCCGTGCCATCGAACTCTTTGTTACTGGCAAAGGAAAAAAGGATTATTTGCTTGGGAAGATCACAGTTCCAGCCGAGAGTGATTCCAAATTTCCTACATGGGAGGCAGAGAACTCTATGCTCATGTCTTGGATTCTAGGATCTATGACTCCTGATATTAGTGAAACCTTCATGTTATATGACACGGTGGAAGAGATTTGGAAAGCAACAAAAGAAATGTACTCAAAAAAGGATAACATTGCTGAACTGTACGAACTCAAATCCCAGCAGAAAGACATCAAGCAAGGAGATCAAACAGTTACGAAATATTATGGAAGTCTTTCACACATATGGCAGCAGATTGATTCCTTTGAGGTGTTTAAGTGGAGTGGACTAACGGATGAACAAATATACAAAGGAATAAAGGAAACTGAGCGAATTTTTAGTTTCCTTGTAGGGCTGAACAAAGACTTTGATGCAGTCAGAAGTAGAATTCTCGGTACTAAACCACTTCCACCTATGACAGCAGTTTTTTCTCAAGTTCGACAAGAGGAGAGTAGGATGAAGGTGATGATGGGAACTGGTCCTACTATGATAGTTGGATCTTCAGCTTTGGTGACTGAGACCAAGGCTATGGCTGCTGATAAAACTGTAACTCTGCCTACTACTGGCTTAGTTGTAAAAAAGAACACAAACAAAAAATTTTGTCGTACTGCCAACGACCTGGACACCTTATTGAAGAATGCTATCGATGCCCAGGGTCAAACATAAGACCTCCCTGCAACCAAAATCAAAACCAATTTCGAAACACAAATCAATCTTGGAGACCTGACAACAACACTTCTAGGGCTGACTTTCTGAATAAGCCATGTAAAAACGCACTCATCATTTTGTACCCAACTTGCATATGCAGATGCAGAGTCTTTTTCTGATGGAGGCGGTGGAACACCCGTGAGATGAGAACTTCTTCCTCTGCCTCCAATAGCTTTTCGGATGAGAGTAGCCCACAGTGAATAATTATCTCCATTTAGCTTGACTCCTATAGTAAGGGTCTCTGAGTTTGTGTTGAGAGTTTGAGTACCAAGACTTTGGCGAAGGAGCTTTGCCAACTGGGCTGTGAAGTCATCAAGCAAGCTCTGGCCAGTCTGGGTTGCAGAACTTTCACCAGACATGGTTTGACAGGTACTATACGGGTTTTGGTTGTTTGGTTGGGGAAGGTACAGGACTATGATGTTCTACTGAGTCCTGAGAACAATCGAACAGTTTTTTTTCTAACTGTGATGAATTTTTTCTGAGTCTGTTGGATCAAGGCTCTGATACCATGTTAAAAGAGATGATATGAACAAAAAAAATGTTCTTTTTCATTGATTTTGCCATAGTACAATAGTTTCAATATATAATACAAGAGTTCCTATGAAAGTCAACTTCCTAGATTCTACAAATCTCAGATTGTCAAAGATGTATATCTAGAAATCCTAGTTTGTCAAAGATGTATCTTTATTCATATCTTGATTCAAAGATTCTTGGTTAGATTTTTCTTCAACCAAATCTTTCCAACATTTTCCGTCTCCTCTCTTTTTGGCATTTACAATCATGCCTTCTTCTTCTCAACCCACTAATTCTCGAAACATGCCAGACGCACTCTCATACGTTCACGATGGTGTGGGAGGAGCTGAATCTTCTACTTTGTCGGAGAGGATGGTTTCATACGATAGCCCTCCCCTCTCCAATGGCTTAGAAGGATCACGACGCCTTAAACAGAGGTTCTGGAGAACCTCAAAGGGGAACGTGGCCACCTTAGAGCAAAACAATGCTCCAAATGATTTTCCAGGAGAGACATCAACTCAGAAGCTGACCCAGGACCAGCTTGGTGCTCTGTTCAAACTCCTCAATCAGCAGATGAATGATGAGAATGCACCACAGATCGAAGCAACAATGGCTAGTACCAGTGTTAATGGTGAGGGTTGTATCTGGATCATTGATTCAGAAGCAACCGATCATATGTGATACGGCCATTACAAGATAAGGATGGAGAATTTTTGAAGTCAAATGCAAGATAATTCAAGATAAAGTGTCAACCAACTTTTGAAGATATCTCCAAGCTTATCCAAACATCAAAATTGATTCCCAAAGTCATCAAATTAAGAGAAGAATCGACTGGACAATAAAGAGGCAGAAAAAACGTCACTTTTGAAGATAGCATTTAGGGACTTTGTAATTTATCTCATTTCAAACTTTTGATAGAATTTTTAGGATAGAGTTTATCTTTCTTTTTGATTGTTTTAGGCTAAAATTTCAGCCTTTTATTTATATTGGCCGCTGGCCAGCAGAACAACAACAACGACATATTTTTATGAATCAAATTTGAGTTTTTGGTTTTCTCTCCCAAAAGGGTGAAACCTTGTTTTCTTGATTTTGCACTAAAAATCAAGGCTAATATCTCTCAATCTTGAGCAAATTGAGGGTGATTGCCAAGGGTTGAAGTGACCGTCTAGGAGGGCCTATCGAAGGTTTGCCTACAAACGCACACTTGAATCTAAGGTATTGCTTAAGCCGGCGATTTCTACACAACGGAAGCAAGGAGAAGTTTACTTCTTTGTGCCTAAACCCTTGTGGAAAGGTTGTTGGAGGTGGAAGAGTGGATCCTACGATTGTCAGCTTGCATCAATTTGGTATCAGAGACTCAGGCCGTATCAATCCCTCTTTCCTGAAAATTCTATCAAAAGTTTGAAATGAGATAAATTACAAAGTCCATAAATGCTATCTTCAAAAGTGACGTTTTTTCTGCCTCTTTATTGTCAAGTCTTCCACCTCTAACAACCTTTCCACAAGCTGACAAGCGTAGGATCCACTCTTCCACCTCCAACAACCTTTCCACAAGGGTTTAGGCACAAAGAAGTAAACTTCTCCTTGCTTCCGTTGTGTAGAAATCGCCGGCTTAAGCAATACCTTAGATTCAAGTGTGCGTTTGTAGGCAAACCTTCGATAGGCCCTCCTAGACGGTCACTTCAACCCTTGGCAATCACCCTCAATTTTCTCAAGATTGAGAGATATTAGCCTTGATTTTTAGTGCAAAATCAAGAAAACAAGGTTTCACCCTTTTGGGAGAGAAAACCAAAAACTCAAATTTGATTCATAAAAATATGTCGTCGTTGTTGTTCTGCTGGCCAGCGGCCAATATAAATAAAAGGCTGAAATTTTAGCCTAAAACAATCAAAAAGAAAGATAAACTTTATCCTAAAAATTCTATCAAAAGTTTGAAATGAGATAAATTACAAAGTCCCTAAATGCTATCTTCAAAAGTGACGTTTTTTCTGCCTCTTTATTGTCCAGTCGATTCTTCTCTTAATTTGATGACTTTGGGAATCAATTTTGATGTTTGGATAAGCTTGGAGATATTTTCAAAAGTTGGTTGACACTTTATATTGAATTATCTTGCATTTGACTTCAAAAATATTGATACGGCCATTACAAGATAAGGATGGAGAATTTTTGAAGTCAAATGCAAGATAATTCAAGATAAAGTGTCAACCAACTTCTGAAGATATCTCTAAGCTTATCCAAACATCAAAATTGATTCCCAAAGTCATCAAATTAAGAGAAGAATCGACTGGACAATAAAGAGGCAGAAAAAACGTCACTTTTGAAGATAGCATTTAGGGACTTTGTAATTTATCTCATTTCAAACTTTTGATAGAATTTTTAGGATAGAGTTTATCTTTCTTTTTGATTGTTTTAGGCTAAAATTTCAGCCTTTTATTTATATTGGCCGCTGGCCAGCAGAACTACAACGACATATTTTTATGAATCAAATTTGAGTTTTTGGCTTTCTCTCCCAAAAGGGTGAAACCTTGTTTTCTTGATTTTGCACTAAAAATCAAGGCTAATATCTCTCAATCTTGAGCAAATTGAGGGTGATTGCCAAGGGTTGAAGTGACCGTCTAGGAGGGTCTATCGAAGGTTTGCCTACAAACGCACACTTGAATCTAAGGTATTGCTTAAGCCGGCGATTTCTACACAACGGAAGCAAGGAGAAGTTTGCTTCTTTGTGCCTAAACCCTTGTGGAAAGGTTGTTGGAGGTGGAAGAGTGGATCCTACGCTTGTCAGCTTGCATCAATTTGGTATCAGAGCCTCAGGTCACTCAATTCCACCAACTATCCTGCATTTTTTTTTTTAAATTTTCTTCAATCTGAAATTTCTCATCTTTTTATCATCAAGGCCGATTTCATCATCATTCATTAAAAAAAAACCAAAGTTCCTACTTCTTTGTTGCTTCAGATCACGCATGCATGCAAAAGTTTTTCCATAAACTTGCTTAGACTCTTCGTCTTTTGCCTGACCCATGCAAACGTGTCTAACGCATACTACCCTATTCTTGTATTTTGTCTGGTCCCTTGTTTCCGATCAAAAAAAAAAATCAAAAAAATTCTGATTAGAAATAGATTCTGATCCTTCACGCATCAATTTGTCACACTTCTTGCTGGAATTCTTTTTTTCCTTTTTTGTTTTGCTTGAATCGCATTACGTCCCTCTAGCTTAAAAATAAAAAAAAATAAAAAAATCACATCTTGGTTCAAGATCACTTGGACAGTGAGTGCCATAAGCACCAAAGTTTAGTCCTTTTGCAATTTTTTTGCTATAACCTTTCAAGATCACATCTTTACACACACTTGACAATAGGTTCATTGTATTAGGGCTTAAATTCCGCCATAACATATAAAGCTAGTCCATTGCTTACCCGTGTCACATATAAGTCTTGTTGCTAACGAAGCTAGTAATTGATACTTAGGCTTTGTGTGATATTGTTTGTGATCATGTTTGGTTGTGGTTGCAAGGCATTGTGTCCAAGTCCTTTTGGGTCTTTGCATATATTCGGCCATTGCTGCTAACTAGTGATCTTCGCTGCTTCCAGCTTCATTATTCCCAGTTTAATTTGGAGCTGCTTCCAGCTTCATTATTCCCAGTTTAATTTGGAAGGTTTGGGGGCTGAAGAAAAGCTAAAAAAAAAAAGGCCTGGGATCCTGAAATCTATTCCTGTGTCCAAAATAAGGCATTGTTACAAAAAAAAACACGAAAATACCTTGAGCCAGCATATGCAGCCCTATGGATTTTGAAGCTAGAGAGACTACTATCTTGAAGCCAGCTGACATTTGGATTTTCTGGATGTTACTATTCTGATCACGCCTTGGGCCATCCTCTTTGGCAGCCTCGTTGCAATATTACCATTAGTAGCAGCACCCCAACAAAAAAAAAGTAAAAAAAAAACCCGAGACATATACATCATATAAACCCTAAAATTCTCAGCTTGACACCTTGGACACTTGGTTTGTGATTTAATCAAACGTTAATTGTGAACAACTAGCATAAAGGCTAAGGTTAACTAAAGATTGCCCAGGGCAACCCTTAGTTTTCTTTGACTCAGCCTTTGACATAATTTTTGGTCTCATATTTCTTTGATTCGTAGAGGGTTAAGTGTGTTAAATTGTCTTGTTACTTGGCTTGATACCTTTGCTTATTAGTTGCTGAAATTTGGGTAATACATTGGAGAAAAAAGGTGCAAGTTGCGAGTTTTGACACCCGGTTTAACTGCTGAATTTTTGCTGTTGATTTCTACAGTTTTGGAGCTGTTTTTCTACTGTTTTGAGGCGTTTTTAGATGCTGGAATTTGCTGCAATAGTACAACAATAAGTTGGGAGTAAATCGGACCAATTTTGGGCGTTTTCGTCGCGATTTGAGGGCTGTTTTTACCACAGTCCAGCCGCTGTTTTTGTACTGTTTTGACGTCATTTGGACCTCCAAATTGCGGTCAAAACAGCTGGTTTTGGTCCAGCGTAGGTTGGATTCGATTTGGACAAGTTTGGGTTAAAACTGTGCACTGAATTGCTGTATCGGGTATATTATAAGAGACTTGGCATTCACCTATCTTTATTGCTCTCTTTGACATTTATTAGACTCAGATTGATCAAGAAACAAGGTGGTAAGAGAGAGAAAAGAAAGTTAGACGAGTGCACAAATTTCTATTTCTACTTACCCGTTCGGACTATCTGTTCTTGGTATCTTGTGTTCTTTGTTGTTTCTGACCTTTTCAGGTTTATCATATCCATTTCAACCATTTGGGGAGTACTCTGCCCTAGGCAAGAGTATGAAAATCTTGACAAGCGTATGTACCACTTTGAACAAACTCAAGTCCTTCGGGTAAACTATTGGAGACAAGGAGCTCCAAGGCATCAATCTCTTCCACAGGATGATCTTTGTGTTCATGATTACTACAATGAGTTATTAGATCATTTATGTCATGCAAATGTTAAGGAAAATGAAAACCTAACAATGATTAGATTTCTTGCTGGTCTAAACAAGGAAATAATTGAACGTTTACCTAACGTTAGATATAGAAATCTTGCTCATTTGTTTATGCTTGCTGATGGTTGTGAAAAACTAATGGCTTTCGAAGCAAGGCAAGCATACTTAAAAGAAAAAGAACAAAGGAAATGGGAAGAAATGAGACTAACATTGAAATCTTGGGTACTCGCATTACAAGCTGAAGAAACTGAAAATTTGCATGAATTTAACCCTACTTCTAATGAACTGAACATTAATGACAATAATGAAGTAGTTGAGCTTGATTTGCATGTAACTCATTCTGATTTACATGAATTAGATGATACTACTCCTGCTTTTTGTGATGAACATGATTGTACATTGCATGAGACACCTAAATTACATTCAAATAACCTTGTGTATGACAATCCTATGTTTAATCATGATTATGAAAATTCTTTCTATGACAAGGAAGAGTTTGTTTCAAATGGTTCAGAACCGGATTCAAGGCTTCAAGGTATATTTCTTAAAACCCCAATTACGCCACTTTTGTCACAAAATCACGCCATACCATATGACATTTGTGTGTTTCCCTTGAGTGTTGTTTACATGCATAAGAAATATGACCTCTCAATTATTATGCATCCTAAACATACTAGGAAGAAGCACTTGTTCAATATTTCATTTCAAACACCACTTCTAGGATGTGAGCATGCGTACATTGAGTTGCATTATGAAAGTCACATCTTCATGCATCCTAAACATGTGAAGAAGAGGACTTACTTATTGTGTATGCATGATCAAATCAGTTTTTGTGAGTTGCTAAGTGCATGTGTTGTCGTTGCATTACTTATTCACGCTAAACATCTTAGGATGAAAGTGGACATACATGTGTATCTTGTATCTTTGTTGCAGGACTTTTATCCCTCATGGCATACATGCTAAGATTCGGGACGAATCTTTTTCAGGAAAGAGAGATTGATACGGCCATTACAAGATAAGGATGGAGAATTTTTGAAGTCAAATGCAAGATAATTCAAGATAAAGTGTCAACCAACTTTTGAAGATATCTCCAAGCTTATCCAAACATCAAAATTGATTCCCAAAGTCATCAAATTAAGAGAAGAATCGACTGGACAATAAAGAGGCAGAAAAAACGTCACTTTTGAAGATAGCATTTAGGGACTTTGTAATTTATCTCATTTCAAACTTTTGATAGAATTTTTAGGATAGAGTTTATCTTTCTTTTTGATTGTTTTAGGCTAAAATTTCAGCCTTTTATTTATATTGGCCGCTGGCCAGCAGAACAACAACAACGACATATTTTTATGAATCAAATTTGAGTTTTTGGTTTTCTCTCCCAAAAGGGTGAAACCTTGTTTTCTTGATTTTGCACTAAAAATCAAGGCTAATATCTCTCAATCTTGAGCAAATTGAGGGTGATTGCCAAGGGTTGAAGTGACCGTCTAGGAGGGCCTATCGAAGGTTTGCCTACAAACGCACACTTGAATCTAAGGTATTGCTTAAGCCGGCGATTTCTACACAACGGAAGCAAGGAGAAGTTTACTTCTTTGTGCCTAAACCCTTGTGGAAAGGTTGTTGGAGGTGGAAGAGTGGATCCTACGCTTGTCAGCTTGCATCAATATGACTTCTAGAAAATCTTTGTTTGATGAATATAAGTTATTTCAGTGTCCAAAACAGGTAAAGATTGCTAATGGGGTTGGTTTGGAAATTATTGGCTGGGGAAATATCTATCTGCCTAAGAACTATATGCTTAAGAATGTTTTGCATGTTCCTAAGTTGAAATGCAATCTAATATCAGTAGGTAAAGCCATGATAGATAACAATTGTCTAACAGTTTTTCTTCTTCTAACTGTTACTTCCTTCATGTCAATTGCTTTCAGGGGAAAGCATTGAAGGAGGGAGCATTGGAGGGAAAGACTGGGTATGGTAGATACCGAGATGGACTAAATCTTTTGTTACATGAATCAAGATATTTTGAAGACCCTTCTAGATTATATTCTTGCATGAACAGTGCAACCGATAAAAATCAGTGTGTTCCAAGAATAGAGGCAATCCAACTGCTACTAGAATACGTCTTATTTTGCTATGACACTCTAGGATGGGTCATCCCAACTTTATGTATTTAAAATGTCTTAAGCCTGAATTGTTTACTGGTGTAAATCTTGATTCATTATATTGTGAAACATGTTTGCAAAACAGACCCGGAGTCAGTATACACCCAAGCAGTATAAGGTAAGTAGCCCATTTAATCTTGTGCATTCTGACATATGGGGCCCTTCTAGAATATCAAATATGAATGAAAACAAATGGTTTGTAATATTTGTAGATGACCATACCACTCTGACATAGGTATATCTCATAAAACATAAATATGATTTCTGTGAAATTCTTAAGCTCTTTGTTGCTTTGATACAGAATCAGTTTGGTGAGACCATCAAAACTCTGAGATCTGATAATGGTACCGAATACTTGAACTCCGAGGTAAAGTTTTTTCTATCAGACCTAGGAATACATCACCAGACGTCTAATGTGTATACTCCCCAGCAGAATGGAGTTGCTGAGAAGAAGCATAGGCACCTCCTAGTGGTTGTAAGAGCTATTATGTTCTTTATGAATGTACCAAAATTCTTGTGGGGGGAAGCAGTCTTGACTGCTGCTTATTTGATTAATAGAATGCCCTCAAAAATTCTTGGTTATAAAACACCTAGACAGACCCTGCTTGAAATATGTCCTCACACTCACTTCATTTCTGAACTTCAATTTAGGACCTTCGGATGTCTGCTTATGTCTTTCTTCAGCCTCATACCAGAAGTAAACTGGATAGCAAATCCATAAAATGTGTATTTATAGGGTATTCCAATACCCAAAAGGGCTATAAGTATTATTGTCCTAACACGAGGAAAGTATTTGTCTCCTTAGATGTGATATTTGATGAAATGCAGCCGTACTATCAGAGACTGCATTCAACTAGCACAATGGAGAACGAATACTTAAATTTAATAGATAGGTACATTACTAATAGTATGGACTCCAAGATTATGACAGGTTCGTAGGAACTCCCAGCTCATGTGGAAACAGAAAAATTACTGACAACTCCATCAGAATTGGAGGATCATGGAGGCACGAATGATGAATCTGTACCTTGTGACGAAACTGCAGGAAAGCATTCATCAACACAGTTTAAAGTATACACTCGAAACTGAGAACTGAAACAACTCAGGTACCATCAAATAGCCAGGTACTGTCAGGTAATCCTCAGACTCCTAATACAACTACCCCTGTCTCTTCACCTAGTCATCACTCTTTAAATGAAATTGACTCCAGTAAGGATGATAATCTTCCTATAGCCTTAAGAAAGGGAATCAGACAGTGCACTAAAATTCCCACGCATACACGTAACTTTCTCAGCTTGTTGAATATCAGATCATGCTCTACTAAACATCCTTTATGTAATTACATATCATATGACAGATTGCAGGATGGCTTTAGAACCTTTACGGTTAACCTAGACAATGAGTTCATTCCTGCATCCATTGAACAAGCTCTCGTGGAACCAAAATGGAAACTAGCTGTTGAGGATTAAATGAAAGCACTAACAAAAAACAATACATGGGAATTGGTTCCAAGTTCACGGTGCAAGAATCTAGTAGGATGTAAGTGGGTTTTTTCAATAAAATATAACTCTGATGGCTCGATTAATAGGTATAAAGCTCGTTTAGTAGCCAAAGGTTTCACCCAAGAATATGGAATTGACTATATGGAAACCTTTACCCCAGTTGCAAAGTTGAATACAGTTAGAATTATTTTCTCTATAGCTGTAAATCTTGACTGGAAATTATTTCAGTTGGACATTAAGAATGCATTTCTTAATGGTGAATTAACAGAATCGGTCTTTATGGAAATTCCCTCAGGTTACAAAACTGAGCAGAATAAGGCCAAGGTTTGTGAATTAAAAAAGTCTATCTATGGATTAAAACAGTCTCCTACGGCGTGGTTTGCTAGGTTCACCCAAGTATTGTTCAAATATGGGTTCAAACAAGCCCATAGTGATCACACACTCTTTACTCACAGTGTTAATCGTTTAATTATTGTATTAATTGTTTATATAGATGATATTATCTTGATTGGTAATGATATTTCTGGTATTCAACTAATTAAGAAACGACTTGCTAGTGAATTTGAACTCAAGGACCCAGGCCAATTAAAATACTTCCTAGGAATGGAAGTGGCAAGGTCATCTCAAGGTATTTGTATTTCACAAAGGAAATATGTTATTGATTTGTTAACTGAAACTGGGATGCTTGGTTGCAAACCGTCCATAACCCCACTTGAACTCGGAAAGGCTGCGGACAAAGGTATGGAAAACCGTGATCTTGAAGTTGATAAATTGAGTTATCAACGACTAGTAGGGAAATTAATTTATTTATCTCATACTCGTCCTGATATATGCTTTGCTGTAAGTTTTGTGAGTCAATATATGCATTCTCCTATTAATTATCACTTAAGTGCGGTTATGAGAATTCCAGGTACCTAAAAGGGGCTCCAGGACAGGGATTGTTTTTTAAGAAAAGCGAAGGCAGGTCTATACAAGTGTTTACAGATGCTGATTGTGGAGGTTCAAAGAAAGATATGAGATCAACTTCACGATATGCTACCTATTTGTGGGGCAATTTGGTCACATTGCGGAGCAAAAAGCAGTCTGTTGTTGACAGGAGTAGTGCAGAAGCAGAATTAAGAGCCTTGGCTTTAGGTATTTGTGAGGGATTATGGATCAAACGAGTTTTATGTGATCTAGGATACACTGAAAAGGCTAACAACATCCTTGTATACTACGATAATATATCTGCCATCAATATGGCGGAAAATCCTATGCATCATGATAAATCCAAGCACGTGGAAATAGACCGGCATTTCATCAAAGAAAAAATTGAAGACAAATCTATTTCCATTCAGTATATCCCATCTCAAGAGCAAGTTGCAGATATCCTCACTAAATCTGTTCTGGGAACGGTGTTTCATGAATTATCAGCCAAGCTTGGGTGCATTAATATCTACACCAAGCTTGAGGGGGAGTGTAGAAAAGTATATAGTAGTATTTCTGTTCTGTATTCTTTAGGATACATACAGTAGTTAGTCTGTTGTACAAAAAAAAGGAAAAGATCCGTTAAGCTGAATATAGCCGTTGAGGCTATCTCTCCTAGTCATTGTATATATACATGTTGCTTTTCTCTGCAACAATTAAGTATTTTAAATGAATGAATAAATTCTTTCAAGCTTTCTGATTCATTTACTGTTGTACTCATATAGAAACAAGAGGTTTAATCCTCAAACATCTACTGCTATAATATTTCTTTCTAGGAAGTAGCTAAACCAACTAGCTTTCCTGTGATATGACATTACCCTGGAAATTTAAGAATCATTACCAAATACAAAGAACCTGGACATTCTAAATTTGTGGTGATCAATACATGAGAACCATTCTAAATATTCTTCTTTTACTAGAAAATTGTTGACAAATGTCATCTCTGGGCAAGGGCCATCCTGATCCAATATTATTCTTCAAATTTAAATAAATGCATAACTCAAAATTTTGTGGGCATCCTTCTGTTGCACGGAATAGAAAATAGCATTATGTTATATTTACTCACCGTCCCGAAGGCAACTAATTAGTTACCCACGATCTAATCAAGACTCTTGCTCTTCAGTTTTGTCCAACTTACCTTTTAATAAGAGAGGAAAGACAAAGAAGTTATAAGGTACAGAACTGTTCAAATAAACTTGGGAAACCCGTGGAAAGAGCTATCGTTTTCAAGTTTATTAGCAGTTTAACGTATACTGAAAAAAAAAAAAAAGAGTTCACGACAAATATTGGACACACACACAGACTACATATATAAGCATCTCCATGTGAGTGCACGCATTACAAACTTGGCTATAGGCAATTTATCATGAACAGGAACAGTGAGATTCCATGAATTTAAGCTTACAAATCATAAAGATGGGGTATCCATTTATAAAAGTTTCAACTTTGCAAATGACTGGGCAGTGTTGATGCTTTTAGATGAGGTGAGTTCGTTTCCCACCATACTTCCTAAAACTCTTCCGTACTTTATAGCAAGAAGCAACCAGAAGCCCAACTGTAGAAATTGTTCAAAACCTAAAAGCTAGAGAAAGGGAATAAAAGTATATCTCATGAAGGCTAGAACCAGAAAAATGCAAGGAGAGAACTCCAAGAATAATTACCCAAAATACACAGGAAGACCCCCACATAACGTACATTTATGACATCAGACATAACACATTAGACTTATCCAGTGAAATAATCAAAAAAATATATATGTTAAGCCTATAGTATTGAGACTTTCAAACATAGACGTCACCTGGACACCAAATCATATGCAACCTTCTTCCTTGCTGGAAAGGATGATACGAGCGGTTACCCTACTTATCTTCAAACAATATTTACTATCACTTAAAACCGATCCAAATTCATCAGGACAAAACAAAATATACTCCATGGGATCCCGGAGGTACCAATTCAAGCCTCCATCAATCACAAAACCAAGCAGAACAACACATAGGAGTAAGGTTTAGCTTTGAATTTAACCATCAAATGTCAAATTAAGCTTTCCAATTCTTAAACAAAATTAATATTGATACAAATGCATGCCCTTTTTAATAACGTAGTCGAGCATGCTAAGCCAAATAAACATATTTCAACTCAAAAATAGAGGATGCAGCTTTAGTATCAAGTAAGAGCATAATTATATAAGAGAAACACAATAGGGAGCACATGTGACAATAAAAGCATAAAAAGGGCCCTCGTGACATACCTCTGGTTCTACTTCATCCTTTGTTGTATCAAAAATTATGGAACGAGCTAAAGCCACTCTTTTTTTCATCCCGCCAGACAATTCAGAAGGCATTCTATCTTCAACTCCCTAGAGAACATCACATTTAGTACTGCAGACGTCTGTTTATTGAAACCTTTAAACTGTAATATCAGATTATGCAACTTTAGTAGCCATAATATCGAGGAGAAAATATTAACGTCACCAGGATCACAAGGGTTTAATTTTAGTTTCTTTTTCTTTGTTTCCAGAAAAGAAAAAGACTGAATTTATAAAGTCATAAACGTTTACACTTTACAGTTGTTTTTATTTATCTAGGACTTGTATAAATCTATATTTGCAAGGTTCAGACACCCTATCACAAGAACTCTGCAGAACCGTGTCTTCAGCCTCCAAAGCGTGGTTCTTCACCAGGATGGCCTCACTGGATCCTGATTGAGAGAGAACACAAAACTTAGTAGACACCTGGCCCTTTTTCCCCTTTTAACTTCTTTTTTGTAAGTTAAAATTTCATAGATCAGCAAACATTACACGTTTGGGAGCCAGTATGATGGCTACAGCAAGAATCACATGCCCAAAATATATTGTATATAAATTAGGGAGTACTGCATAGTCCAGAAGTTTTTAATCTGTCACATGAAACTATCTGCATATTGGATTGAGAACCCAAAAATCAGATGCACCAACCATAGCAAACAAATCCTTATTTACCAAATGGAGAGCCATTAAAGGCAAAGTAAAACAAGACATAACTATCTTCAGTTTGATCCTCAAAAATAAAAAGGCTACCAATTCCACACACCTTCAACCCCACTGCAGCCAAAGTTTCTGTTACAAGCTCAGAGATTTGATCCTGCGGCATACTGGAATTCTCATACCTGTTACGCCCAAGGAAAGAAATAAAAGGGCTGATAATATGGATGAAAACAAATGCTTTCGACATTTTTTTTTACTTCTGAAAGATAACTTTAAGAAAGAAAAGAGCCATTAATAATACTTGGACATTATCTTACAAAAGAAAACCAACATTCTGACGAACAGTTAAGGAATCAAAAAGAGCCGCACTCTGAAATACCTGTCGCACAATAAAATAAAGATTTCAAATTGGTTGCAGTAAATCATCAAAATGCATCCAGGGCACTTTATAGAATAATGCAAAGAAAGCTTACTAAACCAATCCTGAGGCCAGAAATTTCATCATCGCTTATCAAACCATGACGTGTTCTTCCTCGAACTATAACCTCCCCCTACTTAACCAAAAAGGAAAAAAACCATGGGTCTACAAAGGGCTCATGAAAATATGAAGTAAATGGCAGGAAGGAAATGCATCACCAACTTGAAAGTTGCGATATAGTAAATACCTTGTCAGGAGCAAGAAGACCAGCCATTATTTTTAGTATTGTTGATTTCCCTGTGCCAGAAGGCCCAATGATCCCAACTGCCTCTCCATGCCTAATCTATACAAGCAGGCCAAGTCTTCAGGCTTCGACTAAACCACATATAAGCCGACAATCAGATACCAAACACGCGGTCATCATTAAACATTCTGGCCACAACAAATGCCATGCTTCCTTTGCAAATGAGACCAAACATGAAAACAGAAAATCTGAAACTGACATGAGTATCCAACTTGATGTATTACAAGTGTGACCAGAAAAATTATCCCTGATAAAGGCAGAAGCATCACAGTTATCACAATGCTCGAAAACGAGAAGCTTGATTCCAGAAAGACACTTTTCACCGCCATTTTGACATTAAGCTGTAATATATAATGTTAAGAAAGATAGTACAAACACGGGGAAGTGTGAGGTATTAGTTCTTAGACAAAATTGGCTTGAGACTATAATTTAGATTCTGCACTCCGCCAACAGAAGGATGAATATGAAATCAATTGAAACAAACACCAGAGAAGTTCATAAATCTTGTCCAACCACTGCTTTAACCAAAAACAAAAGTAGCTAGCTGGCAAGGAGGAGAAACGAAAAAGAAAAGTATAAATAGAGTGGGAAACTCTTAATGAGTACACCACCTAATTACCCATTAAAAGAGGTGGTTCGGCAAAATTCTGTGATTAAGAAGAAGCAGAAAGCTTGTGCTTGATACAATCAATAAGAGAACCAACCTTGAAGCTGACACCTCTCAGGATATGCTTATCACCAAATGACTTGTATACGTCTCTACACTCAATAAGCACGTCTGGTTCATTTGGCTCCCTTATCAGGCCCGATTTTTCAGCTTTAGATGGATCCTGCAAACCATACCAAGAAAACATATTTCAGCCGAAAAGCCTGAACATAGAAGCAACTATGGCAACAGAACACCATTGTACAAAATTGTTGCACAGTCTGCACAAAGGGGTGGCACGATCACTCACATAAGAGAATGTGCAAAAGATTGGTGGATGTAAAAAGGTCTAGAAAGTAATAAAACATCAATGTGATATCATTGATTCATGAACAGTCATGAAGGATAAAATGCACCTCAAAGTATTGACTAATTACCAATTAATAACTTCCCTTAAATGCAGTTAAAAGCACACTTGAAATCATAATTAGACTCAAATGTTTAAGTTAAGGCTCAGAATAAAGAACTTGAGCAAAATCCATGACAGTATGAGAAAAATTTCCTGACTCTTGAGATGGCATAAATTCGAGTTCAAACTATTAAAGCGACCAAATGGCAACAGTGACCTTATCGAGGCACACAGCCATTTAGAAGATCAGCAGTTTAAGCACTCGATAACTTGAACATAAGATTCAAACTACAAAGACCTCGTCCCAGAACTAGCCAATTCTTTTGAAGAACACCAAGACCCCAATTCAGCATGATTCCCAAACACAATTAATATCTCAAAATTTGAAATGGAAGTATACAAAATTAAAAGAAGAAATAAATTCCTTCCAACTTTACATTGAATTTGGTGGCTGCATATTCATCAGAATCAGCTGGCCTCAACCCTCTAACAGGAGCAATACAACCACAGTTAATCCTCCTCTTTCCGCAGAAACTCAAAAGCAAATACTTGGGTTCTTGGTGGAAAAAGGGCTTGGCAAAACCCGATAAGCGATTACTCTTTGCATCCAAAGTAAGCGGAATCGAACCCACTAAAGAACCCATCATCCTTGCGTGAAATTCAAATTCTGGGAATTCAAAAGATATGATTTTGGAGGGGAACAATATATAATCGGGCCCTCAAAACCATGGAGAAATTCCAATTCTGAAAGATCTCAACAGTAGTTTCAAGCTGTGAGAAAAATAACAGACGAGGCGATGAGCCCTGCACAATGCAATTTGTCACTATTTTTAGTAATGAGTTTTTATTAGGTTGAATATTGAATTCAAGTCGTTTGTAGTTTGTACAATAAAATGGATTCAACCACACACTCTTCTTTAAGTTTGAAATATGATGGAATAAAACAAAATGATTCACTAAATTAGTTGCGCTTCTTATATTGTAAAATAGCAGTTGATCGACATAGCTTGACGCATCATTATTGGTCTTTGAGAAAGAACCTTCTCTGTGTGTATGAATATGGGTGCGAACATCCGACCTCCATACCCCACCATAGACGAAAGCCTCTAAAGAAATAGGGTACTGTTGTTGTTATAGTTTGTACAATACCAATTTGTTTATTTAGATTCTATCATGTTTATACAAATTAAATGAATATTAAGAATGTATGATAGTGATCAAGTTCATGTTTAGAATATGTTATTTTACATATGGACTACTTGGTCATTTTGAATAATTTTCACTTTAGGTTTTACCTAAAGCAAGAGAAAAAGTTTAGATAAAGAAATTTATATTTGAATGTGTTTGAAAGATATATGAATTTCGACAAACTAACTCAAAGTCTCAACCATAGGTTAAAATTGCTGACAAAGGGAGCCTAAGATTCTCTTTTCTTTCATCTGATTCTAATAAATAAGTTGAATATAAGGAAAAATCATAGATTATATCTACCTTTGGGTTTGTTTTTAATATCGGTTTTTGACATTTTTAATATAAAAAATTGTCACATGTTTGATACATCGACTAATTTGTCCCATTTTCCTCAGCATTTTATGCATTTTTTCGGCCTTGTACTTAAAGAATTCAACAAAAGATGTCCCAATATACTTCCAAAAGATAAGTAAGTTATTTCTTTTTTTTTTTTTTTGAAGTTTAAGAAAGTTATTGTTGTTCGAAAGAACTTGAAAATGAGAACAAAGTCTAGCGATTCAAATAGTCAAAATGTGAATCGTTCCCTAAAAAATTTATTAAAAAATCTTAAAACAAAATAAGAAAAAAAAAAGACACAAAAACCATAACAAAGCAAAGACAGAAGAAACTAGAGATGTACAGTTTTTTCTTTCTTTTTTTTTTTCAAAACTGGACCAATCTACTAAACTAGACCATTAAAACCGATAAAGCCAAATGTTAAAGAAGATAGGATATCAATCAATCACACACATTATATCACAACGACATCAAAATCTATTGTTAGAGTCTGGGGAGGATGTGTGACAAACAAGCAATACCTTTATCATAAGGGATAAAGAGTTTGATTCCAGTGATTCCCCCGCCTCTAGATTTGATTATTTGTAAATTAGAAAAGATATGATTTGTTTGATTCTATCCTAGTATAATCCAATCAAATCCCTAGATTGATATCATAGATAACACAAGTGTGTACTATTTATAGATTTGTACAACAACAACAACATTACCCTATTGCCTTAGAGGCTTCCGCCTATGGCGATGTATGCGGAGTCGAATGTACGCAACCATACCCATGTGTTAGAAACATACAGAGGTTGTTTCCCGGTGACCCATAATGATGCGTCAAGCTATGTCGATCAACTGCTACTTCACAATATAGGAAGCACAACTAATTTAGTGAGTCATTTTGCTTTATTACATCATATTTCAAAGTTAAGGAAGAGTTCATTGATTCTATTGGAAATAGAATTTATTTATAGATGTTGTACATGTTATTGAAAATCAATGAAGTGAAATATTTCATTCATCAAATAGTGTTTTATATCACAATATCAGAGCAATTCTGATCCTGCAGACTCAGAAACCCAGTTCTTCATCATCAGAAAGAATATCAACAGCCAGAAATCCAGCCACCAAAATTCCACAAAAAAAAAACACAGAACAAAACAAACACACGGCCATGTTTTACAGAAATTTGGAACTCAGAAATTATAATCATAGTCCCAGTAGTACCCTTCTTTCAACCAACGACTAAAATCTAATACATGTTCCAACCATTCCCCACGATATGTCCGGCGAAAGTTCAGATCCTAAAACTGGTCCAACCTTCTCCGGTGAACTTACAGTTCAACTTGCAAATTTTCTTCGTCAGAGCCTTAGTTCACAGACTCTAACAACAACCTCTGAAAATCTTACCACAAGAGTAAAACTCAATGGCAGAATTACTCTCTCTCGGCAACACTGACCCGGAAGGCTATTAGAGGAAGGGGGAGAAGTTTTCATCTTACAGGGACTCCCCCTCCACCTCAACCTAATGATCCAGGATTTGTTCGATGGGAACAAGATGACGAGTGTGTTTTCACATGGCTAATTCATAATATTGAATCACACCTTGTGACAAACGTTTCACAATACACAACTGCAAAGGCGCTTTGGGATGGATTGATGGCGACTTATGGGTCGGGTACTGACTCTCTCCAAGTATTTGAATTACACAAACGAGCAAATACTCTCAGTCAGGGCACAAATACGTTGAAAGAAATCTGGAATAAGTTCCATTCTACTTGGATGACAATCAATGTAAAAGACCCAAACCGGATGAAAGACCCAGAAGACATCTGAGTTTATAATCAAAAAAATACAAAAACAACGACCGTTTCAATTTCAGACAACTGTGGATGACAAATTCGAGTTAGCATAGCAAGAGATTTTAAATCGAGAGCCATTGCCTTCTGTGGAAATGTCATACGAGCTCATCCGGTTAGAGGAGGCCTGGATGAAATATTTTGCGCACTGACCCCTCAGCAGACGGTGACACATCATCAGGGTATGGACTAGCATCAAGGAACAGTGCCACCAGAGGTAGAGGGTGCTTCACGGTGTTCAGATGGCCCTTCACAATGCTCATGACCCCTTTCCTCACTCTCAGAAGACAAAGAAGACGAATCTCACCTCAGATGCTCTCACTATGGAAGGAAGAAGCGCATGAAAGAAACATGCTTCCTCCTTGTAGGCTACCCTGACTGGTGGAACAGTAGGCCACCATCCACCGGAGAAACCATCGGACAAGGAGTTGCGGCCATGAGGACCCCGAGGGTTACCAACAGTGGTGCAGACCAGAAGCAATGAGTAGGTGATAGTTCTCTCTATTTACCAGGTAAAGAAGGGCAGAGAGAAGGATCCAGAGAAATGACACAAAAGGCAGCAAAAGAATATGGAAGGAAGGAGAAAGAATGGAAGTAGGCAGCCACCAGCCAGCACTGTAGTTAGGGTTGGGATATTTCCCAACCCCTCCCCTTTATATTCCGCTGAATTAACCCCTGTCCCCCTCATGTTTTCTAAAAATATTACACAGGTCCTCCCAATTTATGAAAATACAGAGCCAATCCTTACAGTTTCACCTGTCTCCCTGATGACCCTTACACCTCCTCAAAATAACCAATTGGTCCTTCTAGTTTTCCAAACATCATCTGAGGCCCCTCAAACTTCCACTTCTGTCGATTTAGTCCAACCATACCATGATTTAACCCCTCTCATACACAAACCATCCACCTCCCTCAACCATATACCAACCTCCACTACATGGATATTCAATTGTGGTGCCACAGATACCATGACCAATGATCTCAATGATTTTATGTCCTATTCTCCACCATCCAAAACCCATGTTAAGACCGAGAGCAATGAATGGATTCCTGTTCGTGATGGGGGATCTATTCAAATCTCATCCAACATGACTGTATCCAAATGTTTATATGTTCCTACTCTCTCTTCAAAATTAATGTCACTCAGTCATTGTTACTCAAGAACTGAATTGTGTGGCCCTGATATCCCACTTTTTTGTCTCTTGCAGGACATACATATGAAGCAGATTATTGGGTGTGGTGCTGAACGCGGTGGTCTCTACTATGTTGATGAAGTTGCTCAATAGGGCCAGTCCATCCTTGCCCACCTAACATCCACTCGCCAGTTATGGTTATAGCACCGCTGTCTAAGTCATCCTTTATTTAGCCATTTAAAATTTTTGTTTCCTAGTTTATGACCCTGTGTCTACACCGTGCGAAACGTATATTCGTGTCAAAAGTCATCAAACCACGTTTCGACCGAATAATACTCATGTTGACAAATTATTTTCCTTAGTGCACTATATTGTATAGGGTCCAGCAACTGTATCTAATCCACATCGATCCCAATACTTTGTGTTATTTATAGATGATTTCTCACGCATGACCTGGTCTACTTTCTCAAGCATAAATCCGACGTTTATGAAACCTGTATTCACTTCTTTCACCTTGTACAAACACAATATAACACTACTATTCAAATCCTTTGGTTTGATAATGGGACAGAATACCAACCACTGTGCCATTTTTCTGCATTCATGGAATTGTTCACCAAACTATGTGTCCATCCAACCCTCAACAAAATAGCGCTGCTGAATGTAAGAATCGCATCATACTTAAAATGACCCGTGCTATGCTACTAGAGTCTCGTGCCCCTAAAACTTTTTGGCCTGATGCCGTTGGCACAGCCGTGTACCTTCTAAATCGTCTTCCCACCAAGGCCCTAAATCATAAGACCCCTTTTCAAATATTGGCAATACATGCTAGTATTCCTCCGGTTCTTACATTACCCCCTCATATATTTGAGTATTCTATCTATGTCCATATACAGAAAGTCGATCGATCAAAACTTGACTCTTGCGCAAAAAATATATATTTGTCGGTTATGCTAGTCATCAAAAGGGATATCGATGCTATAATCCTTCTACTCGCCGTCTCTATATTACTATGGACTGTGTTTTCCTCGAAATCGAGTATTACTTTGACCACCCCATCGGTTCTTATGGGGAGAAGATAAGTGAGCCACCCTCATTTGAGTGGTCACATAGCCTCAACTGTTCGACGGATGTCCAACATGAGCAAGCAGGTGGCGCCACCAAGCTGACTACATTCAACGAAAATAGAGGATCAAACACCAGTGTCCATTTCATCTGCTTCGGAAAATGTCATGAGGTGAGTGTTCCATCTGGTGATTTGAGTACTGAACAATTTATGTCTGGCCCTGTTGAGAGACATGAGCGAATCCTTCCTCCCAGGAGTACTAGAGGCATCCCACCATATTGTTACTCACCTGAGCCAGTCTCCCAGACATCACGATATACTATTGTTCAAGGAATAGCCTTATTAGCTCCATTATACTCAGAATCCATCCATCGAACAGTATAGGAGGCGAGTAAAAGGAAGAATGGCGAGCGGCAATGACAGTTGAGATGGAAGCAGTATTAAAAAATGAGACATGAGAAAAATGTATACTTCCCGAAGGAAAAAGACCAGTGGGGTGCATATGTGTATTTACAATCAAGTACAAAGCTGATGGGACGACAAAGCGGCATAAGGCAAGACTTGTGGCAAAAGGATATACCTAGACATATGAAGTCGATTACTCAGAAACTTTTTCACCAATCGCAATAACATAATACGGGTGTTGTTCTTTGTAGCTGTGAATAAAGATTGACCTTTATATCAGTTTGATGTAAAAATTACCTTTTTACATGGCGAACTAAAAGAGGAAGTATATATGGAGGCACCTCCGGGCTTCTCAGAGGAGTTTCGAAAAGGTGAAGTGTGCAAGTTAAAAAAGGCTTTGTATGGGCTGAAACAGAGTCTGGAGGCATGGTTTGGACGGTTCACGATGACAATGAAGAAAAATGGGTACAAATAGAGCAATGCAGATCACACGCTTTTCCTTAAGAGAAATGGAGAAATGGTCACCTGCCTGAGCATATATGTATATGACATGATTATCACCGAAGATAATGTTGAGGAAATCATACGACTTCGTCAAATGCTGTTTGCAGAATTTTAAATGAAAGACATGGAAATGTTGCGGTATTTTGATAATAGAAGTACGACATCATGATCTGTCAACAAAAGTACATCTTAGATCTGTTAACAGAGGTGGAAATGTTAGGTTGTAAACCTGACAAGACACCGATGGCTGTAAATCATCGACTACACGTGACAAAAAGGGAGCCAGTAGTAAACCAAGAGCGGTATCAGAGACTAGTCAGAAAATTGATCTATCATTCGCACACACAACCAGATATTGCCTATGCAGTTGGGATTGTCAATCAGTTTATGCACTATCCACAAGAAGCACATATGTCGATAGTCAAGAGTACAGTAATATACTTAAAGGGAACAACTGGACAGGGTATCTTGTTTACAAAACATGGACATCTGAATATAGAGATATTCACAGATGCTGAATGGGATAGGAAATCCAAACGACAGGAGATCCACCTCAAGGTGCTTTGTATTTATTGGAGGAAATTTGGTCATGTGAAAAAGTAAAAAAACAGAAGGTGGTGGCATTATCAAGTACAGAGGCATAATTTAAAGGAATTGCAAAGGGAATCGTTGAAGCCTTATGGTCAAAAAACTCTTAGAAGAGATCGGGTTTCGGTGCAACTTCAGTACGACTATTGTGTGATAATAAAGCATCACTATCTTAGAAAATCCGGTTCAGCACTATAGAACCAAGCATATTGAGGTGGATCAGCATTTCATAAAAGAAAAACTCAAGGACGGCAGCATTGAACTACCTTTCGTCAAGGGTGAAGATCAACTAGCAGATATTCTAACAAAAGCAGTGACGTGGCGAATGTTCGAGAAAGTCTTGAGCAAGTTGAGTATTAAATGCTCCAATACACAACTTGAGGGGAGTGTTAAAGAAGATAAGATAATATTTGGTTATTTGTAAATTAGGAAAGATATGATTTGTTTGATTTTATCCTAGTATAACCAAATCAAATCTCCAATCAAATCCCTAGATTGATATTATAGACAACGCAAGTGTTGTACTATTTACAGAGGTTGCACATGTTATTGAAAATCAATGAAGTGAAATATTTTCTTCACCAAATAGTGTTTTCTATCACCAAACTATAAAACCACATTCAGTTTTAAATACTTTGGGTATCAAACCTTTAGCCAGCGGATCAACTATCATAAAACCTGTACTAATGTGCTAATACCGATTAGACCATTATGTACTCTTTCTTTAATGAACAGAAACTAAATACCAATGTGCTTTGATTTAGTAGAGCTTCTGTTGTTATCAGAATATAGCTCAAGAGAATTATTTTCATAATAAATCTTTAGAAGATGATTGAATAATCTCTACTACTTTCAGCCTTGTGACAAGATTGTGTAATCATATAACTTGATTTGATGCTTGAAAGCATGATACAAATTCTGCTTCCATATTAGATGTTGCAATCAGTAACTGCTTTGCATTTTTCCACAAAGCAGCTTCTCCGACTAACATAAAAATATAACTAATAGTGGACTTCTTGCTATCTCGACATCTCAAAAAATCTGAGTCAGTATATCCAGTAATCTCAAGTCTGTTAGATCTTTGATATGTTAGCATGTGATGCTTCGCTCTTTGAAAATATCGTATTGCCCTTTTAGTTGCTTTCGAGTAACCCAATCCAAGATTACTTACGTATTTACCTAGCATTCCAATGATATACGCAAGATCCAGACATGTACACTTGAGCATAAATAATACTCCCAACTATGGAAGCATAAGGAATATTTTCCATTGCATTTTCAAGTCCTGTCTTTGGGCATTAATTGAGACTAAACTTGTCTCCTTCCGCCACTAGAGTATCTTCTAGTTTGCAACGTTTCATGTCATATCGTTTGAGTACTTTATATAGATATGCTTGTTGTGAAAGACTTAAGCTCCCTTGAGAACGATCTCTGTATATCTTTAATTCCAACGCATACGATACTTCACCAAGATCTTTCATCTCATAAAAACATGTATAGAAATTTTTTGGTTTCACGCCACATCTTTTTATTGTTTGTTGTGGAATATGTCACTAGCATACAAAATCAAAAACATAACTTTATTCCCATTGAACTTGTGATGCATATACTCGTCAATCTGATTTACCTCAAGACCAAATGAGACAGTAACTTGAGCGAATTTAAAGTACCACTGTCGAGACACTCGCTTAACCCATAAACAGACTTCTTTAATTGACAAAATATAATTTTTGGATCTTCATTCTCAAAATAAGATGGCTGAACCATATAAGTTGTTTCATCAAGTTCACTATTTAAAAATGCGGTTTTAACACCATTGATATAACTCAAGATCTAAATATGCTATTAGAGACATGATGATCTAAAAAGAATATTTTGTCGATACAGGTGAGAAAGTTTCATTATAATCGATGTCTTCCTTTTTGGTTATCGTGCTTTATATTGTTGTACATTAACTTTTGAATTCCGTTTGGTTTTAAATATTTATTCACAACCAATGGCTTTCGCACCTCTAGGTAATGGTACAATATCCTAAACATCTTGTCATACATAGGCTTTATTTCATCATTCATAGCTTCAAGCCACTCTTCTGAAAATTTGATCATTCAATGCTAGATGGATATTTTTAGGATCTTCTTTTATCATAGCAATGTCAAATTCGTTTTCTTAAAGATAAACTTCATAATAATTGGATATAGCATTTCTTCATTCACTGAGTGGATGCATAAATTCTTAAGATATTAAAGGTTCCTTAATTGCATTATTGTTTGTTTGCATATCTGAACGGTTTGCACAGGTTCTTGTACAGATATGCTCTAGTAAATCATTAGACGTGTTTGAACCTTGTGCTATCTCATCAATCATTGGTTCAAGTTGCATCTATGTAACATCTTAATAAATTTTGTCTAAATTAATAAACTAATGCACATTATTCTCTCCGGCAACTGAAATATTATCAAAGAACTTTACTATGTTGGTCTAGAATATAGTTCTATTAGCAGGATCATAAAACTTATACCCCCTTGACCTATCTGCATATCTAATAAAATAGCAACTAATGGTCTTTTCGTCCAGTTTCTTTTCAGTTGGCCTATAAGGCCTAGCCTTAGCTCGACTAACTCATATTCTGAAATGTTGTAAACTAGGTTTGTGTCTAGTCCATAACTTATAAGGAGTTTTATTAGCTGCCTCAGTTGGTACACGATGGAGAACATATGATGCAGTATGAAATATGTGTGTCCATTTCGAATAGCCGTATGAAATGTTCCACATATATCTATATGTATCAGTTCTAATGTATCTATTGTACATCCAAGCGCTTTTTTGCTCATATTTGGACATATTATGTTTAACACGATGAAGTTTACACTTGAAAAGTTTCATAATTTTTGGAGTTGCATATGAAAGTTACAAATTTTTTTAAGAATAGATAGCGATTCTAAAAATTTCAGAATCAAATTAGAAAGGTTTTCTAAATGGTTTACAAATATTAAAATTTCTATTAATTACTATTCACCCATCCTGTAGTGGTGTTTGTACATGTGATATGATCCAACAATAATCAATTGATTCACATTCGTTTCACATGATTAATGACTTTTTCTTGAAATATGAAATTATGCTGTGAAAACGGGAGTACGATGATTAGACATTTTCTTTCATTATTTGATTGGTCTATATTAATTACATCTTTTTATTTTATACGTAACGATTTTTACCCACTGATTGCAATATGCATTTAGGTTAGAACCGTTGCATTTTTACTAACATTTCCCCTAAAAACTTAGCTTGCAAATTGATTTATTACTTTACTCTCATCTTGCAACCTTTGAAAGCGAAGAATTCAAATTCTATTTAGGTTCATAATTTGCCTCTTTGTTTGTTTGTTTATACACATTGAAGTATTTCACGAAGTCTGTAATTTACAAATTATTACGAAAGGGGTGGTAAAATAATAAATTGTAAAAATATTTTTTTTTGAAAGTTTATACACTGAGGTGTAAAAGATCGAGTCTTTCCAACTACGTTAAGATTATGCCAGGTGGATATATTTTACGCGTAGATTATGTCTATAACCACTTTTGACAAGAATTTCAAAAACAAATTTCCTCAACAATAGTTTTGACCCAAGAAGTTTGATAATGGCGTGAAAGCATGCACAACGTATATGTTAAGGGAATTAAATGTATAAAAATCTAATGATATCATAAAATGGTAGTTAAATCTATACTACTAAAGACACATTTATAAGTTATCCTTAAACAATGTTTATGATCATATTATTTACTACGAACATAAATAGATAATTATGACAAACGTATATTAAGACTATCGATAATTCTCATTAGACCGAGCGGTGTATTTATAAGTCATCTGCATGTATTTTAACATTAAAAAGTTTCACTAGATCGATCCATCATTTATATTCTTTATATTCATCTGCAGGTATTTTAACATTAAAAAGTTACACTAGATCGACCCATCATTTATATTCCTTATATTTTCAATGTCATCACTTGATTATCATCATTAATATATTGATATAACTCATAGTCTCGAGAATCTCATTTACTTTAAACACAAAGTTTACTTTTTCAATCTTTAACTCAGTTAGACGTAGTGTTGAAATATGTCTATATTTAAATAGAGGTCGGCTTGCTAACTATTAAAAAATAACTTTGCTAATCTCTCAATTTTAATTTTATTCAACGAAGATGGGTTCCCGTATGCCAGAGAGCTTGAAGCAGGTAAGAGAAATAATGCAAGCTGAATAGGGACGAGACACAAATCATGTCCAATTTAACGAAAGGTGTAGAGAAATGCACGCCTTCCCTTTCATCCATGTTCGAACTACATATAAGGTATCAGCCGTGTGCCGATTGAGGGAGCAGTTTGGATACAATGGTGGGATGCATCTAGACACCAAAAGTTTGTGAAAGCAACGAATTTTAGAGGACTTTGCAAATTAGAAACACATATATATCCGTTAGGCTTTTGTTATGATTGTTTGTAATTGCACAACAGGAGGATTGCGAGACTGTGTTTGGATTGTGGCTATTATTATTGGGTTGAAAAGTCTGTTTGTTGGGGTTATATCTTCTTTTAGTATTTGGTTATGTGTATGGTTGTTTGTTTTTAGTATTTGGTCATGAGTATGGGTTTACGGTTTAGCATTCTGAGTGTTTTTCGTATGTATTTTATGTTTTTACTGTTACCTCAGAGACACATCCGATTTGATCTTAACCAATGGGATGTGTCTGGCTTTTCGTTTTTTTTTACTTTTGACATGCAGTTCCGCTGGTTTATCTATGTAACACAATGTCTAGGTCAATCAGACCAAGTACAATTTACAATTGTTCCTTCAAATCCTCATAATTTGAACCATTGAGAGTCGGAATACCTTTAATGCTAGTAATATTTGCAGAAATTGTCAAAGAACAAGCAACACACATAAAACTTAAATAATAAAATTAAATTATAAATAGAAAGTTCCATCTACTCATCATTCTTCAATATTAAGTGCTCTTTGGAGTCAGTTAATATTGTCCAACAATTAGGTATAGTAAAAATATGATAATACTTATATGTCAATTAATCATCTTTCTTTAGGCCTATAAACTAATCATGTATTGATTATATGATTATCAAAAAAACAGTTACTACTACCATACATATATGATTCAGTAAAATATTGTTCTGCCTTGGCCTAATCCAGTATTTACATACAACATATATATGATCTTTTATAAATTAGAAAATAAAAATTATTGATATGAGTCACATTGGCAAGGTGAAATTAAAATTATTTATTTATTAAAATATATACTTTAAGCTATGATTCAAAATTATTTTTTAAACACGATACCTTACAAACCTGTATAATAGTTTGGTTAATCAACTGTCAGTTTCATTTATATAGTACATGAAATATACTTTATTAACACCAAATTCCTAAAAGTACGTTACATTATATTTTACTTATAACTATACTCACACAAACGTGCATACCAGTTGAAATATAAATGTCATAGGTATTTCTATAGTACACACTATTCATTGATTTTGGAATATGATGGAATAAAACAAAATGACTCACTAAATTGGTTGCGATTCTTATATTGTGAAGTATTAGTTGATTGACACAGCTTGACACAATTTTATTATGAGTTATCGGAAAACAACATCTTTGTATTTCTAATACATGGTATGGTTACGTACATCCAACCCTCTCATACCCCGCCATAAACGGGAAGCTCTAAGATAATGGAGTAATGTTGTTGTTATAAGTATTGACAATGGCCTTGTTCATTTCACCTACATAGGCAATATGCAGTAGAACTTGAACCAGAAACCAACCAAACTAAGACTTTGACCTAGGCAGTAGGAACTATACAAAAGAACCAGTAATATAAAAATATAGATCAAGACAACATTGGAAGCTCCTCTTTTTCTTTATTGGTAGCCGTATCCTATAACCTTGGTTTGCGACTATGTAAGAAAGACATAAATCCATCCTATCAATCTTATTCCATGTCTAATAAGTGTCTGTCACAATCTTAATTCTTATTTTTGAAACTTTTTTGCATTAATAATTTCGAATTTTCTTGATTTCCCTTCATATTCAGGTAAGAATCCTCATAAACTGGGCTATTGTTATATCCTGTCTCTTTAAACCCTGTAAAGGGAAAGTGGAGCAGCGAGCTAGTCTGCCGAAAGCCAGTGCTTGTCCGGCTGGATTCCATCTGCTTCCTTCCCCCGACCCTTGTTGACAGCTTTTTGCCTTTTTTAAACACGACAAGACGCAGAGGAAGCGTCATAAGCCTCACCTCAAACGACCTAGCCTAATCCTAAGCTAAGTAAGGATGTTGATTCTCGCTCCAATTTAAAACTTCGATATCAAAATTAAAAGATTGATGGACTTGATAACAGAGGCAGGCAATACACTTGTAAACTTGTTGTCTTATCTTTTATATTTCTCATAAGAGAATGAAACAAATTCTGTTGGTTCTCGCCAAATTTGTTCTGATACCAATTGTAGAATTTAAATTTATAATCCTAAGGACCACTTTAGAGAGATGTAACAATTATCTTGTTCTATGTTTTTTCATTATCTTTATTTAGCTTTATCTTCTTATCCTCCTCTTGATCTCTTTGTATAATGGCTGCAAGGTCTTACAGAAGGACAAGATCTTTGTTTTCGATTTCTCTTTTATTTTATTCTACTACAACATTGTAATGTTAGGCCACACAATGTGCTTTCTTTCTTATGAGTATTATCCTTTACAAAGGTTGGTAAGAAGACTTGTTCTTTTATCCCCTTTCTTTGGCCGTGCAACGCAAACCATATATTACCAACCGGGCAAGAAAAAGAAAAACCAAGGATAATAATATCCTTTGATTCTATTAAGAGAGAGTGTATTAAGAGAGAGTGATGGATTGTGTCTTTTGAGAACATGTGTTTGTTTTTTTTTTAAAGGGTTTATGACAACTATTACTTTAGTTCATCATAAACTGATATTTATCAAAACTTTATTTCTACACATTTAAGGATCTATTTCTATAACACTTTATATCTATATAAAATATATTTTAGTGATTATTTAATTATGGATACATAATATAATGAATGATCATTATACGACATATATAATATAAAATTATGCTTTTGATACATATTAAATTATTCGGTTTATACGATATCTTATACATTTCGTATGGTATCAAATCGAACATGAGCTAAAAAAGGATTATGCCTCTATGTGGCAAATTGAAGCAACTTTCTCATATTCGATCATGGGTTCAAAAAAAATAGAAGAAATTGGGAGTTAACAAATGTATAAATGTGAATATCTTTGGTATGAGAAATGGACACATTTGAGATGAAGAAGTACAGGTCTCCGAAGATGACAAGTCAGTTATGAATGAAGCAAGACCATCTAACATTTCAAAGGTACTCATTCTTTAAAAAAAAAAAAAAGATTATTATAGCTTCACTGGAGCATAATTTTATAAAATTAAATTATTTTACTCTATTCTTCTATTTTATTAAGTTAATCGAAGTAAAGACCGTTTCCGGTACACGAAGCTCCCGTGTTCGAGCATAGTTCAGGAAACAGATTAATCACTTCGCGATCTAATGTACACAACATTATCTTACATTGTGCAAGAGACAGTTCCACGACTCGAACCCGTGAATTAGAAAAATCATATGTAATTATTAGTTAAAAGGCTGGTATAAAACTTTGACTCTAACATAAAAATTTTGGGATGCTTTTCCAATCACGTCCTACTCTACCAATTTTGTTTTTACTTAAAGACACGAATCATATAAAGTTCACTTGGCCGCATATTCTACCGTGGAAATATCCGGCCATGAAACTAAACATCACACCCTATTTACAAACTTTCATTCGATGCCGGTGGCATATAACTGATTTGAGCCAACAGAAAAGAGCAGATGGATGAAAGGAATTCACAACAACAACATTACTCATTGTCTTAGAGGCTCCCGCCTATGGCGAGATATGGAGCATCAGATGTACGCAACCATATCCATGTGTTAGAGACACACAAACGTTGTTTCCCGATTACCTATAATGATGACTCGTAATGGATGAAAGGAATTCGAGATAGGATAACTCTAGGGAGGAAAAAACGAGGAAGTGGAGGCGGATGATCATACGCCTCGCTTTTTTAATTAAAAAAAATAGTTTTGAATAAAAAAATTATTGTAATTATAAAGACTTGCTCTAAAGATTTCCTCTTACATTTAAAAAGATCTTAACAAATCTTGTTCTAAAGAAATAAATAAGGTTATCGTGAAAGATCTGGGTCAAAACTATTTTGGCATATTAATTGAGTAATCTTGGTGATGTATCTCGGAAAAACAACAGTTTTAGGACTATATTTTTAGAATATACCCATCATTCATATCAAGGCCATGAACGTCATTTCAACCAAAAATGGATTTTTTTTAGTTTTGCACATGAGTCATTTTACTTTATATTTATGGTGTATTTGATGAGGATTATATTCACGGTAGCTGATAAGTAGAACAATGCTTTGTAAAAGAGAGACCAAGATATTGTTAATGCCATGTTACTTGTGAATTTGACTAAAAAGAGATTATAACAAATGAGAGATGATTGGTGCTCCGTAATTTATTTTTATGACAAAATTAGTGTTCATGTTCTTGATGTAGATGATAAAGAAAGAAGCATAGCAAGTAATACAAAACAAACCTTTATCATTTTCGAATCAATGTATTTTTTGCATTTATTGATCTACAACTTTAAAAGCTCAACAATTTTATTTGATGAGGTCACATGTAATTGCTTATTTGTATGGTTAGTTTGAGTCCACTTGATACATATCCCTTTTGATAAATCAACATTTCTTGTACATGTTCAATGTTATCCTTGTGGGTATTCAAATATTGACGTGTTACGACTTGTGGATGAACTTGATACTTTCATGTATGATATAAAGAGAGATGATAGATTTCAAGGGTTGAAGGATATTGGTAAGTTTTCAATGAAGTTAGTTGAAATGAAAAAACATAAAATATATCAATTCATTTATTTTTACTAGTTAAATGGAATTGATTCTTTCCGTGACTATTAAGTGTAGAAAGAGCAATTTCGTCAATGAAATCAGTTATAAATTGTGAAATAGTATAAACAACCGATTCTTAAATAATTGTTTGGCTACGTGAAATGAAAAAATATTTCTTTTTGAAAGCGAAAAATGATGATATTTTGTAACGCTTCCAAAAATTGAAGGCTAGCCGAGGACATTCATAATTTTATTTGAATTTGTGATAGTTTGTATTTACTTCAAAGTTTGTATGTATTTTGGATATTAACGATTTACGGTTGTAATAGATTATGTATAAAAACATTTATTTTATAAGTTTTTTTATACTAAACGAAATGCGGATACCCTTCTAAGATTATTACAACCGGCATTAAGTGGAGATCAAATTGAGACTACTTCCCTTCGACATTTTGTCGGAGGAATTTATATTAGGCCTAAGGAGAGAAATGCATGATTGTTATGTATATGTTTGAATAATTTTAAAAGCATGATTTTATTAAATGATAAAATATTGATGAAGTGTAAAAAGATGTTAAAAAACTACTTTGAAAATAACAAATGATTTAAACAAATAGGAAGTAACATCGATCTCTCAAATTAAAACACATTGATTAATCGATGAGTACATCAGTCTCTCGAAAGCGACATAGATCAATTGATATGTATAAAGATCAAAATCTGAAAACCTATTATAAGACATCAATCTTCTAACCTGAACCACATATATCGATCGAAATACACATCATACCGTATATAGATCGACCGATGTCAGACTGATTAAAAATGAAACCATACTGTAAGACATCAACCTCTCACTCTGAGTAATATGGATCGATCGATTTATAATCCATCTCTAAATTTGAGACATAGATCTATCAACGTCAGTCAAAATTGAAATAATTTTCTTATTATATGATAAGTTTGTAAGCATTTTTGCTACACATATAATTTCTTTTATATATGTTAAGTTTTTATAACATCTCATCTATGTTCATAATGATTCTATGTTTAAACTCGATATATTATAGTGTCACTTACATGTAATGAAAGTTTTGACAACTTAAAATAAGGAAAAAAGAGTGCTTTTGAGTTTCTGTAGAGCTACCTTTCAAGAATGATAAAATGACACAAAAATGGTGTATCTTTACAAGGTTATTTGACATAATTGGGTTTTAAGGGCATTTTTGTTATTTTGGCTACAATGGCATTTTGGTCATTTACACAAGCTTATTTTTTATGTAAAGCTAAAATGTTTACGATATGGTCTTTTTATTTATGGTATTCACGATCTTCATAGTATTCATGGTCTTCATATATTTATCAACCATATGTTATAAGGACTTTGGTTCTTTTGGAATTATCATTTATCAGAGTGTGACTTTTATTTTGTCATACTATATGGTCTTTATGGTATTCTTGTATATATTATTCTTAGCTTCTCTATTATTATTTTTGGCAGAATATTGCTCATATGTTTGATGAAAATTTGAGAAAATGGGAATCGGTTTAGATCAAATAGTGATATTTACTATTCAATCTGTCCTCACTATTATCCATTTATTATTGTTCATAAAATATGACTTTCCACTCATTTTCAAACACAAAAAAAGTTGATATATGTGCGTGTGAGGTAGACAAATCAAGTGTGGATATATATGCAAGACTACACTACATGGACCAACCGAAACACTTCGAATTGACTTGTTGGAAAAAGTTACTCCCTTGGCATCCAAAGTGACACATATTTGGTTTGTTGAGAGATGAAAGGGGATTGAATTGGTCAGCTCTTATCATTCCAAGTTAGTATTTTGGTTGAGTAAAAAGTGGAGGAGAAAAGGGCTATTCAAGCTATGTGGCTTTTATCACAAAATTGCTGAAATTTTATGTCATTTTGGTGTAAATTTTGGCCATAAGGTGGTGAAAAATGAGGTGAATTGAAGATCTTAAAGGTGCCAAATGTGCACAGTGGTGGGGTGTTCATCCAATCAAATAAAAACAAGTAAGATTAATGACATTAAAGTTGACACGTGTGTTGAATTAGGACCGAGAACACAAGGAAAGAAAACACTACAATTGAAGAAGTTGAATTGATTAACAAACTCTTTTAATTGCAGAAGCTCAACTTACTTACATTTTTCTAACTACTACAAGCTATTTATAAAGAAAGATTTAACTAACTTGCCCAACTAATTCCTATTCTTGCGCTTTACTCCCTACTCTTGCGCCTTACTCTTCTACTACCATAACACGTGTCAATCTCAGCTCGACCTCAGCTATCCTCAGCATCTCGGCCTCACCTCGGCATTTCACCCTCAGCATCTCGTCCTCAGCATCTCAGCCTCAGCATCTCAGCACTCTCAGCCTCAGCATCTCAGCACCTCAGCCTTAGCACGGCTGGTGTTGTAGATTTCAACACTCTCCCTCAACACCAGCTCTTATCATTCCCAGTTTTGATCGAAACATCACCATCCTCGTTCCACTGAAACCTTTTGTGAACACATCAGTAATCTGATTTTCTGAATTCACATGTTCCAACGCTATCTCGTCTTTCAGCACCTTTTCTCGAATAAAGTGATAATGAACTTTAACATGCTTCGTCCTAGCATGAAACACTGGATTTTCAGCTAGCTGAATTGAGAAAATATTATCACAGTATAACTTCACAGCATCTTCAATTGACTGATACAATTCTTTGAGCAATTGGACAAGCCACACACATTCTTGAGCAGCTGCTGCTACTCGATACTCTGCCTCAGTTGTCGAAAGAGAAACAGTTGGTTGCCTATTACTGCTCCAGGATACAGCCCCTGTTCCTAGGAAGAAAACATAACCAGATGTTGAACGTCTGGTATCATGATCACCTGCATAGTCAGCATCACAGAACCCAACAATCTTGAGCTCGGCTCCTTTCCTGTACTGCACTCCGAGACTAGACGTTCCTTTAACATATCTGAGGATTCTCTTCGCAGCTTCTAGGTGTGGTTTCTTAGGACTCTGCATAAACCGACTTACTACTCCAACTGCACATGAAATATCAGGCCTGGTCAATGTTAGATATATTAAACTTCCGACAAGCTGCTGGTACACAACAACATCCTCTAGATCTTTCCCTTCATGAGCACTTAAACTTAGGCTTGGCTCCATGGGAGACGTCATAGGCTTACATTGATCCATTCCAGATCTTCTTAGTAAGTCATTTGCATATTTCTCCTGATGCAGCATAATTCCCTCTTCTGTCTGTTCAACCTGAAGTCCGAGAAAGTGATTCAAGTGGCCGAGTTCCTTCATTTGAAATCGTATGGATAGATTCTCCTTGACCTGCTGAATTTCTTCACTAGTATCTCCTGTGATGATTAGATCATCTACATATGCTAGCACTATAGATACTTTGTCTCCAACCCTTTTGACGAACAAACTTGAGTCTGAGCTTGTCATTTTGTAGTCACAATGAACAAGAAATTCAGCAAACTTACTATACCACGCCCTTGGCGCTTGTTTTAATCCATACAACGCTTTCTTTAGCTTGCAAACAAAGGTTGGCTTTAACTGGTCTTCAAACCCCTTTGGCTGTTCCATGTAGATCTCATGGTCCAGCTCATCATGCATAAATGCATTCTTCACATCCATCTGCAACAAGTTCCAACTTTTGCTTGCAGCTATAGCTAGTAACACCCGAATAGTTGTTAACTTGGCTACTGGACTAAAGGTCTCGTCATAGTCCAAGCCATACTGTTGAGAGAAGCCTCTAGCCACCAACCGAGCCTTAAATCTTTCAATAGAGCCATCTGCTCTTCTCTTCAACCTGTACACCCATTTGCATGAAACAGGTTTCACGTCTTCAGGCTTTGCTACCAGCTCCCATGTCTGGTTCCTCTGCAGAGCTGACATCTCTTCCTTCATAGCGTTAATCCATTCAGGTTTCTTTGCTGCATCATCATAAATCTCGGGCTCAGCTTCATCTTCAATGATGGCTGCATTTGCATACCTGGGATTAGGCCTCCTGATCCTGTCAGACCGTCTGAGATGATGCTGCTCCTCTTCTTCTTGGTGCCGAGCTGGAACTTCTTCTTGAGCAAGCTCCGGCTCTTTTCTGCCATCCTCGAGAAACACTTTATCTTTGCTTGGTTCGGCCTCTGCTTTGTTAAGAGACTGATCTCGGCTGTCTGATGTCCACCAAGCTAAGGCTTCATCAAACACCACATCTCTGAAAGTGTAGCATCTTCCAGTTGTAGGATCACAGCACCTCCAACCTTTCTTCTGATCATCATACCGTACAAAGATACACCTAGCTGCCTTCTTTTCCATTTTAGTTCTCAGGTGATCAGGGATGAATACATAGCACATGCTTCCAAATACACGGAAATAGCTTACTGAGGGAGTTTGATTCATCAATACCTCATATGGAGACTTGAAGCTCAGCCTCTGCTGTGGTGATCTATTTATCACGTAGGCAGCTGTTCTCATCGCCTCGGCCCAAAATCTGCCAGGAACAAGCTTTGCATGAAGCATGCTACGACGTGTTTCGGCCAGATGTCTATTTTTCCTCTAAGCTACTCCATTCTGTTTTGGAGTGTACTCACAGGTCAGCTGCCTCTTGATTCCATTCTTTAATAGAAACTCAGAGAACTCATCTGAGATGAATTCTCCTCCATTGTCCGACCTCAGGCAGAGGAGCCTTCTGCCGAGCTTGGCTTCCATCTCGGCCTTGAAATCTTTAAACTTGATGACAGTTTCTGATTTCTCCTTCATGAATTTGACCCACACAAACCTGGAGAAGTCATCAATAAAGGTAACCATATACTTCATACCTTTTATTGATGCTTGCTTTACTGGTCCAAACACATATGAGTGAATCAACTCCAATGCAGCTTTGGCTCTAAACTTTGACTCTTCATATGGTAGTTGATGAGCCTTACAATATTGACACCCTGCACAAACCAAGTCTTTCCTCACCTCCAACTTTGTCAGACCTCTCACCAATGACTTCTTTATCATCTCATCCAGTTTGGCATAGCCGACGTGACTCAGCCTTTCATGCCATAAATCTGTCGTCTCTGACTTTCTTGTTTTGTCAACATAAGCAGTCTCAGCAGACATTACATATATTGAGTTTACCTTCTTCCCTTTCATCACGGGCTTTTCTCTTACTTCAACGTGGTGTGGCCCAAACAGCACATAGTTTCCTGCTTGTGTCAATTGAGGGACTGAAAGAAGGTTCTTTTTCATACCTGGAACATGATAAACGTCTTCTAGTGGAATATTCATCTCGGCCTGCTGAGGTGAAATCATTGTTTTCCCAACATGAGTTATCTGCAGTTTGGTGTTATCTGCAGTAACTACCATCTGATTTCCCTTGTATTCTTTCACATCTGTGAGCCTTCTCCTGTCTCCAGTCATGTGATTAGAGCAACCGGGATCCACAATCCAGTCAAGTTCATAGTTGACCTGACTGGTTGTAGCCATAAGGGCGTGCTGCTCTTCCTCTGATAACAATACCTCTTCAATGGCCAGTAGTGCTTCTGTATCCCACTCCATCTCATCCCTTGAAGCTGCTACATTGCTCTCAACTGTTTTTGTTTTTGACCAACAATTCCGAGCTCTATGGCCATTCTTCCCGCACTTGTAGCAATTCCCTTCAAACCTCTTCTTGTTGCCACCTTTTTCTTTTGCTTCACCTCGGCTCGGCTGCTCTGCACCTTGGCCCCTCGGTGTCATACCCCGTGATTTTCGAGTTCAACGTCAAATAAATTTAAAACAACTTAAAATAAAACTATAATAATTATGTATGTTTATGAGGGCTAGTGAAATAAAATGTAAGTGGATAAATAGTCAAAAGTTGGAAAATTACCAAAATTGCACCTCTCCCCCAATTAAATGTTGAGGGAGTTGCACAAATCATGCACAACTCCCCATTAAGGCCATGAAACCGCCAGTTACAACATAAAAGAGAGGGGGAAACGTCTAAGAGAAGGAGGAGAAAGGAAGAGAAAAGAGAAAGGAGAAGAAGAGAAGGAAAAAAGAGCGGCCAATCTAGGTTCAACCTTTTCCGAATCCTGCAGTACACTCGTAAGGCTATCTAGAAACAAAGGCAAGTAATCATCCTATACGCTTTACGCAAATTTTGATTCTATAGGCCCTATGTTCTTATAAAGAGAAAATCTGGATCGCACATTAGTAACTTTGATTTGTTGATGTTAAATGCTTTACTATATGTAATTGTTGTTGTTGATGGAGTAAATCATGTTCTTTGGGCCAAATTCTGAAAATGATTATGTTATGATCTTTTTTGACAAACATGCCCTTAAACTATGATCTTTGGTGTAAATATCGCTTTATGATAGGTTACTGTGTTTTTCAACTTTTGTCTTACATGATTCAAGATGAATGGAGAAAGGTTGAGGGTGAAGAAGGTGACTTGCTGCAAATAGAGCGTGGGTTAGAAGATTGATGATTCATTAGAGATGTGAACAATAGAAGGTATAAGGTTGATGCAAACCGATAGATGTAAGGATTAAACTCATGTTAGTTGTATGTCAAGCATGATGAATCTAGGTGCTAAGATGGATCTTGAAGTGTAAACATGAAAGGGTTGAAGGAGAAAGTTAGGTATGAATTCGAAGTGAGTTAACGATATGAAAGGGCATAAAGGTACGAATAGGGTGTGTTTGAGGAAGTATGATTGAGCAAGGTTAAGTGTGAACTCGATATGATTTTTGTAATACTAAAGAGCAAGAAAGGGTACGAGCATGGTGTGCTTAAGCTTCAGGACTTTGTACTTGATATGTAAAGTGTGTATGCATGTTTACATGTTTGATATGATGTTTCATGAGCATTCTGCATCATGACATGACCACTTTGCATTTCGCCATGAGTTTCGTTTTGCAAAAAGAATACGAGTTTGAAAAGAATATTAAAGTTATCAAAAAGCAACTGTGGTTGCTGGTTGATCACAGGGTATAAAAGTCACGCCTGCGAAAGCAGGGTATAAAGCGTGATCTGTGAATCAACAGCAGGGCATAAAGTATTTTATGGGGCCGTGGACCTATCAGCACGGAAAATAAAGTTATTTTGTGTGGCCGTGGACCTATTAGCACGGATATATGATATATGTAATGAGGCCGTGGACCTATCAGCACGGATATATGATATATGTAATGGGGCCGTAGACCTTTCAGCACAGGGTATAAAGTTATATGTTATGGGGCCGTGGACCTTTCAGCATGGGGTATAAAGTTATATGTTATGGAGCCATGGACCTTTCAGCACGGGGTATAAAGTTCTATTTGCTGTGGACTGATCACCCACATGGTATAAAGTTCTGCTACGCGAATAATATGATAAGAAGTTTTATGAAAAGTTTGCGAAATGACACGCATGACATGTTTACGAAAGAAGACATATGCATGAGTGTTGTGTGTGGTTTTGAAGAAGTACATGCATCATGTTACACGAAGCATAAGATTTGACATGCAAGAAATGTTACTAGCATATGTTCTGTTTATGTAGTATGTTTGGCTCTACATGTGTTGGTTTCATTTTGTGTGTTAATTATGTGGCTTATATGGATTTGATGACTTGTTATAAAGATGTTATTTGCCAACCCGAGCACCTTATTTTGGGCATTGATTTATATACTGGTGACTCGTCGTGTGTGATCCTGTAAGGTGTATAGACGGGTTACTTGCTGGTGATGTTTTCGCTAAGAATAATTACTCTATCTGCTTTTCAGGTGAGCCAAAGTACAAGATGATTTTTGTAGAAGATATCGGCGAGTGGGCTCATTAGGTCGATAGTCACTAAAATGGACGGGCTTACAGTCCTTATCCTTTAGTTGAGGGATTTACTGTTAAAACTTTGTATCGAAAGATACTTTAGACACTCTCTTTACATGTATTATTTCCGCTGTGTTTCATGTGGGATAATATTGTTATTGAAGTTTTTAATTCTACGATGTTTCCGCTGATTTATCTTACGTCATGAATGACATGTGCTTGATCTGCTTTGACGTTTCGTAGTTCTCGTAATATGCTACGGCGGGTGCACTGGTACCGATGTCCAGTATCAGGTCGGGGCGCTACAGGTGGTATCAGAGCCTAGGCTTCAGATCTATCTCAGAAACTTAGGTTCATGATCTTTTAGCCATTAAGATATGATTTTCCCTTAAGTTTGATCCTTAGGTATAAGTGCTGATTATCTAGAGTCTAAGTATGATCTGGGTTGGGTGTGTGCGAGCGCGTATATCATTTAACTTTCTATAATAATTTTAATTTTGGACCCCACCGATCTCTTGGACACAATTCTGTGATGCCTTTTTGAAGAATTACGTGCCCGAGACAGCAACCTTAGGCAAGATAATGGCATTCGACAGGCTAAAACGGGGTCGGATGACAATGTCGGAGTATGCCGACCAGGTCCATGCTTTGGGTAAGTTCGCTCCTGCGATTATGTCTGATAATCGCTTAAAGATGACAAAGTTCAAGTGAGGTTTGGACTTAAGAATTCAGTCAGCAATTGTAAGCGCATGGATGAGAACCTACGAGGACATGATGGATGCATGCTTTCGCGTCGAGAGTGATTTCCATAGAGTGGCGGCAAGAGAGGCCGATGCAGGATACTCTGACAAAGGTAAGAGGTTAACAGAAGAGATTTGAGTTGGTGGCAGGCCAGGACGTTTGGTTAAGATTCAGAAGAGAGGCCCGGTTGGGAAAATTTCAGAGACCCCACCACAAAATCTAGTTGTACAACAGGCCATAGGAGTTGACGCATTGCAATAAGAGTCATGACGTTGAATGTAGAAAGTTGGCAAGAGTATGCTACCAATGCAGACAGATGGGTTATCTCATTAGAGATTGATTTCAGAGATGAGGAAGAATGCTTTGGGAGAAGCGGCTCAGCAGCCGAGGACGAATGCTCGCGTCCATGTCATGACTGACACAGATATTTAGGAAGCCACCGACGTAGTATGATGGACAATTTTAGTGAATAAGATATTTGCCAATGTACTTTTCTATAGCGGTGAGAACCACTTTTTCGTGGCAAATGGATTCGCTACGCGCCTTTGTGGTTGACTAGAATAGTTGAAGTTATCAGCGTGTGGTCTAGACCCACGAGTGTCATTGAAGTGCGGAGTTTCTTGGGTCTAGCTAGTTATTACGGGAAGTTTGTCGAGGGACTTTCGACAATCGCGATGCCCCACAGTCAGCTTGCTCAAAAGAAATCCAAGTTCGAGAGGACGGCAGAATGCGAGAAAAGATTCACAAAGCTTAAGAAGAGATTAACCACATCTTCATTATTGGCTCAACCCTCATGTACAGAAGGGTTTGTGATCTATAGTGATGCGTCAAGAAATGGCCTAGGTAAGTAAACTGTAGCATAAGTTATGATTTTCTATCCAAATCGAGTTTAGGTTAATACTTCACTTGTAGGTTGTGTTTTGATGTAACATGGGCTAGTTACGCATATGCTACGAGGCAACTAAAACCTTACGAACAAAATTATCCGACATATGATCTTGAGCTTGCAGCAGTTGTGTTTGCCCTGAAGATTTGGCGGCACTTTTTATATGGGAAGAAGTGTACTATGTTTACTAATCGTAAGAGCCTAAAATATCTGTTCTTCCGGAAGGAGTTGAACATGGGACAGCGGCGATGGTTGGAAACGCTAAAGGACTACGACTTGACCATTAATTACCATCTGGAAAAAAAGCTAATAAAGTGGCTGATGCACTAAACAGAAAGTCTAACCATGCATGATAATAACCATTGGAGAGAGAAATGGAATAATTGGTCTATATTCGATTGACTCCAAGGTGAAAAATTTTAATAGCATTGACCATCACATCGAGTCTGATTGATCGGGCGGAAGAAGCTCAGAAGAATGATAAGACTTTGAGTGTTATTGCTGAGAAACTGAGGTATAGTCAGGTTGATGGATTTCAGGCTAATGATGACGGGAGCCTATAGTTCAGTGGGTGACTATGTGTTCCTGAGGTGGATGAATTTAGATAGAAATTTTGTAGGAGGCTCACAGTTCGAATGTTATTGATATATCCTGGTAGCACCAAGAAGTACAGAGATCTCTGACAATATTATTGATGGTGTAAGATGAAGAGGCATATTGTAGAGTTCATTGAGAGAAGTCTGGTGTGTCAGCAAGTTGAGACTGAACACCAGCAACCTGGTGGATTAGTGATGCCGTTGGAGCTTCCAAAGTAGAGATAGGAACTTATTACGAGGGACTTTGTGGTTGGTTTACCGAAAATAAGAAGTGGATATAACATGATTTTGGTGATTGTGGATCGGTCAACCAAGGCTGCACATTTTCTATCCGTCTCAAGGGAAGTATCTCTCGATAAGTTGGTAAATTTGGATGTGGACAACATTCACAGCCTGCACGGTGTTCCCATGAGCAAGTGTCTGAACGAGATCCACGGTTTACTTCCAAGTTCTAGGCACGGAATTAAGGGTAAGCACAACATATCATCCCCGAACTGATGGACAGTCTGAGCGGACTATTCAGACCTTAGAAGACATGCTAGGGGCTTGTATCCTAGACTTCAAAGGAAGTTGGGACGGAATGGTTAAATTAATGGAGTTTTTGTATAATAACAGTCACCGCAGTGCAAGTGATATGGCTTCTTTCGAAGCGTTGTATGGAAGGAAGTATAGGTCCCCAGTTTATTGAGATGAAGTCAGCGTGAGGATCATCACTGGACCTGAGTTACTTGAGAAGACACTGAAGAAGGGTGAAAGTCACTCGAGAAAGACTCAAGTCGGCTCAGGAGTTGGGTGGATTCTAAACGGCAGTCTTTGGAGTTTAATGTAGGTGTGAAGGTTTATTTGAGAGTATCACATACAAAAGGGTATTATAAGATTTGGAGTGAAAGACACCTATTGGTCCTTATGAGATACTTGAGAAGGAGGGAGTTTTGGCATATGAGTTGGCATTACCTCCGGTATTGGCGCAAGTCCACAACGTTTTTCATGTGTTACAGTTAAGGAAGTATGTGACGGATCCGACCAATGTACTCGAAACACGACCTTTGGAACTCAATAGTGATGTTATCTATGAAGAGGTATCAGTAAGGATTGTAGACCCGAAAGAAGAAGTGTTGAGGAAACGGGTAATCCCTTATGTGAAGGTACAGTGGAGAAATCACACGGAACTGGAAACTACTTGGGAACTTAAAGAACAGATGTGGGAGAAGTATCCTCAACTCTTCACCTAAGGTATGTAAGTTTCGGGGACGAAACTTTTTGTAAGGGGGGTGGAATGTCATACCCCGTGATTTTCGAGTTCAACGTCAAATAAATTTAAAACAACTTAAAATACAACTATAATAATTATGTATGTTTATGAGGGCTAGTGAAATAAAATGTAAGTGGATAAATAGTCAAAAGTTAGAAATTTGCCAAAATTGCCCCTCTCCCCCAATTAAATGTTGAGGGAGTTGCACAAATCATGCACAACTCCCCATTAAGGCCATTAAACCGCCAGTTACAACACAAAAGAGAGGGGGAAAACGTCTAAGAGAAGGAGGAGAAAGGAAGAGAAAAGAGAAAGGAGAAGAAGAGAAGAAGAGAAGGAAGAAAGAGCGGCCAATCTAGGTTCAACCTTTTCCGAAATCCTGCAGTACACTCGTAAGGCTATCTAGAAACAAAGGCAATTAATCTTTCTATACGCTTTACGCAAGTTTTGATTCTATAGGCCCTATGTTCTTATAAAGAGAAAATCCGGATCACGCATTAGTAACTTTGATTTGTTGATGTTAAATGCTTTACTATATGTAATTGTTGTTGTTGATGGAGTAAATCGTGTTCTTTGGGCCAAATTCTGAAAATGATTATGTTGTGATCTTTTTTGACAAACATGCCCTTAAACTGTGACCTTTGGTGTAAATATCGCTTTATGATAGGTTACTGCGTTTTTCAACTTTTGTCTTAGATGATTCAAGATGAATGGAGAAAGGTTGAGGGTGAAGAAGGTGTCTTGCTGCAAATAGAGTGTGGGTTAAAAGATTGATGATTCATTAGAGATGTGAACAATAGAAGGTTTAAGGTTGATGCAAACCGATAGATGTAAGGATTAAACTCATGTTAGTTGTATGTTAAACATGATGAATCTAGGTGCTAAGATGGATCTTGAAGTGTAAACATGAAAGGGTTGAAGGAGGAAGGTGATGGGAGGAAGTTACTGCAGAAAATTGCAGTTCTGGAACCGTGAGAACACTTCGAACATCTGCTTTAGGCGCTTCAAGTCACATAAGGCGCTTCATGTAGGCGTTCGATGTGTCACAGCACATTCCAGAACACTTCGAACACCTCCAAAGGCGTTCGATGTCACATAAGGTGCTTCATGTAGGCGTTCGATGTATACCAGCACATTCCAGAACACGTCGAACGCCTAGTATAGGCGCTCCAAGTCACTTTAGGCGCCTCAAGTAGCGTACCAAGTGTACTGGAAGTCTCTTTGACCCACTAAGCGCCCCATGTTTGTGTGATAACTATATTCTCTTCCTTTGATAATAAAATACGAGGGTATTTGAGGTGTACTTGAGGTGTAAACATTAAGTGTGAATGAGTAAGGTTAAGTATGAATTCGAAGTGAATTTACGATACGAACGGGCATGAGATGGTACGAATGGGGTGTGTTAGAGTTGTAAACATTAAGGGTGAATGAGTAAAGTTAGGTATGAATTCGAAGTGAGTTAACGATATGAAAGGGCATAAAGGTACGAATAGGGTGTGTTTGAGGAAGTATGATTGAGCAAGGTTAAGTGTGAACTCGATATGATTTTTGTAATACTAAAGAGCAAGAAAGGGTACGAGCATGGTGTGCTTAAGTTTCAGGACTTTGTACTTGATATGTAAAGTGTGTATGCATGTTTACATGTTTGATATGATGTTTCATGAGCATTCTGCATCATGACATAAACACTTTGCATTTCGACATGAGTTTCGTTTTGCGAAAAGAATACGAGTTTAAAAAGAATATTAAAGTTATCGAAATGCAACTATGGCTGCTGGTTGATCGCATGGTATAAAAGTCACGCCTGCGAAAGCAGGGTATAAAAGCGTGATCTGTGAATCAACAGCAGGGTATAAAGTATTTTATGGGGCCGTGGACCTATCAGCACGGAAAATAAAGTTATTTTGTGGGGCCGTGAACCTATCAGCACGATATATGATATATGTAACGGGCTGTGGACTTTTCAGCACGGTGTATAAAGTTATATGTTATGGGGCCGTGGACCTTTCAGCATGTGGTATAAAGTTCTGTTTGCTGTGGACTGATCACCCACATGGTATAAAGTTCTGCTACGCGAAGAATATGATAAGAAGTATTATGAAAAGTTTGCGAAATGACACGCATGACATGTTTACGAAAGAAGACATATGCATGGGTGTTGTGTGTGGTTTTGAATAAGTACATGCATCATGTTACACGAAGCATAAGATTTGACATGCAAGAAATGTTACTACCATATGTTCTGTTTATGTAGTATGTTTGGCTCTACATGTGTTGGTTTCATTTTGTGTGTTAATTATGTGGCTTATATGGATTTGATGACTTGTTATAAAGATGTTATTTGCCAACCCGAGCACCTTATTTTGGGCATTGATTTATATACTGGTGACTCGTCGTGTGTGATCCCGTAAGGTGTATAGACGGGTTACTTGCTGGCGATGTTTTAGCTAAGAACAATTACTCTATCTGCTTTTCAGGTGAGTCAAAGTACAAGATGATTTTTGTAGAAGATATCGGCGAGTGGGATCATTGGGTCGATAGTCACTAAAATGGACGGGCTTACAATCCTTATCCTTTAGTTGAGGGATTTACTGTTAAAACTTTGTATCGAAAGATACTTTAGACACTCTCCTTTACACGTATAATTTCCGCTGTGTTTCATATGGGATACTATTGTTATTGAAGTTTTTAATTCTACGACGTTTCCGCTGATTTATCTTACGTCATGAATGACGTGTGCTTGATCTGCTTTGACGATTCATAGTTCTCGTAATAGGCTACGTCAGGTGCACTGGTACTGATGTCCAGTATCGGGCCGGGGCGCTACACTCGGCTCACTATCTTCCCTTTCACTTGAGATCGTCTGTTGAGCTCGTTGCTTTGTGTTCCACCTGCCCTTGTTGGAAAACAGGGCCTGCTCATCAGCCTTTATAGACACACTTCCCATTTGTTTAGTCAGAGCCTCCTGTCCGGCTAACAAATTTTCAAACTCAACAAGTGATGGATGTGTAGGCCATCCCTGTACTGCAGCAACGAACCCCCTATATTCTGGATTTAGTCCGTGAATAATAATTCTCTTTGTCCTCAAGTCTCCAATACGAGCTTCTGGATCCGATTCCGAGATCTCTCTGTACAACAATTTCACCTTATGAAAATACTGAGCAATGGATAGATTTCCTTGAGAGATAGACAATAGCTCACTTTCAAGCAACTGGAGTCTAGTGTCATTTCTCTTAGAGAACAGCTTGGCAAGTGTCTCCCAAGCTGTCTTTGGAGTTTGAGCATCTTGGATGTGCTCCAACACTTCCTCTTCCAGTGTTGTCTTGAGTGCAAAAATAGCCTTCCCTGCCTTGATCTTCCATTTTCTTAATGCTCCATTTGTATCTTCAACCTCGGGCGGTGATACTTCGCTACCATTTACAACTTTCCATAAATCTTGTCCCTGCAAGTAAGACGACATGCAGGTCTGCCATGTGTTGTAATTTTGATGATTCAATTTCTTAATTCCTCCAATTTGTAACTCACTCATTTTTATGGAAAGAATGGATTTTGAGAGTTTTGGAATATAACCTGGCTCTGATACCAGATGTTGAATTAGGACCGAGAACACAAGGACAGAAAACACTACAATTGAAGAAGTTGAATTGATTAACAAACTCTTTTAATTGCAGAAGCTCAACTTACTTACATTTTTCTAACTACTACAAGCTATTTATAAAGAAAGATTTAACTAACAAATCCGAAAAAAATAAGACCACTAACTTGCCCAACTAATTCTTATTCTTGCGCTTTACTCCCTACTCTTGCGCATTACTCTTCTACTACCATAGCACGTGTCAATCTCAGCTCGACCTCAGCTATCCTCAGCATCTCGGCGTCACCTCGGCATCTCGGCCTCGACATCTCACCCTCAGCATCTCAGCATCAACATCTCAGCCTCAGCATCTCAGCACTCTCAGCCTCAGCATCTCAGCACCTCAGCCGTGCTACGGCTGGTGTTGTAGATTTCAACAATGTGAGTATCCAAATCATTTTAAGGGGTTGCTCACACCTATAAATAAGAGTATGATTGAAGAAAGAAAATCACCTTGAACTCTCTTCTTCCTCACTTCTTCTTCTTCTTCATTCTTGTTCTTCACTCTTGCAGCTAAGTTGTATTGTTTTGAGTTATTATTTTGCTGCAATTACACCTCTTTTATTCATAAAAGTCGTAATTGATAAGTCATTTTATAAGGCTACATCAATCGGTAGTGAGGTGTTTGATTAATTATTGTTGTTAATGGTTGTGTTTAGGTCTTGATTGGAGTTCGTGTATAACCCAAGAATCAAATACTTTGTAAGATGAAATGTGACTACTAAATGGTGAAAATCCAAGAAAAAAGTCTTCCTTGGGACTGGAGCAGGTCACATTCATCGAACCATCATAAATCTTCGGTGTTCTTGTTTTCTTCTTTACTTTTCTGTTTTTGACAGTTTGGTATTTGAGTTTGCACGCTGGTTTGAACCAGTAAAACGTCTTTAAAATCATTGAGTTTGGTGACAATAAACTTTAGACTGTTAGCTATCATTTTTAACAAGAATCATCGAATTTGACAAAGGAAAGTTAGGCATTTAGTCTTTGAAAGATTATTTCTTCATTCTGCCGACAGATTGACCATCTTTCAAAAATGTGTATTTCTAATTTTCTTGAACATATTTTCTGGCCAAGACAATTTGGAAACATAAACTAGACATTCTAAGGTTTATTTTGACACGAGAATTAATCTTTTTGAATAAGTACACAAAAAGTTAGAGTCTTTCAACATTTACTAACTTTCTGTTAAATTCAGTTTAATCTGAGCACGGGAAATTTTATACTTGTTTGAATAGTCAAACTTTTTTTTTTATTTTTTGCTCATATTTGGACGTATTGTGTTTAACACGCTGAAGTTTACTCTTGAAAAGTTCATAATTTTTGGAGTTGCTTACTCAAAGTTACAAATTTTTGAAGAATGGATACTGATTCTGAACATTTCAGAATCAAATTAGAGAGGTTTTCTACATGGTTTCAAAATAGTAAAATTTCTAAAACCACTATTCACCTTCTTCTAGTGGTGTTTGTACATATGTTACGATCCAACAATAATCAATTGATTCACATTCATTTCACATGATTAATGATTTTTTTTTTTTTGAAATTTGAAATTATGCTGTGGAAATGGGAGTACGATGATTATACATTATTTGGTTGGTCTATATTATTCATATTTTTTATTAACCGTTGCATTTTTACTAACATTTCCCCTAAAAACTTAGTTTGCAAATTGATTTATTCTTTACTCTCATCTTACAACCTTTGAAAGCGAAGAATTCAAATTCTATTTAGGTGCATAATTTGCTTCTTTGTTAGTTTATGCAAATTGCGAATTTTACGAAATCTTTAATTCACAAATTATTACGAAAGGTGTGTGAAAGTAATAAATTATAAAATTATTTTTTTTCTGAAAAGTTTATACACGGAGGTGTAAAGATTGAGCCTTTCCAACTACGCTAAGATTATGCCAAGTGGATATATTTTACGCGTAGATTATAACCACTTTTGACAAGAATTTCAAATTTTTTTTTCTTCCTCAACAATAGTTTTGACCCAAGAAGTTTGATTATGGCGTGAAAGCATGCACAATGTATATGTTAAGAGAATGAAATGTATAAAAACCTAATGATATCATAAAATGGTAGTTAAAACTATATTACTAAAGACACATTTATGAATTATTCTTAAACGATGTTTATGATCATATTATTTACTGCGAACATACATAGATAATTATGACAAAAGTATATGAAGAATTCTCATTAGACCGAACAGTGTATTTATAAGTCATCTGGTGTACTAAATTTCCGCGTTTGCGCATGGTTTGGGGAAGAGCCAGATCGCAAATGGTTCGGGGAAGGGCCAGATAGCGAAGCGATCTGATATACGCAGTCTTACCCTATATTTTGTATAAGAGGCTGTTTCCGCAGCTCGAACCCAGGACCTCAAGATCACAAAGCAACAACCTTACCAGTTGCTCAAAGGCATGTCCTCAATAAGTCATCTGCACCTACTTTAACATTAAAAAGTTTCACTAGACCGACCCATCATTTATATTCCTGAGTATATTTTCAATGCTATCACTTGATTATCATCACGAATATAGTGTTATAATCCATGGATTGGAAAACTGCAGTTAATTTATACACAAAGTTTATTGTTTTAACTTCTACCTGTACTTCGACATAGTGTTGAAATATGTCTATATTTATTTAAATGGAGGTCGGCTATGAAGGGTTTAATTGCTAAGGATTCAGATGTCATTCCACTCTTCCTTGAGTCAAATAAGCTCTAATCTGACAGTGGACGCTATGAAGCCTTTGATTGATCTTCTAGAAGGGGAAAATCTATCAGGCATGGAGGATGCTGCATCTGCAATCCTCAATTTGTGCCTTGTCTGTGAGAATCAGTACATTCATTACCAAGAAATCTTAGACCATGTTTTGGTTCATGAGTTGTTGACAATTCTTGCAGTGCTGTCTTCTGACAAGGTGGCCAAAGAGGAAATGGCAATGATCAGTGCGTTGCCTTTTCTCCTCAACATGAAAGAAAAGAGCGACAAAAAAAAAAAAAAAGGCCAAAGAGAAATGCACCGAATTCCTCTACCTAAGATCAGGCAATGGAAATATTGATGAGATGTTCCGAAAACCTAAGGGTTTTTGCTTCTACAAAGTTCCTCCACGAAGGCTGAGCCAAGACCTAAGATCAGGCGAAAAAACGTAGCAGATAAACATATTATTATTACTCTACTATCCTATGTTGGTCAACAGAGACAACATATGAATGTTACTGTACTACCATTTGTACTATCCTTGGTTGAATATTACTGTACTATCCATTGTTGGTCAACAAAAGGACGTTCTCGGTGCACTAGGCTTTCGCGCTTTCCCGGTGTACTAGGTTCCCTTGTTTACGCAGGGTCCGAGGAAGGGACGGATCGCTTTGTAATCTGATATACGCGGTCTTACCCTATACTTTTATTGTGCAAAAGGCTATATCCGCGCTTCGAATCCATGGCATCAAAGTCACAAAGCAGCAATTGTTAGTCAACAGAGACAAAAATGCATGAATATTAGTGTACTATCCTTTGTTGTATCATGTATTGGTCAACAGAGGCAGAAGCAGGAAAATAGGCTGGCCAGAAGATGATTATCAGTTTAAGAACGTATGGCATCCAAACTTCTTGGGAGTGGGTGAAATAACTACAAAAGGTTGATAGCTTCCTTAGAATAATCATGGTGGAACTAAAAGTCAGAGTAGATTTATACAACATATCAATACATAACGCTGGTCTGATAATCAGAGAAGAGCACCTGAACTTTATAAATAAAGACACTCTTACTAGAGATGAGAAACTAGATAATGCGTTTATTAAAAAGGGATTGTTCACAATCCAATGCCAAGTATGTAGTTACGAAATGAAGTAAGAACATAGAGCAGTATGCATAAAATGTGAATCAAAGCTAAGAGCAGCATACATAAAAAGTGAATTGGATACCGGAATACTCCCAAAGACTGAAGCAATGTTTCTGCATCGCACTTTTCAAGCTGCGGAGAACTCAAAAACTACTTCCTGTGAAGTAGCTTTTCTATCCCGTGGTGAAATGTCCTTTCTCAAAATCTGTAGAAAGAAAACATAAATTTAACAGAAATGACTTCACAGAATTCTCGAATTATCCGAAAATGGTGAAAAGTTATGTCTCAGACACGCTGCTACATTGAAGAGAGGAGTTTAGTACAACGTGAGATCCAAATGAGTACCCGCCGTCACGAGCATTCAGCCTGATTGACACTTGCACCGTGATCTTTCCCAGAAAGGTCAACCCCAAGGCCAGACAAATCTTCCCTCAGCAAATCTACACCCTTGAACCGAAGACCTTTGAAACCAGCTTCTATAGCTGCTTCAATGTTCTTCATTCTGGCAAGAAATAAGGGGGAAAAAAATCCAACTGATAAATAGTTCTAGTCTTCTTGGCAAAATTAGGGCACATGCATAAGTATGATATTACAGACGAAATACACAATCACTTTGTATAAGAAATATCAGCATAACCGTAACACCCATCACCCATGGTTGGTTTTGAGGCAAAGCTACACAGTATATGTTATAACCGTGTGTTTTCAAAAAAAAAAAAAAAAAAAAAAGAGAAAGAGATAAATAAGAGATAATGGTAAAATATTTAAATTAGGAAATCTTATCCCTTTCCCTTAATTAACCTTTTAATCCCCTAAATCCCTCTCTCATAATAAACCCTCCTCAAACCCTAACCCTCCTCCTCTCTTTTCTCTATTGCGGCAGCCTCCCTCTCCTCTCTCTCCCACTCAATTTTCGGCCAAGAGAAAAGGGAAAAGAAGGATCTTTGATCCAAGGTTCAAGAGAAGGAAGATCACACCGCCAACGTCATCACACTCTCGTATATCAATCACTTTCGTTAGGATCGAGGTAGGTGCATACTAATTATTCCCTCAAAACGGTATGAAGGTTGCATAGGCAAAAAAGGGTATTTTTATGTGGTTGTTGATGTTTGATTCTTGATTTCGATATTAGATCTTGATTATGTGGCCAATGTGTTTATTTTCCGTTATACGTTCTTGATTTCAATGTGATCTTGTTGTGGTACGTTTCTTTGTGGGGCTGAGAGGTCGTCATACGTGTATGAATATGTGGGATGGGGTGAAAGGTTGAATGAGATTGAGGATTTGGATTGCAGAAATTTCAGAATGGGAATTCTGAAATACGGGGACATCGATCGATCGACGTCCAGCAGCTGAGGGTTCGATGTGCCTCAGAAGAACATCGATCGATCGACGTCTAAAGGGTGAGGGATCGATGTACCTCAGAAGTACATCGATCGATCGACGTCTAAAGGGTGAGGGATCGATGTACCTCAGAAGTACATCGATCGATCGACGTCCAGCAGCTGAGGGTTCGACGTGCCTCAGCTGAACATCGATCGATCGACGTCCAGCAGCTGAGGGTTCGACGTGCCTCAGCTGAACATCGATCGATCGACGTAAGAGGATGACGTCCAACTGTTTTCTTTCCTTTCTCTTGCATTCATGGCACGTGCATGTGCATGAGGTACCCATTGTCTGAGGGCGTGCGTGTTCGGAGGATACGTAGCGTCTACAGGGCGTGGGGGCCGTGATGATACGCAGCGTCGGTCGGGCGTGGGTGTCATGCGATACGCAGCGTCTATAGGGCGTGGGTGTCGTGCGAATACGCAGCGTCTATAGGGCGTGGGTGTCTGAAGATACGCAGCGTCTATAGGGCGTGGGTGTCGTACGATACGCAGCGTCTATAGGGCGTGGGTGTCCAGAACAGCAAGTGGTGGCTAGAGACCATGACGCTGGAGTTAGGTCCCGGGAGCATGCATTGCATATAGGTCCAGGAGCATTTTGCCTGACATGTTTCTAGTTGCGTATGACACGTTATGTGAGCATGCATCACGTACTTGCACATACATCTTGTGTGGATTGTTTACTTTCCGTATAAGTCATGTCGGATTGTTTTATGTCGGTTACATGGAGTGTCTTACTTTCCGGTGGCATGCTATCTGTCTTATGTGGCTACGTGGTAATATCTTTTTGGGTATGTAAGTTTTGTATTGTTTTGAGAGGCACCTACTGAGTGATTACCATCACTCACCCCTACTATTCCATATGTAGCCGAGACGGAGTATGATTATATCTACGTGGAGGATGGGTCCGACACCGTGGAATGGGCTGAGTGACTCGTAGAAGTGCGTGCAGCAAGGATGGAGTCGGGCTTTTTGGTGGTGCCATGGGGTGACACAGACAGTTTAAATTTCAGCTTTACTTTGAAAACAATTTCATGTTTTTTTTTTAAACCTAGACATTTGACCTTGACTTGTAAGGCCCGGTCAGCCTAGAATTAATGTCGTATTTTCTTAAAGTTTGTTAATTTCAAATTAGTGTTGTGACTTATCGTTTCCGCAGAAAGAAAAGGAAAACTTTTCTATGTCAGCACTGACGTGTAGCAGGTTGATGTGACGCCTTGTATTCTCCTGAGTGAGATACGGCGGGTGCACCGTTACCGAGGATGGAGCTCGGGAGCGGGGCGCTACAGGTGGTATCAGAGCCTAGGCTTCAGATACGCCTCGGGAACGTGGAAACTAGTTAATCACCACTAGGATAAGCGATGATCTGTTTTCAAATGATTTTCTTAACTCAAATAAAACGAAGTAGACATAGGCTATGACTAGGGTTTTGGGCGGTGAGTGCCGTTAGTAAGTATACGAAATAGGTTACCCTTTCCTTTGACCTCCATTCTTGTACCTCTTTTCAATACTCTTAAGTCAATTTTGTCTAACGTGCTTTAATCGTCTACAGACGATGCCTCCACGACGTGAGCCGTCAGGGAATGGTGGAAATGACAGAGACGAACGTCAGGGGCAAGGGGCGATCCCCCGAAACCTGGCGGATACACTGGCCAATCTGACGGCCTTAATAGCCCATCAGCAGACGCAAATGGCGCAACAATATACTCAGATGCCACAGCAACAGGCACAGATTGCCCAAATACTTCAGCACACTCAACAGCAACAGCAACAACAACCGCCGCCACCACCTCCACCACAGCAAAGTTTGAGGTTCTATTACAGGGAGATGCAGAACTCCCGGATACCGATGTTCTGGGGTACCACTCGGCCTGAGGAAGCCGAGATTTGGCTCAAAAATATAACTGAACAGATAAGACCGATACAGGTACCCGCAGATCTGAAAGTGGAGGTGACTACCCCGTTCTTGGAAGGGGAAGCTGAGAGGTGGTGGAACGGGGTAAAACGCAAGTTGACTCCACCAGTGACCTGGGAGCAATTTGTTGAGGAATATAAGAAGCACTATGTTCCGGGTAGTGCTATTCAGAGAAGGATGGCGGAGTTCCAGCTGTTGACCCAAGGGTCCATGACGGTGGATCAATACTCTGAGAAATTTCATGAACTGGGCCAATATATGTCATGCATCATGGACAACGAGGAGGCCAAGATGCTAAAGTTCCATACAAGGTTGAGTTTTCGCATCCAGCAGGCGATTGTTTGTGCAGAGACCACCACATTTGAGGGATTGCTGGAGGTATGTCGACGTGTAGAGAGAAATTTGGAAAGGGCAGCTGCACTAGAGAGACTAAAAAGGCCCCGTGAGGAGTTGCATACGGGCAGAACAGGGAGATGGCTGAAAGTACCCCGGCGTCCACAGTCCGGGCAACCATTCCGGCCGGAACGACAGCAGAGGGCAGTAATTCAGACCCCGATGATTGAGGGTCCGGCACCGACCGATGCGCAACCAGTAAGGGCTGCGGCATCTATTCCACGGTGCACATTGTGCGGACGTTTTCATCCGGGACCATGTTGGAAGGATCAGAGAGTGTGCTATAACTGCGGGAAGCAAGACACATAGCTAAGGAATGCTCAGCACCGGCTCAGGTGAACCCGCAGACACAGGCTCAGCAGGGAGGACGAGGTCGGACAAATGCTCGGATACACGCGATGACGGATGCAGAAGTCGAGGAGTCGGGCGACGTGGTGACGGGTACATTTATTTAAGTACTTACTTTCGAAGTTGGATTAAATTTTATGTGTTGTTATGAGTTGTGTGCTAAACCTTGAATGTGGTAGGTGTAATTTTAATTAGCAAAGTGCCAGCAATGTTCTGTTCGATAGTGGAGCAAGTCACTCGTTTATGGCAAAGAGATTTGCCAAGAATCTGGATATTCTTCCCGAATGGATTGAGACTCCATACCGTATACAAGCCGCGGGCGGCCAAGTACTCGTATCTCATCATCGTTACAATGGATGTGAATTGGAGATTAACGGTCTGCAGTTCTCTGCGACCTTGATACCGATTCAGATGTTCGACTTCGACGTTATTCTGGGCATGGACTTCTTGGCGGAGTATCATGCAAATATTGATTGCCGGAAACTCCAAGTTAGCATGAAGACACCAGAATTGGGGGAAACTATCTTTCAAGGGAACCCTAAATTAAAGAGGGTATCCCAGAAGTTTTATTTAACTGCAGCTCAGGCATTTAGAGCGCTAAAGAAAGGAGGAGAAGGATTCCTGATTTACTCAATGGGTGCCGAACAAGAGGTTCCGCAGATCGACCAAATTCCTGTGGTAAAGGAATTTACAGACGTCTTTCCCGAGGAGTTACCAGGACTGCCACCAGAAAGAGAGGTAGAGTTCGAGATCAATCTCATACCCGGTGCAGAACCCATATCCAGGGCACCCTACCGCATGGCTCCAGCAGAGCTCAAGGAGTTGAAGGAACAGTTACAAGAACTGTTGGATCGTAAGTTTATTCGACCCAGTGTATCACCCTGGGGTGCTCCAGTCCTGTTCGTGAAGAAGAAGGATGGGAGCATGAGGTTATGTATAGATTACCGGGAGCTAAACAAGATCACTATCAAAAACAAGTATCCATTACCTCGAATCGAGGATCTCTTTGATCAGCTACGGGTAATGATAAGTTAGAGTTTTAATTTGAACTCTCAGTTATTTCGTTAATTTACACCACTAACGAAATTTCTTCCAGGGGGCTAGAGTGTTTTCCAAAATCGATTTGCGATCTGGTTATCACCAGTTGAGGATCAAATCTGGGGATACAGCCAAGACCGCTTTTCGAACACGTTATGGCCACTATGAATTCTTGGTGATGCCTTTTGGACTAACCAACGCCCCAGCCGCCTTTATGGATCTAATGAACACAGTATTTCGGAAACAACTGGACAAGTTCGTAGTTGTGTTCATCGACGATATCCTGATATACTCTCCCGACGAAGAGACTCACGCGGAGCATTTGAGGGAAGTTTTAGAGACCCTTCGGAGAAGCAAACTGTACGCCAAGTTCAATAAATGTGAGTTTTGGTTGAAAAGCGTAACCTTTTTGGGTCACGTGGTCTCCGAAGAAGGGATTTCTGTAGATCCAAAGAAGGTAGAGGCGATTACCGAGTGGCCTAGGCCTACTAATGTGACGGAGGTAAGAAGTTTTCTTGGACTGGCTGGGTACTATAGGAAGTTTGTCGAGGGCTTCTCATCAATTGCAGTGCCTCTAAGTCAATTGACACAGAAGAAGTCAAAGTTCGAATGGACCACCGAGTGTGAGCAGAGCTTCGCCGAGCTAAAAAGGAGATTGACCACAGCCCCTGTTCTTGCTCAGCCCTCCGCGTCAGAGGGATTTGTCATTTATAGTGACGCATCGAAGAACGGGCTAGGTAGATGTATATAATTTCAAGTTGATTTTGTATACAACTAGAGATGTGGTCTAACTTTTGTATTTCAGGATGCGTACTAATGCAAAACGGCAAGGTCATTGCGTATGCTTCGAGACAGCTAAAGCCCTATGAGCTGAATTATCCGACGCATGATTTGGAACTTGCAGCAGTGGTGTTCGCACTGAAAATCTAGCGCCACTATCTATATGGAGTGAAGTGCGAGGTGTTCACTGATCACAAAAGCCTTAAGTATCTGTTCACGCAAAAGGAGCTGAACATGCGCCAAAGGAGATGGTTGGAATTATTGAAAGATTATGATTTAACCATCAGCTATCATCCAGGGAAGGCCAATCGAGTAGCTGATGCCTTAAGTAGGAAATCAAGCCATGCACGGCAGGCTCCTCTAGAAAAGGAAATGGCAGAATTTGATTTGGATCTTGTGGATTCTACCGCAGATATTCTGGTCACACTAATTATCACTCCAACCTTGGTAGATCAGATTAAGGAAGCATAGAAGGACGATGCAATAATTAGAGAAACGCGAGAAAGAATGTTAACCAGCCGAGTGGATGGATTTCAGGTTCATGAAGACGGCAGTATGTGGTACCAAGGGAGATTGTGCGTACCTGATGTTGAGGATCTTAGGAGAGAGTTGTTGAAGGAGGCACATAATTCGAGATTGTCTATTCACCCTGGTGCTACGAAGATGTACAATGATCTGAAGGGACACTATTGGTGGAGTGGCATGAAGAGGCACATTGCTGAGTTTGTGGAAAGGTGCCTCGTTTGCCAGCAAGTTAAGGCGGAACACCAGAGACCGGGTGGACTGATGCGACCACTCGAGATACCCGAATGGAAGTGGGAGCATGTGACAATGGACTTCGTGGTTCGACTCCCGAAGACCAGAAATGGGAATGATGTGATATGGGTAATTGTGGATCGACTGACTAAGTCCGCTCATTTCTTGCCTATTCCCACCGGGCTTACTATGGAGAGGTTGGTAACTATGTACATTGATAACATCGTTTGCCTCCATGGAGTACCAGTCAGCATAGTATCTGATCGTGATCCGAAGTTTACATCTCAGTTCTGGGCGGCGTGTCAGAAGAAGATGGGGACTGAGTTGCGACTGAGTACTGCTTTTCACCCTCAGACCGATGGTCAATCTGAGAGGACCATTCAAACCCTGGAGGACATGTTGAGGGCATGTGCATTGGATTTCAAAGGGAATTGGGACAGCATGCTTAAGTTGATAGAGTTCTCCTACAACAACAGTCACCACAGTGCCATAGGTATGGCACCATTTGAGGCCTTATATGGACAAAAGTGTAGGTCACCTGTGCATTGGGACGAAGTTGGTGAACGTAGGTTGACGGCTCCAGAAATAATCGAGCAAACTAAAGAACAGGTGAAACTAATTCGTAAACGTCTTAAGACGGCTCAAGATAGAAGCAAGAGTTGGGCCGACACGAAGAGGCGACCTTTAGAGTTCGAGGAGGGAGAAAAAGTCTATCTTAAAGTGTCACCCATGAAGGGTGTGACACGGTTTGGAGTTAAAGGAAAGTTGAAACCGCGTTACATTGGACCTTATGAGATACTCGAAAAGGTTGGAGACCTAGCTTACAAACTGGCATTACCTCCGATGTTGGCTCAGGTGCACAACGTGTTCCACGTCTCGCAGTTAAGGAAGTACGTACCTGACCCGAGTCATGTGTTGGATGCACAACCACTTAAGATCAGACCCGATGCTTCCTATGAAGAGGTACCGATCAGAATACTGGACCGGAAGGAGCAGGAGTTAAGAAGAAGGATTATTCCCTATGTCAAGGTTCAATGGAGCAACCACCGGGAGAATGAAGCGACATGGGAACTAGAGGAGCAAATGCGCGACCGCTATCCCCACCTATTCGAGTAAGGTACGGCAAGTTTCGGGGACGAAACTTTTTGTAAGGGGGGTAGGGTGTTATAACCGTGTGTTTTCAAAAAAAAAAAAGAGAAAGAGATAAATAAGAGATAATGGTAAAATATTTAAATTAGGAAATCTTATCCCTTTCCCTTAATTAACCTTTTAATCCCCTAAATCCCTCTCTCATAATAAACCCTCCTCAAACCCTAACCCTCCTCCTCTCTTTTCTCTATTGCGGCAGCCTCCCTCTCCTCTCTCTCCCACTCAATTTTCGGCCAAGAGAAAAGGGAAAAGAAGGATCTTTGATCCAAGGTTCAAGAGAAGGAAGATCACACCGCCAACGTCATCACACTCTCGTATATCAATCACTTTCGTTAGGATCGAGGTAGGTGCATACTAATTATTCCCTCAAAACGGTATGAAGGTTGCATAGGCAAAAAAGGGTATTTTTATGTGGTTGTTGATGTTTGATTCTTGATTTCGATATTAGATCTTGATTATGTGGCCAATGTGTTTATTTTCCGTTATACGTTCTTGATTTCAATGTGATCTTGTTGTGGTACGTTTCTTTGTGGGGCTGAGAGGTCGTCATACGTGTATGAATATGTGGGATGGGGTGAAAGGTTGAATGAGATTGAGGATTTGGATTGCAGAAATTTCAGAATGGGAATTCTGAAATACGGGGACATCGATCGATCGACGTCCAGCAGCTGAGGGTTCGATGTGCCTCAGAAGAACATCGATCGATCGACGTCTAAAGGGTGAGGGATCGATGTACCTCAGAAGTACATCGATCGATCGACGTCTAAAGGGTGAGGGATCGATGTACCTCAGAAGTACATCGATCGATCGACGTCCAGCAGCTGAGGGTTCGACGTGCCTCAGCTGAACATCGATCGATCGACGTCCAGCAGCTGAGGATTCGACGTGCCTCAGCTGAGCATCGATCGATCGACGTAAGAGGATGACGTCCAACTGTTTTCTTTCCTTTCTCTTGCATTCATGGCACGTGCATGTGCATGAGGTACCCATTGTCTGAGGGCGTGCGTGTTCGGAGGATACGTAGCGTCTACAGGGCGTGGGGGCCGTGATGATACGCAGCGTCGGTCGGGCGTGGGTGTCATGCGATACGCAGCGTCTATAGGGCGTGGGTGTCGTGCGAATACGCAGCGTCTATAGGGCGTGGGTGTCTGAAGATACGCAGCGTCTATAGGGCGTGGGTGTCGTACGATACGCAGCGTCTATAGGGCGTGGGTGTCCAGAACAGCAAGTGGTGGCTAGAGACCATGACGCTGGAGTTAGGTCCCGGGAGCATGCATTGCATATAGGTCCAGGAGCATTTTGCCTGACATGTTTCTAGTTGCGTATGACACGTTATGTGAGCATGCATCACGTACTTGCACATACATCTTGTGTGGATTGTTTACTTTCCGTATAAGTCATGTCGGATTGTTTTATGTCGGTTACATGGAGTGTCTTACTTTCCGGTGGCATGCTATCTGTCTTATGTGGCTACGTGGTGATATCTTTTTGGGTATGTAAGTTTTGTATTGTTTTGAGAGGCACCTACTGAGTGATTACCATCACTCACCCCTACTATTCCATATGTAGCCGAGACGGAGTATGATTATATCTACGTGGAGGATGGGTCCGACACCGTGGAATGGGCTGAGTGACTCGTAGAAGTGCGTGCAGCAAGGATGGAGTCGGGCTTTTTGGTGGTGCCATGGGGTGACACAGACAGTTTAAATTTCAGCTTTACTTTGAAAACAATTTCATGTTTTTTTTAAACCTAGACATTTGACCTTGACTTGTAAGGCCCGGTCAGCCTAGAATTAATGTCGTATTTTCTTAAAGTTTGTTAATTTCAAATTAGTGTTGTGACTTATCGTTTCCGCAGAAAGAAAAGGAAAACTTTTCTATGTCAGCACTGACGTGTAGCAGGTTGATGTGACGCCTTGTATTCTCCTGAGTGAGATACGGCGGGTGCACCGTTACCGAGGATGGAGCTCGGGAGCGGGGCGCTACAGTATAACTGGTGGAGAAAAACATTTTGTAACTCACTGCAAGTACTTTTCCCCATGAATGATATGCAGTGAGCTCCTAAAATATTTTAATGTTATTTTGGAAGTGCTTCCTTATGGGTTTTTGTCCACAGGGTTACCCTAGTAAGCCAACTTTTCCATGAACTTTGATTTACGCTGAAAAAATTGCACGCTTTCCACATTGAGCATAAATGCATTTGCGCAAGGCCGTAGCAGAGACACCAACCAAATATAATACCAACTTCTACAATATCAACCAGAAACCTTAAGACAAGCCCTGCACTCGTCCACAATCTGAGCAAGAAGAAAGAAAAAGAAATGTAGAAGAGTACCATGGAAATCCTTTGCTCAAAGTGCACAAAAAGAAGTATGTGCTGGAAAATATCTAACATATGTAATCCCCAAAGTTCCCCATGCATTCAATGCTATTGTAGCAATAGAAACAGAAAGTCTTTTGTCAAATGCAGAGAAAAGTACACATAGGAAATCTTTATATATGTGATAGCCAAGTTCCCCATCATGTTGAATTCTATTCTACACTGTCAACCAGATTGGGATTAAATTAATCCAAATCTTAGTGACTGAATCCTCAGCTACTTTGAACAAGGCATACCACGACATTTCCTACCACTTTTACAGGAAACGTATGCCACCGACTTCCTTTTCTATGTTCACCAAATAAGTCATCTTTCCATGTATTCTTGACTGCCGGACTGTCAGAATATAGTAGTATAGCCTACAAACATAATAATGGTAACATGACCAAATTCTTCGACTACATGTCAGTCCCATGTATCAAAGATTACTAGGCAACACATGCAAATACGAAATAAGTCAGTCTGTGCAGTGTAGATATAGAGCACACGGTATCAGGATTAACACACATGACATCAATTCTCACATTAGTCATGTTATTTTGGGGAAAAACATGCCAAGATCCTCCAAACAAAACAGAAACAACTTAGCTGAATACAGCTGTAAAACGCAATGCATGAGGATAGACACACTGCGCAATCTCATTTAGTATGTTATATGTCACAACAAGGTGAAAAACAAAGAACATATATAGTGACTTGAAACATCCTGCGGACCACTTGTTTTGGTTCATTTGCCTTGAAATGCAATAGGTTGCCTGAGAACTAGACGAAACCAAATTAAAAATACTCAAGCAAACCAACTTGCTGGAGCCACATAAATGGTGTTTGCTCTTCTCGTGACCTAGTCTACCAAGAAGAAATTATTTTGCCATAAGAGCAACCTAATAGTGGGTTCATGATAATTACCCTCAGGTGTTTGACAGACTTGTAACGTTCACAAGGATTTCTGTGGTCCATAATATTGTGATTGTGGTGTTGATAGAAATATAAAACATGGCTTTGCATGTAGGAATAATACCAAAAAAATCATTCTCCCAAAAGGTCCATGTTCCTGCCACATATGATATGATGTTATATGAAGAAAAAAGTCATTATAAAGCCAAAAGCCTCGTCTTACTCAGTATGCCATATCCGTCTATAAGCCTTCTAAGAGCCTGTTGCTTGAAATTCCTCAAAAAAAATTTTGGAAGAAAGAATAATTTCTAAGGGGAAAATAAAAAACCTACAAGAGGAACTATTAGATCAACATGCAGGAGCCAGTTTGATCAATGCTGCATTCCCTATCCCCATGAACAAGAGAAAAATTAGAAGCAGCACTGGATCTTTAGAAGGTGATCTATTACACATTAAGAAGTTCAGGATTTTGCCTGTCTAACCCACTTAATAAACTCCCTATGCTGCATTACATAAGAATGCAACATGTTGTATTGTCTTTGGCTAGAACAAATGGCGAAAAGAAACTTGTCTAAGTCGTTGCCTCAAACAATAACTTTGTTTGGCCAAGTTTTTAACTTGACGTCCCAAACTCATGAAACGAAGGACGGTTGCTTTATGTTGACAGCCTAAACAAGATAATTAAACAAACAAGAATTATGCTAATGCTAGGATGTGTTCTGTAAGGATGCATATGTGGTCCGAATGCTAACAATTCAATGACAATGTTTATCTATTATACTGATCCAGTGAGGCAATAAGTTTTTCGGCAGAACTAAGAACAGACATCGCAGAGCTACCTGTCATCAATGAATATACAGTTCCCTGGCTCAACATTCAGATGCTTCAGCACTTCTTCATAAAAGTCAGCTTCAGGCTTCCTTTTTCCTGAAAGACGGACAAAGGAATTGAGAAAGTAATGCTCACCTTTAATTACTTCAAGCCACTGTTATATAAGATCAAAATGTTCAGGACAACGGTCTACATGCAGACTAAACCATGCCTAAGGAAATTCCCATTTTCAAAGTTAAAGGTTATCAAAATAAATTACAGAAACCAACAAAGAAATTATCCAAAGGAGATGGTTACCAAATATACAAGAACAAAATGTCCAGGATAAGTAAGTTGAGAGTTTTAGCTTTTCCTCAATGATCTGATACCTACAAAGGGAAATATTTTCATCACGCTTAGACTTGACAAAAAGTTTCTCACAATAAACGGTAATCTGGTACACACCAAATGGGGTAATTTGTGAAAGCATGAATCTCATAGCCATTTTCCTTCAACGCATGAAGCAATTCTTCAACGCCTTCTAAGTATGAATATCCATTTCTCATACATTTTTTTAGACCTGCAGCAAAACTCTCTGTCATCGACTGAATAACTAGGAAAAAATACACATATGGTCAAGTCAAAAGCATAAGAGAGAAGTTACGACTTATTTCATCAGCAAGAGAAAGGGAACGAGTACCCCAAAATAATTTCAATTTACAAACACTGATTCGAAAAATGTAGATAGGATGCTCACTAAGCAGATAAATGTTTAAGGTCAGTTAATGTTTAATAATTTTTAATCAGGGTCGTATAATTTAATAATTATTATAAATGTTATAATTAATATAAATTTGGCAAAGGTTTAAGACCCTTAAAAATAATTTAAAAACTAAATATCAACTAAATGTTTACACATCAATACTTGCTTGGCTTAGAATTAATTCTATAGACAGTAGCAAAATTTAAGCATAAATAGTATAAAATTAGATATTCTTTAGAATCTTTATTCCAATTATCCTGAAACACAGCAGGCCCTTCGCCACCCTCCTCCCACCCCCAGACCTCCATTTTTTCTTGCCTTTTTCTTCTCTTTCCTCTCCTTCATGTTTAGCCACCAACGACCCAAAAGCATCAACGGCAGCAGCGTTTTCTGCAGCTGTCAGCCAACTCATCATCCCTACACAGACCCGCTCTCAGGCCTTCATCTCACTTTCATTCCGAGAATACCACCTTGAATTGTGTCTAACCTTTAAGAACAGACTCAAATTATCCACCAGCAAACATATGCTGGAAATAACTTGAAATTTTCCTTCACTCTACCAAAAAGAACGATAATATTTTCGAAACTGCTGCTGCTAATAAAAATGAGAATAGAAAACGAGAGAAAAGAGGAAGAAAAAAAGATGGTGGGGAGGGGTGTGTTGGCACGCACTGTATCTTAGGACAATTAAAGTAAATAACTTTATTTTGCCTAGATTATAGTTTAAAAAATTGATTCTAAGCCAAGTAAATAATGATGAGTAAAAAAATCAAATTGATGTGTCATTTTTAAATTATTTTAAGAGGCTTAAACCATTTTTAAAATTTTAAAGTTCCTTATAACCTCCATAATAATCATTAAATTACATGACCTTGATTAAAAAATTATTTAACTTTATAGGCCCTCAACTCAAATTTTCCCAAAAGATTGTACCTCTATGTGACATATGGAAGCAACTTGCTTAGAGTGGTCAAAGGGGTTCAGGAAATAGAACAAATTAGGAGGTGATAGTTAACATTTGCATAAATGTGAACATACCTATTCTATGAGAGAGGAGGACCATCACAGATAGATGGTGGGTTTTGAGCAAATCTGGTTTTTGTTGGTATCTGTTTACACAGTGAATTCTATCTATCTGCATCAGTAAATGTTTAATTTAAAAGGAAAAGGGGAAAATGTCTCAGCTTCTTGGATGTAGAAGATTAAGGTTGGCAGAGGCCTTCATTGAAGTAACATTGGGACATAGAAGAAACACATCCTTCTATCTCAAGCAGCCTCTGTGGCAGTCAAAATGATTCTGCAGGAGAGCATTCAGAGAGCCCTTGAGCTGGGTCACTAGTGACAGACCTAATTTCCAACATATGAATATGGTCACTAGTAAGGAAGCTACATAGGTGCAGTATTTTAGAGATCTATTCCTTTCGTATGGTGCCAGGGAAAGGTTGATAAGACAAAAGTATATAGGCCTTTCTGATTCAGGTAGCCTACTGTGAATGCATGCACTGGGAAGAAAGCTTTTAGTCGGACCATGGGAACCTGGTAGAGGACAACTTGGACCAAGAAACAAGTACCCTTACAAGATTTCATCCTCCAGCTGCATATTAAAAAGAAGTAAAACTTTATATGGAAAAGAAGGCTGATGGATTGTTAATCAGGCCTGCAGTCTCCTCTGAAATTTATTAATATAAACTCGTGATCATCTGTTCATTGATTTTTCTTACATCCATACAATGGAGGTGATCCAAAGTTGTGACAGAATTCATTTCCAGCTAAGTATCTCCTTGTCTGCTAGAGCAGTGCACCACTGGCTAGCAGCTTAGTGATAAGATGAGTTGGCAAAGAAGACCTATCAAAAATATGGTCCAGAATTCTAACTTCTTTGAGGCCATCAGTGTGAAACTAGAGAAATATTTGAAAAGTGTAATAAAAATTTCCAGCTTTCTATGAGTGATAACTTTGACCACAGAGCACGCTAATATACATTTTGAACCTGTCAACGGGTTCATTTTCTTATCAATCATAAACCGATCTGAATATAGATTATGGAAAATAGAGAGAAAGAGATAATATTACATAAACAACAGAATTTAGCAGTTCCTAGATTTTAAAGTCAAGCTAACAAAAGTGACTGAAATGACAAGATAGAAAAACTTTGTATTCCTCCACATGGACTCTTTACATGGAACTTTTAGTCACCTTCCAAGTCAAAAGACCTTCCATCTTTGAAAAATGCTCTAGCAAGCTCCAACTGAGAAAATGAAACGGAAAAATATATGTGAAATAAAAGGCTGTGAAATAATGTGATTTGTAGTGTCTGTGGAATTATTAGCATCGTTTTGACAGTTTATCACCTAAACAAGTCTGTCATAAACCTGCATAACTCGTTATATATTTATTACATGATATCCAGATGCATGGTATCAAGGTGGAGCTGTGCGCTCCATGTTAATTAACATATTCTGACTATTGACTAAGATAGACACAACGTCAAACCATGAGTAGGCCAGTTCTATGTTTAGGATAACTTGTTCTATGCTGACTCTAGACCAGGTCCTGTTGTTTTTCAAGTTATTCATCTTGTTCACTTGATTTTATGCCAATTATTGGTAAGATGGATGGAAATGAGTAGCCCTTCCAACTGTTCCCGTGCACAGAATATCCATTGCTAAGTCTGATGGAAGCTGCTCCCTTATGAAAATACTTAAGTATAAAACTTTCTGGGTTCATCTTACAGCACTACTGACCGAAGAGTCATATACATCGTACAGTTCTAAGTGGTTTTGTAAACAATTACCTACATCTTCCCAAGAATAACATGGAGGCATCATGTACAAGGACCAATGAGAAAGCAAAATGAAAGAATCCAACAAAATGTGAAGACAGCCACTCCGCAGCACCATTTAGTTGTCTCTATTTCGTTACAACTAAAATTTTCTTTGCTAAGTTCCTCATCCGAATGGATTACACAGATAACATTTTCATTGTATCAACAGAGATATCATGATCCATCAAAGTTCAGCTTTTCTCACATTTTAGAAATCCTGTAAAGCTAATGAAATTGTGCAGCATTTTTAAGCACAAGCAACCTCAAGGAAATGTAGTTTAAAAAAAAAGAAGGGGGGGGGGGGGGGGGGGGGGGGACTGTAATTAATGGCAGTTCAGAGGAAACGCCTGGGTTTTTCACTGAATTTACGTTCTTAACAACTAGAAAAGCAAAATTATTCTAGAATCCAATCTCAATCAGTATCTACCTCATCAATCAAGCCCTTTTCAAATTCAATCCAAGTGGTTGGGTGCTTGCATTCTAGCAGTTCTGCCATAGACATTCTGAAGAGAAAATCTCGATTTGCAGTAGAGAAAAAAGAATTAGCACGCAAGTTACAAACATTTTCCCTGCAGCAGTAACATATAAGGGACAACAGGAAATATTCGCAAAAACATAGCCTTCTACGCTAAAAAGAAAAACTATAAAAACAGAATAGCCCGTATGGTTCGAAAAAATTAAAAATGGAAAATGTCCCTTTATTCAATAATAAGATTAAAGAGGGTACACAGAATTATTAAAATCTCTCTGTCCAAGTCATTTTGTACTGTCACTATTCTTCAGTTTCTGTTTATTGCTCAAGGGAAATAAAATATCATCAGTAGAATCATGCATCTCCGAATTTCTCAACTATGTACTAAAAAGATAGGCAATGAAAACAAAGTACCGGAAGAAGGAAGGAATGTCATCGTAAAAAGGGTCGCGAACTAGAGTGTCCATCACATCAAACAACAAAATGGGCAGCTTTCTTTTACAGGAATTTACACTTGTGAGTGAAGGACTGGAAGCACTGATGCTTTTCAGAGGCATTTTCACAGATACCTTGTGGGTGCTTGAAAAAACACTTGCAGATGCGATTTTACACGTAAATGCCGAGGATCCGGATAAAGAAGATGCCATCTAATCCGGTGAGGCCAACTATAATTCAGTCAACTCGACTGTATATGATTGAAGTCAGAGGACAAAAAAAGAAAGAAAAAAAAGAATATATACAATTTATATAACAGGACAGCTGATTTTTACAAACCGGACCAATTGAACGAACGAAATTGATCCAACCCAAAACAAACCGACCCATAGTTTTGCAATCGGTTTATGAGTAAAAAACCAGACTGGTTAATTCAGTTTGGTTTTAGTTTTAACAAAATAAAACAGGTAAAACTGGACCGGATAGATTTAAACATAATGCATATATAATTATTATGTATATAAATATATTTTATTTTTTATTCCTATTTTCTTTCTCTAATCTTAAAAAGTATAGTGCTCCATCATTGTAAGTTCAATTGTTAATTTTTGGATTTGAAAAAACTTGATTACCTAAAGTTAGTACGAATATTTCAAAAAAAAAAAAAGTTAGTATGAACTTTTTTACTTTTTCTATATTTGTCAAGTCTAGCGAGGTCTTTCATTCAAGGATTTGGGTTCCAAATTATTTAAGTTTCTAGTTGCATTTTATTTTCGGCTAATAAAATTTTTCGCTAACAATTTGTGGCAGTTTGAGAAACTTGAAAAAAACCAAAATCAGCTCCCATCCAAACTAGATCGGTAAATTAATTTTATTACTGGTTCGGTTTCGTTTTAGTTTATAAAAAAATCAAAACCGTTTAAGATAATTTGGTTTATACGTGAGCTAAAACCAACCGAATCGGACCAATATCACCTTTATACATCTCATGTCCAATAATTTTTCTTTTTTTCTAAAAAAAATCATGGTTTGTTTTTTTTAAAAGATATTTTATTAAGCGATGTCCGCTAAAGCAGCATCTAGCATTATTCTTTCAATCACAAAAATATTGTTACATCTAATCAAACACTCAATTAGTCAACTCTTACTTAAAATAAAATTGTCAAAATATGTTTTATATTATTCATAAACGTTCAGCCTCTAAATGACTATTTTGACAAATTAAACAATTTGAAATTTTGATATTGACCGATGTTTGGTTATATAATTACTTCACCAAATATTTCAGGCAGATGTAGACGCACCCACTCTTGTCAAGTTGTGCAGGGGAATGTTAATACTCCCGTTTTGTGAACATAACATTGCAATGTCCAAAACTTTGTATCACTCGCTTATAGTGATGTACTAAATGATATTGTGGAAGTAGAAGAACTTAAGAAAATTACGTGTGCTAAGGAAAAAAGAGATGTGAGAGAATATATAGAGAGAAGCTCTCTGGGGAATCTCAATCCCTAAAATCTTTACTTCGCCTTGCTACAATTTCGTGCACTGTAAATACAAAGAAACTGTTGTAATCGATGGGTGACAGACAAGAAATACAAGGATATAGTAAAGCTCCTTTTTTATTGTTGAGGAAGACATAATCTCCTTGCCATTGTTGGAGAAGCAATGTCTGAAAGCACAACAGGAGAGTTGCCTGCATTTGGATACAGATCTAAGGAATCAGAAAAAGGATGAGAAAGGATGTAGCGCCCCGCTCCCGAGCCCTGACATCGGGAACAGTGCACTCGTCGTATCTCGTTAAGGAGAATACAAGGCATCGAATCAATTTCTTACCTGTCAGAGAAGTCGTAGAAATTTTTTTTTGCGAAAACGATAAATATAAATGTTAAATTAAAACTCCATTCATAAATAATTCGAATTAAAATAGAGTAATAATAATTGGGTTGACGAGACCCAACATATCACAATCTTAAGTCGATAGTTTAAAACCAAATGTAACATAGGAAATCGGTGTGAATCCCTAAAACATAAACTAAACAGCCGCATGGTCTCTCTAGCTCCTATGCACGACTGTCACTCTGCCCACTCAGCCACGTCAGTCCCGTGCTTAACAAAGACATAGTCGTAGACACCATCATGCTCACCCGGAGGGGGGAGTAGGGGTGACTGACGAGAAATCACCCAGTAGGCACCGGCCTCAAACTAATACAAGACGCGCATACCGAAAAGACATAACACATAGCACGTAGCACAGGAGATAACATAAGCATAGAAAAGAATACGGAAAAGTAATCACTCCAGATAAAGAATGTGCAACTTCATGATGTATGTCCAGCTATGCATGTCATAAGCAACGAAGTCATGTCATACAAGATGTCCATATCTCTACCGTGCAATGCATGATCCCGGGACCTACTGAGTAGCTGTGGGTCGTATCCACCCATAGTCACCATACTGAGTGTACGTAACTCCCTGCCACCGTACACCATACTGAATGTCTGTGGCCCGTACATCACGACCCACCATAAATGCAATGCACGCAGGGGCGGAGGGAAGAGGGGCCTGTTCCCCCCAACGCTGACGAAAAAATCCTATACATAGGTAGCTTCAGGTGTTTTAACTCCGTTGGATTCTAACTTTTTTCTATGTTGTAGACTTAAAAGCATCTTTTGGTGTTACAGAACATTATATATCAACACTCTTTTTGGATTATCTGTATCATTTGGTGCCCTATGTGAGAATCGTTCGGCTACCATTGAAATTCCACTTGGTTCTTAAAAAAGTCCCATATTTTGTAGATATGGAAAATCCCATCATTTGAGTTCTCACAATCATAACAAAAATCTCATTTGTTAGTTCTTGAATGACATAAGAAGTCCCACACTTTGTGGAAAAACTCATCGCCTGATAGGAGTCTGCCAGCAGCATCTTTGCCTCCCGGTATTACCTTGGCAATTTGACAAATAAGCAGCAGTTTCTTTCGATGCTCCTGGATGGAGATCGAATAGAAGAAGAAAAGAAGCGGAATGTGGACAAATAAGCAACAGTTTGCTTGAAATGTTGGTTTCAAAGCTCTGTGCTCTATTGATCATCAAAAGTATCTCGGCCTCATGGACAAATTTCTGTTATTAGATTCAATTTCACTCCGAAAACTCCCAAGGAACAATTGTGTCTCATTCATAGAAAATTGTGTTGCATTTTTGTTAATTGTTCATTTGTTTGGCTTGATTGTTTCTAATTTTATGCATGTTACTTATCTTCTTGTCTGCACTTGTTTTGGTTGATTTTTCAGAGTACAGAGGTTTTAATGTTTTGTTTAACAATACAATATGGACAAGTTTGTTAGCGAGCAACCGAAAAATTTTGAATCTTCAACTTCACAAGGAAGGGAAAAAAGAGCTTTTGTTGAATGACAAAGGAGAGGTTGTAGAAGGTGTTCTTAGATTTGTGCATATTACCGAAACTTCAGCAAAGTGCCTAAAAATGACTATTGATGGTTTTTTTTTTTGCAGAACATGGGTTATCACTTGATAGAATTAGAGGTCAAGGTTATGATGGAGCTTCAAACATGCGTGGTCAATTTAATGGTTTGAAAGCACTCATTCTAAAAACAAGAATGCACATTGTATCCGTTGTTTTTCCCATCAACTTCAATTAGTTGTTGCATATTGTTTATTTTTTGTACATCGGTTGGTAGATGTGTTTTCTTTAACATATTTTATGTTATAATACAAAAGTATGTCTAGAAGATTTTGTCGGTTTTTCGGTCCGAAACAGTGACCGGTGGTATTTCTGTGGCGAAGCCTGTCGGTGCCCTCCCAAGAAGAGACTCATGGCTCCGTCACTGGATGCACGTATCATGAATGCAAAAACAAGATCGTCTGAGACCTTCCGGTCCATTCTCACCATCCTTTGACACTCAACTCTAGATCCATGTATTGTCTGAGCTAATTGGACCGGCCTGCAGCTGGGGCCCGATCCGTTGGTCATTCGGCCCGGCCCGCTGCTAGTTCAGCCAAAATCTTTTTTTTACTCTTAATAGAATATTTATATATTTTTAGGCAGTTTAAGTATGTATAATTATATATTATGAAAACCGAAACAATAAACAATTTTATAACTTCCGAAATAACATAGTTTACATATATTTATATATATAACTTAAAACAAACAGTAAATATAAACACATAATTCAAACAAACTGACCAAATATATAATTGTGTATAAGATTTCAAAAAACAGTAAAAACATATATAAATACAAAATTTTCTGAAATCAGCCTGCATGAGTAGGTATATAACATAAAATTCCAAGTTTGCATAAATATAGGTGTAACATTAGTGAATATATATATTTATGTGAATAATTTTGAAGTAAGTGATCTACACTTATGATTTTGAATTGACATCTTTAATATGTCGGCTAGCTTTTCTTTTTTTTTTTTCTATATAAATGTATATATTGAGATATAAATAAATATGTATATTAACCTATATATATATACACATATATGAATATATATATATATATATATATATATATATATATATATATATATGTGACACGTATAAATGTGGCTCTCCTTTATATTCTTATTATGTTTGCTTACATGCATAGTCATACGTCATCTTTTTTTTAAAACAAAAGTAATAATAAGACACACACAAAACATACTACCATAACACACAAGTTACATATATATAGATATATACATACAACAAATTCATGGCCAAAACAAATGGTCTCCTACTAAGACATGTATATACAACCTCGTATATATGCATATATACACTCAACGGTATGTACATACATACATACATACATACATACATACATACATACATACATACATACATACATACATATATATATATATATATATATATATATATATATATATAATCACACTCAAATGCACACAGATCAATATACGCATTCAATAGTCTCCAAAAACGCATGCATTTCACATATTAACACACATGCTATACGGTTTAACAATTAAAACAACAAAAACACATAAATCCATCACTAGGGCATGCTTGAATTGTACCAATTGGAGGGGAAAACATGAACCTACCGGAGTGCTGACAATTATAAGATTAATCAAACACACGTGAATAAGTTGGAGAATGTTTTGCTCACTTCTCTTTTTCCTTCTTCCTTCTTCTCTCTTCTTCCTTTTCTCTTTTCTTCCCTCCTCCTTCCTTCCTTTTGCTGCTCTGATTGATTTTTTTTATTTCTTCCTTCCACTTTTGTTAACGGCAGATCCCCTCCCCCTTGCCTTTGTTTTATTAAGAGGAAAAAAAAGAAACACAACCACATAGAAATGGTTCATAAGCAAAACAATTAGCTAGAAGCTAATGGTTGTGCATACAATGAACATAGAAACGCAGTGACAATCGCAGCCATACAGAAAAGCTCATCGGCTCATGAAATCGGTAGCATACCAGAAGTGTTTTCCCCCTTGCCTTTTAAACATCCAGCCGCGCGAAATTTTGGGGGGGGGGGTGGAATTATCCCCCCTAATCACGTTCCATTTTATATATATATGTTTTAAAAGTTTATCCTTATTATTATTATTATTATTATTATTATTATTATTATTATTATTATTATTATTATTATTATTATTATTATTATTATTATTCATTTGTGCCCAACTTCCATTCATACTCTATACACATTTAACATTTATACCATAGTTATAAATTACTTGAACATAAACGAGTTGCTATGATTAATTTAATTCCGAGGGGTTGTTACACTCAATGACTACTCAGTTTTTTAAATTAACACATAACGACTAATTCGAAAATTTTCGGGTGTAACATCCTACCCACCTTACAAGAAGTTTCGTCCTCGAAACTTGTCGTACCTTATTTGAAGAGATCGGGGTAGCATTCGCGCATCTGATTCTCCAACTCCCAAGTCATTTCATTTTTCCTGTGGTTGCTCTATTGCACCTTGACATATGGAATGATTTTCCTTATCAGCTTTTGGTCTTTGCAGTCTATGATCCGAACAAAATTCTCTTCATATGACGCATCTGGTCTGATTCTCAAAGACGGCGCATCCAATACATGACTCAGATTCAGAACATATCTTCTCAACTGAGAAACATGGAATACATTGTGCACTTGGGCTAGCTCCGGAGCTAACGTCAATCGGTAAGCTAACGAACCAGTCTTTTCGAGCACCTCGTAGGGACCAATCTATCGAGGCCTCAGCTTACCTTTATGACCAAATCGTGCCACGCCCTTCATCGGTGACACTTTCAAGTAAACCTTTTCTCCGATAACAAACTCCAGGGGATGCCTCTTCGAATTCGCCCAACTCTTGCTTCTGCCTTGGACAACCTTAAGTCTTTCCTCGGATCAACCTTACCTTCTCTCTGGTTTGCTCAATCAGCTCTGGACCGGTAATAAGACGTTCTCTAACTTCTTCCCAATGGACTGGAGATCTGTACTTACGCCCGTAGAGCGCCTCAAATGGCGCCATGCCAATGACGCTACGATAGCTGTTGTTGTAGGAGAACTCTGTTGGACCGTGCACCTGCAATAAACAACACTAGAGGGGGGGGGGGGGGGTTAATAGTGGTTAGTAGAAATTACACTACTACCCTTGATAAAAATCCACTTTGAAAACATAATCTGAGACTACCTCAAATTCAGAACCCATTTTTGAAAAATTCAGAAATCCTTGTACACAACTCCAAAAATTATAAAAATTCCAGAACTTAACTTCAATGTGTTGAAAAGACTCTGTCCAAAAATCAGACAAAGATAAGATCGTTTGACCCTTCAAACAAATAAAAAGATTCAGATGGTCAATCTGGACAGAATTGGACAGAATGTTGCTGAAATGGAAAAACGTGTTTTTCTTTGAATACTCAACCAAAAAGGTTGATCTTTGTTACGTCCCACACTCTCCGTAGAGTAACTACGGGATAAAACGAGAATTAATGGTGATTAAGGGCAATTAATGATAATGAATTTAGAATTAAGTATGAGAATTAATTGAGAGGATTAAATATAGAATTAAGTAGCATTTAATTTTAAAATTGAATATTAGAATTTTATCCTTTAAGATAAATAAGATAATAGGATATAATTTAGAAACTCCAAATTCCACCCTTTCCATGTAAAAACTGACAGAACGTCAGTTTTCCCCCATTCCTCAGAAAAAGCGCCGACTCCTTGCTCTCCAAACCCTAGCCGTTCCTTCAAGCATAGGAGAGGAAGTCAATCTCTAGGAAACCGATCCGACCTTCATTCGTTCTTCAATTCTTCTTCAAGTAATCAAAGGCAAGTAATCATCTTATAAGTTCTTACGTTTTGTGAAAGGAAAATGGCCTATTTTGATATCAAATTGGATCACCATGCAGTAAATTCTTCATGCGAATCTATTTTTGTGATTTACGTGTTTTGGTGTTGATGATTTGGCCATTATATGTTGAAACCTTGTTGGTTGTTCGTTGTTTACGTGAGATCATGTAAATCCCCATCCCATGAATCCTACGTTGTTGATAATGGTGGTTGAAAGGAGGGGAGAATGGAAAGATTAGGTTTTTGGTTTGATTTGATGAATGATTCGAGTTTTAGGGTTGAATCGTTGATTTGCGTATGAAGGATCTTGTTTGAGGGGATTAAGAATGGATTGATAGGGAAGATTAGGCTTGGAATGATGGGAAGAAAGTTGGAAAACGATTGGGATATAGATCTGCAGTTTCTGCAGAAATCACAAAATTTCTGTTCTGGAATAGTGGACATCGATCGATCGATGTGAGGGGATGATGTACTTCGATCGATCGATGTAGGGGGAGTTGAGAGATCGATGTCCTCTGATGGACATCGATCGATCGATGTGGAGAGGAGTTGAGAGATCGATGTCCTCTGATGGACATCGATCGATCGATGTGGAAGAAGGTTGAGAGATCGATGTCCTCTGTTGGACATCGATCGATCGATGTGAGGGTATGAAGTCACATCGATCGATCGATGTGAGGTTATGATGTCCATCAGTTTTGGGAAAATTTAAGGGAAGAAAGAGGGAAGCTAAGGGACTCTTTGGGGGACCTTAGAGACTTCTTAGGACCTGATTGAAGTTAGTCTAAGTCTTGGGAACATGACTTAAGAAGGTGAATCAAGTTTGGAGAGATTGAAGGGTATTCAAATTGGATTTCAACGGGGATGACTTAGGAGAGTTAGGAAATGAACGTACGAGTTTTGTAGAGTCCAATGAAGGATGGTAGGTGTTCTCCCATTAGTTTGTGAATTTTAGAATCAAAGTTAAGTGTTGACGACTTAGCTTGAAGCATAAACAATGATGAGTAAGTGAGTGGTACCATTTACGATTGATTGATCTGAATGTGAATTGCATCTATATGAACAAGAATGTGAATGAGATGAGAAGTCCTGCATCATGGCACTTGCATTTGCATATTGTTTTGAAAAGAGCTGTGCTTCGATACAGGTTTGCGAAGGTGACCTGTAATGTTAATCGGGATGGAAATTTAAGTCGAGGTGCATTACAGGGCACAAAGTGTCTGTAACGTTAACCGGGATGGAAATATAAGCCGGGGTGCGTTATAGGGTATAAAGTCCTCTGCAATGTTAACCGGGATGGAAATATAAGCCGAGGTGCATTGCAGAGTATAATGAGGTCTGTGATGTTAATCGGGATGGAAATATAAGCCAAGGTGCGTCACAGGGTATAAAGTTGTCTGTAACGTCAACCGGGATGGAAATGTAAGCCGGGGTGCGTTACAGGGTATAAAGTTATGAGACCGGACATTGTGACATGCATTGCACTGTTTTGAAAATAAATGGCTCACGCATTGGTGATTGTGTAGTGTGTAGGATCTGCAAGGCACCACTAGAAGGGGGGGGGTTGAATAGATGGTACGGAAAGTGTGGTTTTTAAAATTTCTTTAAACTTGAACAATTCAAGTTCTGAAAACAGATTCTGTTTTCAGGACCAGTTTTAAAACGTTTTTAAAACCAGGTTAGAGGTCTTCAAAAATTATGAAATTTTGAAGAACTTAGCCTCAGATGTTATGAGGGTTCCTTAAAAATTTCAAATTAAAATTCAACCTTTAACCCCTTCAAAAACCGTTGGTAATCAGATTGTGCGAATCTGCCAGAAACGGTAGATGGTTTTGGAAAATTAATTCCTATTTTTGTGTATGTCCAAATGCTCTGCAAATTTAACCACTAACTCCTTATATACTATATTTAATTGGGTTGAAACAGTTTTGCAAAATTCTTTTGGGAATTAGGTCAACCACAATCAAAGTCTCAACCTTTGCAAGTCTGAAATTCAGACTACACTAGTCTCAGAACTTTTGATGTTTGACCGACTTATACTTATCCAAAAGGGTTGAAACTTATGCCAAATTAACCCTAGAACGTGTAGGTATATTTGTGGAAATTTTCGGGATTTTTGAAAATCGTTTACTATTTTTACGAATGCGAACACGAAGAGTAAACAGTGCAGTAACTGAAAAGTAAATGCAGAAAGTAAATGGCACCAAGAATTTTATACTGGTTTGGTTATAAACAACCTACTCCAGTCTTCAAGGAACACCTTCCTTGGTTCACACTAATCACACACACGCAGTACACCTTACCGCAGGGTTGATAGAGTTACACCTTAACTCCAACCCTTTACAAACCTTGTATGACAAGTACAATTTGCACGAACACCACCACCTCGCAAGAATGAAGATTGATCACACCTTGATCAATCTTTTACAAAGATATAGAATGAATGGTGGTTTATATCAAGCCTATTCAAGATTGAAAGAATATGAATACAATAGGCTTACAAGAAGAAAGAAAGAAAGAGAGAATGTAGAAGAAGAAGAACTAGGCTTTTGATCACTTTGATTTGCAATACTTGTCCTTGTTTTGTTTGCTCTCTTCTTTCCTTATAATGGTGCAGCCGTCCCCCTTTGCTTGTCTTCCCCTCTTGAAAATTATCTTTTAAGTCCTTGAGAGAGTGTAAGACATCATTGTGACAAGGCCTTGCTTACTTGGCACCTTCTTATTGGATGATCATTTAGTCTTCGCTTACTTGGCACCTCCTTATTGGTTCAACGTTGTCATCATGATGACTTGGAAAACAAATCTGAGAATTACACTTAACCATGTGCCAAAAATCATCACAAAATAACTTCCATAAATCATGAGATATTCACATAAATTTCAAGACAAGAAATCCTTCCCAAACTTAATGAAAAAATCGGCCAACTAGTCTCATTGCCATGCTGAATTTTCAGCATGTGCATCATTCCTTTTCTTTCAAAATAATGCCAAATATTCTTTGATTTTTCATTATAAAAATGAATCAAAAATTTATGGTAAGTATTGCTACCAAATAAGAAATGAACTTGGACACATTTTGGCTCTCAAATTCGGCCACAAGGTTGTACACATGCTGAAAAGTTTTCAGCATGTGTGATATACAAAATATCACCATTTATTTATTTAAATAATATTCAAAACCTTTCCATTTCTTCTTCTAATCAATCACATAATAAAAGATGACAAAATATGTCACATTGAAGAGCAAAATTTCGGCCAGCTTGTGTGTAGTATGCTGAAATTTTCAGCATGTGACATAAGAGAGATATATTTTGAATTCTTACCATTTGTAGCTTCTCTCTTCAATTCACCAACATTGTATGATTGATCCTTGACAAATCAATATGCCAACAAGGCTTCAAATAAGCTCCATCTCAGCTGTAGGTGGCGTTGGAAATGATTGTGCATGTGCTGAAATTTATTTTTGCTAACTTTATAAAATAATGCACATTTAATAATACACACATGTTATATTCCAATTAGCCCTTAATTTAATTTTCTAGAACACTTTAAGATGTATATCATATGTAAAAAGTGTCTAGATACATGTCACATGATGTACCAAAAACGTTCCATGTGTTGTGTGCGTAGAAAATCGAATTTTCGATATTTATCGATTACCTGATTTTTCTATAATTTAAATTCTAACTTTTGCACATGTTATATATATTATGTTATACATAATATATATAATATATACTTTAAATCTCAGCACTAGGCTGGTCTAAGGTGGTACCATTAACATGTGACAAAACTAAACTTGGAATCTTCACATTTTGGCCTTAATGTGGAGTAATTTATGTGTGCCAACATGGAAAGTATTTTTGGCTGATTTTTCTGTCATGTGCACGAAATTTTCATCCATTTTTGAAATATAAGGGCTGGCCATTTATTTATGGCAAGTACGTGACACGTTGGCGAAGTTTCGGTATTCGCCCGATACGACAATTTTCGGTTTAGAACCTTTTATCGTGTCATATTTGTCTTGTCATCACCATATCTTATATCATATGATATAAGACCTGAATATACTCATAAATATGAGTTTGGTGTAGTGGTGTGACGTTAACGTACGCACGTAAAATATATAACGTGTCGGTAGTACGTTGGAATACATGTGTATGTGCCTTTTTCAAAAAATATGAAAATATGTGTAATATATATGTATATTGGCGTGTGTAATTAAGATGGGGAGGAGGAGAAAACTTTCCTTCCTTAGCTTTGTTGCCTTTGTGTCTTTTCCAAATGTGGCTTCCTTTAATGAACTACTTAGTTTATCAAACTAAGTACTTCACTTAATGAACTAGTTTAGTTCATTACTGGTGGCACCTGAAAATAGTATAAACACAACAAATGTTTGCCATATGATGTAAGCTTTAACGCTTCATGGCTCGTTAGTACGGCAACATAATATATAAGCTAAATAAGGCAAGTAATAGCAATGTATGATGCATGCATGTATATATATCATGCACGTTTATGCTATGTTCATTTTTGTGCACATTTAAATCATGTATTTGAAAATCACTCAAACCCCTTTTTCTCTACAATCTCCCCCTTTTGATGATTTTCAAAATAACTTATGCACATGATTTAAATCCTATCGCTCCCCCTTTAATTATGCATAAATTCAAAATTCGAAATTTAAATTTCGGATCCGCTCCCCCTTGATTTATGCAATCAGTATCTCTCTCCCCCTTAAATCATGCTTTCTCTCCCCCTTTATTTTGGAAAGCAAATCAAAAGATGCTTGTAAAGAAAAAAAATTATGCATTTCATATATGTGCGTTTATAAGGGTTATTTATTCAACCCTTTGAAAATGTCCCTTTTGGTACCCAAATTTGGGTGACCTTTCTAGGTCTTCCAAAAGGTGAGAAAGATGATGAAAATGCAACATAGTATCCGTTGGGGGCAAATGCGTTTGGCCTTTGGCCAAGAATCCCATCATGCATATAGTATGGTTTTCGTTTTTGGTTTGCATGCACGGGGAGTGATCTAGATGCATTTTTATGATATGAATGTCGCATATGCATCAGTGGCTTTCTATATGGCATGTGATTTCTCTTTGTATGATAAGAAGCACGATGAGATGAGATAAATGGTGTACTAGTCTTCTTCTTATATTTATACGGCACATAATTATACTTCGTATGAGATGAAGAAGAGATATGACGAGATGTGGGGAGAGGAGGTTTTTGCTTTATTTTAGGCGCTACGTATGCCTTTGATGTGTCTACTTTCTTAGACAAAACAAACTTGGATGGTTTAGATGATGCTTCGTTTGTCTCGCTGTATCCTAATCCAGTTTTATCACTGTCATGTTTTTGTGATAAAATAATGCGATCTAGCATGTTGGATCCCGTATCAAATTGTTTCATCTTTTTCTCTACATGCGCATTCCTTGATTTCAAGTTTGAAATCTCGGATTTCAATTCAATGTTCTCTGATGACAATGATGAAATTTCAGATTTTAATGAATTTATAATGCATGACGACTCTTCTTTTGAATCGTTTAATTGAGACACAAGATCTTTGTTAGAAGATTCTAACAATTTCTTGTCTTCAATTAATCGCTTCTTTTCTTTTGCAAGAGTCTTTGAAAACTTATGCAATTCTAAATATTGACTAAATAAATCATCATATGAGCATTCAGAATCGGAATCAGAGTCGGAAGATACCTCATTTGATGCTTTAGATGTAAAGCATACTTGTGCCTTGTGTTCTTCCGTATCATCAGTCTCAGAGTCGGATGTGTCACTCCAAGTGGAGGCTTTGAATGCTCTTCTCCTTTGCTTAGGTTCTGAGACGAGTCTATTCTTGTTCCGATCCTTGTCAGGGTATTTGTTTGTTTTTTTTCTTTATTAGGGCAGTCATATGATAAATGTCCAAGTTTGCCGCATTCATAGCACTTTATTTCCTTATTTTTATTTTTATGATCCTTAGATGAGGTAGACTTATGTTTAATCAATTTTCTCAATATTTTTCTTAATCTTTTAGCCATTGTGATTAAGTCCTCATCATCGGAATCTGTGTCACTATCATTTACGACGTATTCATTTGATTTAAATGCTATAGCCCTGTCATTATTAGAAATGGACTCAGAATGTCTTAAAGAAATTTTGTTTTCATATACCTTAAGTGATCCGATTAGTTCTTCCATTTTAATCGATTTGGTCTCTTTGCTTTCTTCTATGGCCGTTACTTTAGGGTCCCACTCAGGTGGAAGGCTTCGCAAGTCCTTTTGTACCTTTTCCTGCATAGTGAAGGCTTTGCCAAGAGACTCAAGAGAATTGTAAATGTTAGTCAAGCGTAAATCCATCTCAACAATAGACACATTTGGCAATAATTTAAAGGACTCAAGTGTGGACATAAGCATATTAATTTTGGACTCCTTTACTTGGCTAGTCCCTTCATGTTTCATTTCAAGAATATGCCACATCTCTTGAGCACTAGAACAATTAGACACGTAACTAACCTCACTTTTACTTAGGCCGTTTAGGAGCAATTGCATAGCCCTAGCATTCATACTAAGTTTCTTTTTATCATCATTCGTATATTCTTGTCTAGATTTAACAACTTCTAATGTGACTCCATCTACGGTGGATAACTTAGATGGGACAAAAGGACCATCTTCTATTATCGACCAAAGATCAATATCTATAGCCATAAGAAAAAGTTTCATTCTTAATTTCCATTGAATAAAAGACTCAGCGTCGAAAAAAGGAGACCTTACAGTTGACATTCCTTCTTGCACGGTTGTGGTTGCCATCTCACTGAATCGTTGGATTCTTTGAAGTGAGTGTTCCTGCGCTCTGATACCACTTGTAGGATCTGCAAGGCAGCACTAGAAGGGGGGGGGTTGAATAGATGGTGCGGAAAGTGTGGTTTTTAAAATTTCTTTAAACTTGAACAATTCAACTAAAAACAGATTCTGTTTTCAGGACCAGTTTTAAAACGTTTTTAAAACCAGGTTAGAGGTCTTCAAAAATTATGAAATTTTGAGAGAACTTAGCCTCAGATGTTATGAGGGTTCCCTAAAAATTTCAAATTAAAATTCAACCTTTAACTCCTTCAAAAACCGTTGGTAATCAGATTGTGCGAATCTACCAGAAACAGTAGATGGTTTTGGAAAATTAATTCCTATTTTTGTGTATGTCCAAATGCTCTGAAAATTTAACCACTAACTCCTTATATACTATATTTAATTGTGTTGAAACATTTTTGCAAAATTCTTTTGGGAAGTAGGTCAACCACAATCAAAGTCTCAACCTTTGCAAGTCTGAAATTTAGACTTCACTAGTCTCAGAACTTTTGATGTTTGACCGACTTATACTTATTCAAAAGGGTTGAAACTTGTGCCAAATTAACCCTAGAACGTGTAGGTATATTTCTGAAAATTTTCGTGATTTTTGAAAATCGTTTACTATTTTTACGAATGCGAACACGAAGAGTAAACAGTGCAGTAACTGAAAAGTAAATGCAGAAAGTAAATGGCACCAAGAATTTTATACTGGTTCGGTTATAAACAACCTACTCCAGTCTTCAAGGAACACCTTCCTTGGTTCACACTAATCACACACACGCAGTACACCTTACCGCAGGGTTGATAGAGTTACACCTTAACTCCAACCCTTTACAAACCTTGTATGACAAGTATAATTTGCACGAACACCACCACCTCGCAAGAATGAAGATTGATCACACCTTGATCAATCTTTTACAAAGATATAGAATGAATGGTGGTTTATATCAAGCCTATTCAAGATTGAAAGAATATGAATACAATAGGCTTACAAGAAGAAAGAAAGAAAGAGAGAATGTAGAAGAAGTGTTAAGTTGTAAATGTTAAGTTGTAAAACGTTTTGATGATGAAAAGATGTTTTGAATGAGTTAAAATTATGTTTAATATTTGATGCAAAATAGGCAAAACACTTTATGTCCAAAGATGGTTGAGATTGGAAGTCACTGGTTGACATCGATCTCTCAAACAGGGGACATCGATCGATCGATGTACTTCAGCCCCTGACATCGATCGATCGATGTCTGACTGAAGACATCGAACCCTCAACCACAAGGACATCGATCGATCGATGTCACTTCATCCCCTGACTTCGATCGATCGATGTTGAACTGAGGACTTCAGTCTCTAAACCTGGTGACATCGATCGATCGATGTCACTTCAGCCCCTGACATCGATCGATCGATGTCTGACTGAGTACTTCAGTCTCTAAACCTGGTGACATAGATCGATCGATGTCCTCCAGAATTCAAATTTTTTGAACGTTAGAATAAAATCCAAAGTTGATTTTCAAGGTTTTCTCTTTCCAATCTTCTTCAAACTTCTTGTAGACTTTAACCCAACTTATTACATGCTTCCTTGACTATTGTATACATGTCTAAGATTCTCTAGGGTGGCTATCCAAGATCAAATCACTCCATAGGGTGGCTAAAGACTATTTGGGCACTATCTTGACATTTTTGAAGATGAAGACTTGGTGGAGAGCCTCAAAAACGTGGTGAACTTCATCTATAAATAGAGGAGGCTTGGATGAAGCAATTACACACTTTCAACATCATCTAGCTTCATTTTACATTGTTGTACATTTCTCTCATACTTGTAAATTTGTTTAAAGCTTGTCTAGCTTTCTTTGATCTTCATTGTTTGTATATTGAGAGAAAGAGAGTCAAGGACAAGAGGAACCATAAATAGTTGATCTCTAGCTTGTGCTTAGACTTGTGAGAAAGTGTGAACCTTACTATATATCTTCAACCCATTTTGAGAAGTTCTTGAGAGAACTTTTGTTGAAGTTGTGAGGAAGCAAGAAGTTGTTCTTGCTAAGAGCTGTAGTTGTTGTAGTTGCACAAGTGTGTTGTGCAAGAAGTTGCTGTTGTTGTTACTTACACTAAAGTTTTAGTGTAAGTGTTGCTGTGGTTGTTCTTATTGTTCATAATAAGAAGAGTAGTTGTTGAAAATCCACTTTGGAAACAAAGTGGTAGTGGAGTAGAATCATTTACGATTCGAACCACTCTATATCCGGTGTACTCTTTCATCGTATCTCATCTCCAATTCTTGCTCTGATTTTGAATATCCTTTGTGAGTTGAGAAAAACAAGAAAATTCCGCAAAAGAGCCAAACACTCTATTCACCCCCCCTCTAGAGTGTATTTCGGACCTTACAATTGGTATCAGAGCCTAACCTTGATTGCTTGGCCAATTTTTGCAAGTAGCAAGGTTAAAAGATCATGGCAACCTCAACCTCAACCTCAACCTCTTCTTCTCCTAAGCCTACTGCACTATTTTTCGGATCAAACACTAAAGCTCCTATGTTTGATGCCCAAAACTATTCTTTGTGGAAATTTCGAATGATCAATCATTTGAAAGGCTGTGGATTTGATATATGGAGAGCTGTTGTCAAAGGAATTGAAGTTCCAATGATTACCAACTCAAAAGGAGAATCAATGTTTAAAGATGAGGATGACTACACCGACGAAGAGAAGATAAAGTTCGCCATCAATGGCAAAGCTTTTGACATTCTCTCAAGTGCTCTAACCACCACCGAGCTCATTAGACTCCAAGGTCTTGAAACAACCTACGAGGCATGGAAAAGACTTGAAATGATACATGAAGGAACTGAGCAAGTAAGAATGGCCAAAAGACTCATGCTCATAAAGGAGTATGAGATGTTCGGAATGAAGAGTGGTGAGAAGATTGAGGAGACAATCGATCGATTCACACGAATAGTGAATCAACTCTCCATGGTTGACAAGAAAATCTCAAACGAAGACCTTGTCTCAAAACTCCTTAACTCCTTGCCAAGAGAATGGACACCCAAAGTCACCGCTATCACCGAATCAAAGAATCTCAAGACTCTTACTCTTGATGAGCTATCCGGTAATCTTCTTACTCATGAAATTCTTATTGATGAACAAAATAGGATGAATCCCATCAAGCCTACACAAACATCACACAAAGGATTGGTGGTAGAGTCCGATGATTCGGATGAGGAAGTTGCCCTTCTTGTAAGAAAATTTAGAAGAATGGCAACTAGAAACAAAGCTCAAGCAAGAAAGTTTTTCAAGAAACCATCTAAAGAAAAAGAAGCAAGTGAAAATTGCTATAGATGTGGTCGACCCGGTCACTTCATTGCCGATTGCCACGTAAAAGAGCCGCAAAAGCAAGAAAAGAAGGTCTTTCCTCAAAAGAAGAAAGCCCTCAATGCGGAGGTAACCACGTGGGATGATCTCCTTTCGGAATCGGAAGGAGAAGAAAGTGAAGATCAAGGTGTTGGACTTGTGGCAATGGTTGAAAATTCAAAGGTTCAACATACTTGTCTTATGGCGATTGAAGATGACCTTGAGGTAAACTCTAACCCTTCAAATTTACATGATGAAATAGGAGACTTGCAAGATGACTTTGAAAAATTAACTTTGAAATATAAGCATTTAAAGAAAGAATTCAAGAAATGCATTTTAGAAAATAAGAGCTTGCATGACAAAAATATTTTGATGTTTCAAGAGCATGATATCATACTTACTATGCATAAAACCGTAGCTCTTGAAAATGAAGAAATTAGAAAAGAATGTGAAAAACTAGAATTAGACTTACAAAGATTAACAAATGGGAAAAACAACTTAGACATACTACTTGGGAATCAAAGAATTGGAAATGATAAATCCGGTTTAGGATTTAACTCATCATCTTCTATTAAATCCAAGTCTTTAAAGAAAAAGGCAAACAATAGAAAATCACAGCAAAATTTATCATCTTCTAAACCAAAGCTTGTACCCACGTGTTTTTATTGCAACAAGCTAGGACATGTAAAGAAAGCATGTAGAGCTTGATTTGAGAGCACATACGTTTGGAAGCCTAAGGGTCGAAAAACTAACCCTAAAGGACCCAACCATCAAAGGGTACCAATGCATACATCTTTTGGTTTTGTAGGCTCTCAAGATAAATGGAGTAGCCAAAGAAGAAGGAACCAAATGGCTTATGGACAGTGGATGTTCAACTCACATGACCGGAGACAAGACGTTGTTCCCCAAGCTCAAGCTCCAAGATGGTGGAACGGTGCATTTTGGCAATGGGAGAGCCAAAATCCTTGGACATGGAGAAATTGGTAATTCTTCCTTTACTATTAATAATGTACTATATGTAGAAGGGCTTAAGTATAATTTGATAAGTGTTAGCCAACTATGTGATGCTAATTTTCAAATTGAGTTTGTGAAAAGAAAATGTGTTGTGAAAAAGAACGATAAGATTGTTTTCGAAGCTATTCGTAAAAATGATGTTTACAAATTTAGCACACATGATTTGATATCACAAAATGTTTCTTGCCTAGTTGCCAAAAATGATTTGACTCAACTATGGCACAGACGACTTGGACACATTAGTTTCAAGAATTTCAAAGAGATTTGCAAAAATGAAAAAGTCCAAGGTCTTCCAAAACTAAATTTCGAAAACCATAGTTTATGTGACACTTGTCAAAAGGCAAAGCTTGTTAAAACAAGCTTCAAGCCCAAAAGTGAAATCTCCACCACCAAACCTCTACAATTGCTTCATATGGATTTGTATGGGGATATTGGTACAGCAAGCCTAAGTGGAAAACATTACACCTTTGTGGTGGTAGATGACTACTCTAGGTACACTTGGGTAATGTTCTTAGCTAAAAAGAATGATGCATGTCAAGAATTTATAAAGCTTTGTAAGAGATTAGAAAATCAAAGAGAAGACACAATTAAGGAAATTAGAAGTGATAGAGGTGGTGAGTTTGATGGAGAATTTCAAGAATTTTGTGTATCCAAAGGGTATGGACACAATTTTTCAGCTCCAAGAACTCCTCAACAAAATGGTGTTGCGGAAAGGAAAAATAGAACACTTCAAGAAATGAGTAGAGCCATGCCAAACGAATTTGAGCTACCCAAATATTTTTGGGCAGAAGCGGTAAATACCGCTTGTCATGTGATCAATAGAGTTTATTTGAGACCATTTCTCAAAAAGACTCCTTATGAGCTTTGGAAAGGTAGAGTACCAAATATTGGTTATTTCAAGGTTTTTGGTTGTAAGTGTTTTATACTTAACACCAAAGACAACTTGGATAAACTCGACTTCAAAGCGGATGAAGGAATCTTTATGGGTTATGCTCAAAATAGCAAAGCATTTAGAGTATATAATAAGAGAAGTATGAAAGTTGAAGAATCAATACATGTCAAGTTTAGTGAATTCATTGATGATAAGTCAAACGATAATAATGATGATGATGAAGATGAAATAAACGAAGTAAGTCATATAGAAAAATTTGAGAATCCAAAAGGTAATATTGTCATCGACCTTAGGATTGATCCACTTGAACCTAAGGTTGAAGATGAAGAAGTAGGAGGGGATACCTCAAATTTGCCGGATTCATATAAATATAGGAAAGATCACCCTAAAGAGTTGATACTAGGTGAAACTAGCCAAGGCGTAATGACAAGGAGAAAATTCAATGAAAATGCCTTCATTTCACAAGTTGAGCCTAAAAATATAAAGGAAGCAATAAATGATGAAGATTGGGTATTAGCTATGCAAGAAGAATTAAATCAATTTGAAAGAAGTGATGTTTGGGAATTAGTTGCTAAACCTAGTGATCATCCCGTAATTGGCACCAAATGGGTATTTAGAAACAAAATGGATGATAAAGGGAACATCACTAGAAACAAAGCTAGGTTAGTAGCCCAAGGCTATAGGCAAGAGGAAGGCATAGATTATGATGAGACGTTTGCTCCCGTAGCCAGGTTAGAAGCTATTAGGATGTTATTAGCATATGCATGCTATAAGGATTTCAAACTATATCAAATGGATGTAAAATCCGCATTCTTGAATGGAATAATTCAAGAAGAGGTCTATGTAGCTCAACCTCCGGGGTTTGAAAATCATGATTATCCAAATCATGTTTTTAGACTCAAAAAGGCCCTTTATGGACTTAAACAAGCTCCTAGGGCTTGGTATGATAGATTAAGTAACTTCCTACTTGAAAACGAGTTTTCAAGAGGAAAAGTCGACACTACTCTTTTTATTAAAGAACAAGGAAACCATCAATTGCTTGTTCAAATTTATGTGGATGATATCATATTTGGTGCTACTAATGATTCTCTTTGTGAGCATTTTGCAAAATTGATGGAAGGAGAATTTGAAATGAGCATGATGGGTGAACTCAACTACTTTCTTGGTCTACAAATCAAGCAAACTCAAGATGGAGTGTACATATCTCAAACAAAGTATACGAAGGATTTGCTCAAGAAGTACAAATTCGAGGATGGGAGAAGTGTGAGTACTCCGATGAGCACAAGTACAAAGCTTGACAAAGACGAAAAAGGAAAGCCGGTTGAGGTAACAAAATATAGGGGTATAATTGGTAGTTTACTTTATTTGACCGCTAGTAGGCCAGATATTTTGCATGCTGTGTGCTTATGTGCTAGATTTCAAAGTATGCCTAAGGAATCGCATTTAGTTGCCATTAAACGTATCTTTAGGTATTTGAAAGGAACTTTGAACTTCGGATTGTTTTATCCCAAAAATAGTTGTTTTGATCTAAGAGGATATAGTGACTCCGACTATGCCGGAAATCTTGTTGATAGGAAAAGCACCTCCGGGACATGTCAATTCCTTGGAGATTGCTTAGTTTCCTGGTTTTCCAAGAAACAAAATAGTGTGTCACTTTCCACGGCGGAATCCGAATATGTGTCGGCCGCTTCGTGTTGTGCACAACTACTTTGGATGATCAACACCTTGAACGATTACAATGTTAAGTTTGAAAAAGTTCCCATCCTATGTGATAATACCTCAGCCATAAGTATAGCACAAAACCCAGTTCATCATAGTAGAATAAAACACATTGAAGTGAGGCATCACTTCATAAGAGATTGCATTCAAAAAGGATTGGTGTGCGTTGAGTTCGTTCCAACAAATGACCAACTAGCGGATATCTTTACCAAATCCCTTCCCACCGAGACGTTCGAATCAATTAGAACAAGATTAGGAATGATAAACATTGGTTAAAG
>AP025064.1:9233399-9360969 GCA_036186865.1 Eustoma russellianum | reverse complement strand
TTAAAGGGTTAAAAATGTCAAAATTACAGATTTTTTGCATACATAGATCGATCTATGTAGAAATTTCAGAGAATGATGTCTATAAAGACACAGATCGATCGATGTTAAGGACATCGATCGATCGAAGTACCTGACATCGATCGATCGATGTCAGCGGGAAAAGATCTATTAAAACCGCAAAACGGTTCATTCTCTTATTTCTACACTACGAACCCTAAAACCACACAGGCGAAAAACAAAGCATTCGATCCCCAAATTGCAAAACTCTTGCTAAATCCTCATTTTTCTCTTCAATATTGTCTAAATCCACACACATTCCTCAAAATCCATCACCATATTCAAAGAGTTCTTGCCCTAATTCTCTCAAATGGCACCAAGAACCAAGAATCACCCCAAAAGACAAAGAACTTCACATCAACAAAATCCAACGGGTCCAAGAACAGCAGGATTGCGGAAGCAACCAGAGCCATCTCAACAACATCTAATCCGTGAGGTAAGAGAAAGTCTTCACATTCGAAATTTTCCTTGGCTTAAAACTGGAGAATTTGAGAATGCATTGGCTACACCTCTAGGATCAGGTATATACACTCATATATCTCAGAGAGCCCAATTATTATTCACAGAATGGGAAACTAGCAATAGGTCTACCATTCCATCAAAAGTGCTCAAAATTGAGGACATTTTGAGCAATGCAGAATTGAGACCTATAATTAATTTGTTGTATGCTCAAAACTGGATGTTTTTATGGGTTTCATCTGAGATGGGAGCTATGTCTACTCGTTATACCCGATTGTTCTATGCAAATTTTTGGATTGACTATCTAAATGGAAATCCATTTTCTTTGAATTCTGTTATTGATGGTCAAGTAGTCTCCTTTCACACTGCACAAATAAATGCTATTCTTGGTACACCTAGTGAGGGATTCAAGGATTTCGATCCTTGGAAGTGGGATTTTAACAAATACCAAGTGACTGAAAATGAAGTCAAAACCTTTCTTGGATTTCACCCGACAAAGAACACAAATGATATGCCCTTGATACATAGAGTCTTGCTTGCAATAGTTACCTTTTGTGTAAATGGAAAATCAGCCAAACTTCCCAGAAACCTAGACTTCTACATTACATACCGCATAGCCAGGCGAGAGCAGGTAAATTTTGGAGAAGTATTCTTTGAAAACGTGTTGGAGGCGGTCACGAAGAAATCGAAAGCACTTCCTTACAGTAATCTGATATATAGATTATTGAAAAGTTCAAATCTAGTACTGGATGTTGAATACGAAGAGGCGATTACGAATAAGGATTATTACACGAAATCTAACATCCAGCAGATTCTTAAGTCAAGAAAGGAAGCACAACGACGGGGTGGTGCTCAGGATCCGGAGGAAGATGAGGCTGAAAATGAGCCGGAAATACCACCACACCCCACTGAGCCAACCGTTGAACCTCAACCTAACCCTCCAAGTCCTACATCTCGAATAGACAAAGGCAAAGCCCCAATGGAGCAAGATAGTGAATCCGGGGATGATTTCGATATTGAATACGAGATAAATGACATCCAACGCACTCTTGGTCAATGGGGTGAAGACTTGACCAAGGAGGCTGTTCGTATAGATGATTTGGAGAAAGGCTATACGACGTTCCAAAACGCTTGAAATCGCTGGAAACAAGAGTGGACACTGAAGTCAAGACACTCCAAACTGAGCTAAACGTGCAAAAGACCAAGTACCAGAAGTTGAAAACAAAGCTCAAAGCCGCTCTCTCTGGACTATGTTTCTCCTCCGATGAGGAGTAGTTCTTGATGATTCATCATTCCCTCGTTCTTATGCTAGTTTTTGCAAGTTTGAGTTTACATCTGTATCTCAAAACTTGATATTTTCTTCCTGACCTTTATACTTTCGTCTTGGTATTTTTTTGATGCTTTCAAAAAGGGGGAGAAGTTTTTTTAGTAGTATTGGCATGCATGCTTTGGTATCATTATCATGTTTTGGCATCATCTTGGCATTGTTAGCATGTTTTGGTATTGTTAGCATGTTTTGGTATTGTTAGCATAAAAATTAATATGTTGACATGATTTGGTCTTAACATGAATTGTTTTGCCTCAGCTTGATATAGCTTTGGATGCTAGCTAATGATATGTTTTGGCATGATGGATTGTTGGGAAGCAAAATTGGATATTAACATGGCGTGTGTTGGTTGGACGTGACAGCATGTTTTGGATAGGCATTGGTATTAAAAGTCACTTGATATGCGTTACATATTGAAATGGTGAAAATACAAAACTTGATGCATAATTTGAGGGGGAGCATGTTGGGTAGATTGGTAAGAAAGCATGAACTAAGGGGGAGTTGTAGAATATAAAAACATCTTTTGGATTGTGGTTTTGAAATCATCAAAAAGGGGGAGAATGTTAAGTTGTAAATGTTAAGTTGTAAAACGTTTTGATGATGAAAAGATGTTTTGAATGAGTTAAAATTATGTTTAATATTTGATGCAAAATAGGCAAAACACATTATGTCCAAAGATGGTTGAGATTGGAAGTCACTGGTTGACATCGATCTCTCAAACAGGGGACATCGATCGATCGATGTACTTCAGCCCCTGACATCGATCGATCGATGTCTGACTGAAGACATCGAACCCTCAACCACAAGGACATCGATCGATCGATGTCACTTCATCCCCTGACTTCGATCGATCGATGTTGAACTGAGGACTTCAGTCTCTAAACCTGGTGACATCGATCGATCGATGTCACTTCAGCCCCTGACATCGATCGATCGATGTCTGACTGAGTACTTCAGTCTCTAAACCTGGTGACATAGATCGATCGATGTCCTCCAGAATTCAAATTTTTTGAACGTTAGAATAAAATCCAAAGTTGATTTTCAAGGTTTTCTCTTTCCAATCTTCTTCAAACTTCTTGTAGACTTTAACCCAACTTATTACATGCTTCCTTGACTATTGTATACATGTCTAAGATTCTCTAGGGTGGCTATCCAAGATCAAATCACTCCATAGGGTGGCTAAAGACTATTTGGGCACTATCTTGACATTTTTGAAGATGAAGACTTGGTGGAGAGCCTCAAAAACGTGGTGAACTTCATCTATAAATAGAGGAGGCTTGGATGAAGCAATTACACACTTTCAACATCATCTAGCTTCATTTTACATTGTTGTATATTTCTCTCATACTTGTAAATTTGTTTAAAGCTTGTCTAGCTTTCTTTGATCTTCATTGTTTGTATATTGAGAGAAAGAGAGTCAAGGACAAGAGGAACCATAAATAGTTGATCTCTAGCTTGTGCTTAGACTTGTGAGAAAGTGTGAACCTTACTATATATCTTCAACCCATTTTGAGAAGTTCTTGAGAGAACTTTTGTTGAAGTTGTGAGGAAGCAAGAAGTTGTTCTTGCTAAGAGCTGTAGTTGTTGTAGTTGCACAAGTGTGTTGTGCAAGAAGTTGCTGTTGTTGTTACTTACACTAAAGTTTTAGTGTAAGTGTTGCTGTGGTTGTTCTTATTGTTCATAATAAGAAGAGTAGTTGTTGAAAATCCACTTTGGAAACAAAGTGGTAGTGGAGTAGAATCATTTACGATTCGAACCACTCTATATCCGGTGTACTCTTTCATCGTATCTCATCTCCAATTCTTGCTCTGATTTTGAATATCCTTTGTGAGTTGAGAAAAACAAGAAAATTCCGCAAAAGAGCCAAACACTCTATTCACCCCCCCTCTAGAGTGTATTTCGGACCTTACAAGAAGAAGAACTAGGCTTTTCATCACTTTGATTTGCAATGCTTGTCCTTGTTTTGTTTGCTCTCTTCTTTTCTTATAATGGTGCAGCCGTCCCCCTTTGCTTGTCTTCCCCTCTTGAAAATTATCTTTTAAGTCCTTGAGAGAGTGTAAGACATCATTGTGACAAGGCCTTGCTTACTTGGCACCTTCTTATTGGATGATCATTTAGTCTTCGCTTACTTGACACCTCCTTATTGGTTCAACGTTGTCATCATGATGACTTGGAAAAAAATCTGAGAATTACACTTAACCATGTGCCAAAAATCATCACAAAATAACTTCCATAAATCATGAGATATTCACATAAATTTCAAGACAAGAAATCCTTCCCAAACTTAATGAAAAAATCGGCCAACTAGTCTCATTGCCATGCTGAATTTTCAGCATGTGCATCATTCCTTTTCTTTCAAAATAATGCCAAATATTCTTTGATTTTTCATTATAAAAATGAATCAACAAATTATGGTAAGTATTGCTACCAAATAAGAAATGAACTTGGACACATTTTGGCTCTCAAATTCGGCCACAAGGTTGTACACATGCTGATAAGTTTTCAGCATGTGTGATATACAAAATATCACCATTTATTTATTTAAATAATATTCAAAACCTTTCCATTTCTTCTTCTAATCAATCACATAATAAAAGATGACAAAATATGTCACATTGAAGAGCAAAATTTCGGCCAGCTTGTGTGTAGTATGCTGAAATTTTCAGCATGTGACATAAGAGAGATATATTTTGAATTCTTACCATTTGTAGCTTCTCTCTTCAATTCACCAACATTGTATGATTGATCCTTGACCAATCAATATGCCAACAAGGCTTCAAATAAGCTCCATCTCAGCTGTAGGTGGCGTTGGAAATGATTGTGCATGTGCTGAAATTTATTTTTGCTAACTTTGTAAAATAATGCACATTTAATAATACACACATGTTATATTCCAATCAGCCCTTAATTTAATTTTCTAGAACACTTTAAGATGTATATCATATGTAAAAAGTGTCTAGATAGGTGTCACATGATGTACCAAAAATGTTCCATGTGTTGTGTGCGTAGAAAACCGAATTTTCGATATTTATCGATTACCCGATTTTTCTATAATTTAAATTCCAACTTTTGCACATGTTATATATATTATGTTATACATAATATATATAATATATACTTTAAATCTCAGCACTAGGCTGGTCTAAAGTGGTACCATTAACATGTGACAAAACTAAACTTGGAATCTTCACATTTTGGCCTTAATGTGGAGTAATTTGTGTGTGCCAACATGGAAATTATTTTTGGCTGATTTTTCTGTCATGTGCACGAAATTTTCATCCATTTTTGAAATATAGGGGCTGACCATTTATTTATGGCAAGTACGTGACACGTTGGCGAAGTTTCGGTATTCGCCCGATACGACAATTTTCGGTTTAGAACCTTTTATCATGTCGTATTTGTCTTGTCATCACCATATCTTATATCATATGATATAAGACCTGAATATACTCATAAATATGAGTTTGGTGTAGTGGTGTGACATTAACGTACGTACGTAAAATATATAACGTGTCGGTAGTACGTTAGAATACATGTGTATGTGCCTTTTTCAAAAAATCTGAAAATATGTGTAATATATATGTATATTGGCGTGTGTAATTAAGATGGGGAGGAGGAGAAAACTTTCCTTCCTTAGCTTTGTTGCCTTTGTGCCTTTTCCAAATGTGGCTTCTTTTAATGAACTACTTAGTTTATCAAACTAAGTACTTCACTTAATGAACTAGTTTAGTTCATTACTGGTGGCACCTGAAAATAGTATAAACACAACAAATGTTTGCCATATGATGTAAGCTTTAACGCTTCATGGCTCGTTAGTACGGCAACATAATATATAAGCTAAATAAGGCAAGTAATAGCAATGTATGATGCATGCATGTATATATATCATGCACGTTTATGCTATGTTCGTTTTTGTGCACATTTAAATCATGTATTTGAAAATCACTCAAACCCCTTTTTCTCTACATAGTGTAGTGCATATTTTGACATGCATCATGGGAGTAGTTGTGGTATGGATGTGCGTGGTACTTTGATTGCCATTGAATTGTTATTTGCGTACGAATTTCTGTACTTGCTCTATTATGTTATTCGCTTATATATTTGGAAGTTATACAAGACATGTGCCCCATAACTCCCTGGAATTATATGTATTACTCATGTCTTGCCATGTGTTGATCCCGTATGTCTTATAAGCGGGTTACTTGCTAGCGTTTTTCGCTAAGGGTACTACCTTTATCATTGCAGATGAGCCTAGTTACGACATGATCTTCATAGAGGACGACGGCGAGTGGGCCAAATGGGATGCTTAGGGACTGATTGGGAGATAGTTGGGACAATTGTTATTTATTCCGATTTCTTTCGTTCACTTGGGAATTCAGTTTGTTACTACCGTGACTACCCTTTTGAGATTTTTATTATCATTCGATGTTCAAATTTGATGGTTGAGATTCATTAGATACATGTTTCCGCACTTATTTCTCTTACGTCATTGATGATGTGTATTCGAGAGATGAGACGTCTGGTAGTCTTCCCAGTAAGCTACGACGGGTGCACCGGTTCGGATTCCGCTGTCCGGGTCAGGACGCTACAATCTTTATGTCAAAACACTACTTAGGATGTCTAGTTTATGTTTCCAAAAGGCCTTGACCTTGAACAATTCTTGGTTAAAACAGAATTCAAGTTTTCTTAAATCTGGTTAGATTGCAGCCAGATTGGAGCAGTTATCTTGCAAAGACTTAAAGACTAACTTTCCTTTGCTCAAATCAAGTGATTCTTATTGCAGATGAAAGATAACAGTCTGAAGTATAATTCCACCAAAAATCATGAATTTGTAAAGCGTTTATCTATTTTTTCAAAACATGTGAAGTTGTGTGAAAACAGCAGTGAAAAAACAGGCAGAATGCAGAAATGTAGAAACAAGATAAGAACACCGAGAATTTATCCTGGTTTGGTCAATGTGACGTAGTCAAGTCCCAAGAAACACCTTTCCTTGGATTTCACTATGGTATGAACCAAATTACAACAAGAACCAAACTTGATCCTTGGATTAAACATCACCCCTATTCAAGACTTGGATGAATACCTTCTATGCAACACTTAGTTGCAACACCTCTACCACCTATTGATGTAGTCTTATAGAATTGGCTAATCAATCTTACAAATGAATCTCAAGAGACTTGTAGCTCTCCAACAAATACAACAAGAACACCTTGGCTACAAAGAATGGAACAAGATTGACAAGAAGAAGATAGCTAGACAAATCAACTAATGCTTTCAATTTTGCTTCAAGTGTGTTCTTCTTCTTCATCGATTGCCTCCTATTTATAATGTGAAATGAGCCTTGGAGATAAGATTGCACATGTGTCACCATCTTCATCATCAAGCTTAAGTGTCTTCACATCATTGGTTGGCCTTTGTACACTTGGAAACATCAAGCAAAATGATTGGTCCACCTTGGAGACATAATGCTGGCCGATTTTTTCCACCTTGGCAAGTCTTGATTATCCTTTGCAAAATGAAGATAATAAGAGGGATAATGCCACAAGAATACCTCAACTTCTTGGATTGAAAATAGGGCATGTGAAGGCTGAAAGTTTGACCCCAAAATCATCCATTTTCAGCCATGTACCCGTTGGCTACATTTTTAAATTTTCCTAGTTGGCAATTTTTACCAACTAGCTTTTTTTTGGTTGGTCCACTTGTCACCAAGCTATAAAATGAGCACACCATTATATCCACCTGAATATACACGTTTTTCAACCCATATATATGTATATCAACTCAGATGTTTGAAGAAGAAATGAGCAAATAATAGTTGACAAGATTATGTCAACATGTAACACCAAAATTTCCAATATTTCTTCTTGTATGTTGTGATCATTTCTACAAATTTAACACCTTTAAATTCTCTGTAAAATGATGATAAATATACTCCAATAACATATAGAAGAGGATCTTCAAGAAAGAAATAGAATGTGACATCATAACCCGTCACATATCCCTCTACTGTGATAATATCATCATTTGAGAAAAAATAATATAAAACCACCATATAATCTTCAAAATAATCATAACTCAACTCCAGAATGAAGATAAGCATATACTCAAGAGATTCCTTGAGTGAAAATACAAAAAATACCCTAAGAGGTAAAATGATCAAAATGCCTTTGGTGAGAGAAAACTCCAGAAATGACCCGGATGGTCAGAAATAGATATAATGACACCTTTGTGATGATAAATAAGATGAGAATAAGTCCTTGAAATATTTCTACCATATCATGTTCATATCCCCATTTTGAACATGATCTCGAAGAAAATGGTATCTTACCTCAATGTGTTTGGCCTTAGAATAAAGCATCGGATTCTGGGAAAGATTGATCGCACTTGTGTTATCGCAGAAAATTAGAATCTTATTCATTTTAATGCCAAAATCACTAAGTTGTTGTTTAAGCCAAAGTATTTGGGTAGTGCATAAGCTTAAGGCTATATAATCGACTTCGGTGGTAGAAAGAGCTACACTAGCTTGCTTCTTAAAAATCAAGAGATTAAGTTGGTTCATATGAATTGGCATGTACCGCTAGTAGATTTTCGATCTAATTTGCAACCACTATAATCAGCATCGCTATAAGCATACATTTCCAACTTAGCGTTTCTATCATATCAAAGTCTTAAGTGAGGTGTGTGTTTAAGATATCTAAAGATGTTTTTCACTGCATTGTAATGAGATACCTTAGGATAAGATTGAAACCTAGCACACATACATACACTAAACATGATATCAGGTCTTGACGTGGTTAAGTATAACAGTTATCCAATCATAGACCTATAAAGTGTGTTATCAAAAGGTTTACCATTTTCATCTTTGTCTAGTTTGGTGCTCATACTCATATGGGTAGGTGTTGGTTTCAACTCTTCAAATCCAAACTTCTTAATCATATCATTGATATACTTAAGTTGGCTAATGTGGATTCCTTGAGGGGTTTGTTTGATTTGAAGCCCTAAGAAGTAGTTCAATTCTCTTACCATTGACATTTTAAATTCTGACTTCATACATTCTTCGAAGTCCTTTACTAAGGTAGGGTTGGTTGAACCAAAGATTATATCATCTACGTATATTTGAACTATTAATAAGTCGTTATCTTTTCTTCTTAGGAATAATATATTGTCTATGGTCCCCTTTGATAATTATTAGCAATAAGAAAGTTTGCAAATCTATCGTACGAAGCTCTTGAGCTTGTTTCAGACCATATAAAGCTTTCTTAAGCTTGTACACATGTTTAGGATGTTGAGAAATATGTTTGGATAATTTTCAAAGTCATGATTTTAAGTGGTGATTACTTAAAAATGTCACACATGGTGTTATATGTGATTAAAAGTTGAAAAAGTTGAAAAAGTTGACATCGATCTCTCAGGTTGTTGTACATCGATCGATCTATGTACATAGATCTCTCACATCGATCGATCTATGTAAGGCAGAAAAGTTTAAGACCTTTCTGTGAGGCATCGATCTCTAAACCTGAGACACATCGATCGATCGATGTATATCGAACCCTCACTTCGATCGATCGATGTAGGTCAGAGGCAAACTCTGAAACTTTCTGTGAGACATCGATCTCTGAAGCTGAGGCACTTCGATCGATCGATGTCTAGGGTTTTTAGAAATATTTTTTCTAAAATGTGATAAAATGGTTGTTTTCATTCGTACATGATTTATACATGCTCATTATGTGCTTATTATGTGTTTTTGGTGATTATCATTGTCTTGTGACTAACGTGCCTTGGAAGTTTCTACAACTTACCAAAAAGGGCAAAATTGGTATTTTGAGTTTTGTAGGAACATCATATGGTGGAAATATGTCAAGTACATATTCTTATCTTATATTTATCATGACAAAGGTGATATCATGAGTATTTCTGACCATCGGGGTCATTTCTGGAGTTTTCTCACACCAGGGGTATTTTGGTCATTTCACCCTTGAGGGTATTTTTGGTATTTTCACTCAAGGAATCTCTTGAGCATATTATTATCTTCATTCTGGAGCTGTGTTATTATTATTTTGAAGATAATATGGTGATCTTATCTTGTTCTCTAAACCGATGGTATTATTGACTATAGCTGGATATGTGACGATTTGAGATGTCACGTTCTATTTTTTCTTGAAGACCCTCTTATATATGTTATAAGAGAACATTTATCATCATTATTCAGAAATATTAAAGGTGTCAAAGGTGTGGAAATGATCTCAACATATAAGAAGAAATATTGGGGAATTTCGGTGTTACACGTTGACATAATCTTGTCAACTGTTATCTACTTATTTCTTCTTCAAAAATCTGAGTTGCTACACACACATATATGTTGAAAAACGTGTATTATCAGGTGGATATGATGTTGTACACATTTTATGAGTTGGAGACAAGTGGACCAACCAAAAAGGAGCTAGTTGGCAAAATTGCTAACTTGGAAATTTCAAAAATATAGCCAACGGCTATATGGTCATTATGGGTTTTCTTAGCAGATTTTTGGAAGTAAAATGGAGCTCTCACATGTCCTATTATTGTGCTTGAAGTTGGGAATAATTTGGTGGTATTATCCTTTCTTATTTTATTAAGAGAAATCAAAATACATTTGTTGGAAAATTGAAGGTAGCCAACGGCTACTTGGTCAAAGTTGGAGCTGAGTTTTGAGTTTTGAAATGGTAAATCCCACATGCCTATTTTAAAGACTAGAAGTTGAGGTATTCTTGTGGCATTATCCCTCTTATTATCTTCATTTTGCAAAGGATAATTATGACTTGCCAAGGTGTAAAAATCGGCCAACATGACATTGCCAATGTAGCGCCCTGGCCCGATACCGTCATCGGAACCAGTGCACCCGCCGTAGTCTACTATGAGAACTACGAAGCGTCAAAGCGGATCAAGCGTACATCCTTCATAATGTAAGATAAAAACCAGCGGAAACGTCATAAAATTTAAACCTTCATCGTCGATAATACAACCAGAAACTGCAGCGGAAATAAAAGGTGTTTGTTCATATAGCCAACATAAGTTTTAGAACAACATAATAACAATGAGTTTCCAAACTTAAAGAAAGTAGTCCAGCATCTATCTATTCCCATGTCCATCATCCCATTGAGCCCACTCGCCGTCGTCTTCGATAAATATCAACTCATATTCAGGCTCACCTGAAAAAGGAATAGAGTAACTGTTCTTAGCGAAATTATCGCCAGCAAGTAACCCGTCTATACACCTTATGGAATCACACACGACGAGTCACCAGTGTATAAAACATTGCCCAAAAATAAGGTGCTCGGGTTAACAAATAGCATCATAATAAGAATTCCTCAAAACAGATAAGGCACATATATGTACACAGGTAGGAGAACCAACATGTATTAAAACAACGTATCACATAAGCAAGTCATACACTAGCCACGTTTCTTGCATGTCAAGTCTTATGCTTCGTGTACCATGATGCATGTTCTTCTTTAAAATCACACACAACACCCATGCATATGTCTTCTTTCATAAACATGTCATGCATGTCATTTCACAAAACATTTCATCACTTTACATATCATTTCTTCGCGTAGCAGAACTTTATACCCTGTGGGTGATCAGTCCACAACAACCATAACTTTATACCCAGTGCTGAAAGGTCCACGGCCCCATAACGTATAACTTTATACCCCGTGCTGAAAGGTCCACGGCCCCATTACATATATCATATATCCGTGCTGATAGGTCCACGGCCCCATTACATATATCATATATCCGTGCTGATAGGTCCACGGCCCCATTACATATATCATATATCCGTGCTGAAAGGTCCACGGCCCCATAAAATAACTTTGTTTTCCGTGCTGATAGGTCCACGGCCCCATAAAATACTTTATACCCTGATGTTGATTCACAGATCACGCTTTTATACCCTGCTTCCGCAGGCGTGACTTTTATACCCTGTGATCAACCAGCAGCCATTTTGTCTTTCGAAAACTTTAACTTTCCTTGTAAATACTTCTTTCGCAAAGCAAATCTCAAATCAAATGCAAGTGCCCATGTCATGATGCAGGATGCACATGTAACTTCATATCAAACATGTAACACACACACATACACCGTACATATCAAGTGTGCAGTCTTGCACCTCAAACAATCCATGTTCGTATCTTTCCAAGCCCATTCGTCTTACCAAATCACTCGGGATTCAATCTTATTCTTACATGATCAAACTTACCATCTATACCTCAATTACACCTTAATTACCTTTGCGTTTTATGTTCAAAAGAAGTGTGTAAGGTTACTGCACGTACATAGGGCACCTAAAGGGTCAAAAAGACTTCCAGTAGAGTTGGAACGCTACATGAAGCGCCTATAGTGACTTAAAGCGCCTATACTAGGCGTTCGAAGTGTTCGGGGATGTTCCGTAGACATTGAACGCCTACATGAAGCGCCTAATGTGACATAGAGCGCTTTATCTAGGTGTTCGAAGTGTTCGGGGATGATTCAGGACGCATTGAATGCTACATATGGCGCCCAATGTGACATAGAGCGCCTAATGTAGACGTTCGAAGTGTTCTGACGTTTCTAAATTGCAGTTTTTCTGTACGGGAAAGCTTCAGGACACATTGAACGCTACATTAGGCGCCTAATGTGACATAGAGCGCCTAATGTAGGCGTTCGAAGTGTTCTGACGATGCCAAACTGCAGTTTTTCTGCAGTAACTTCCTCTCCAACAGCCTCCTTCTTCAACCCTTCCATTTCCAACATGTAAAGATCCATCTTAACATCTAGATTCATCTTACTTAACACACATCTAAACATGAATTGATGCCTAGCCATGCCTAACAATATCCACTCTAGCCTTCAATCATTCACAACCTTCAAAAGATCTCATTAACTTTCCCAACACAACAAGACTACAACAATGTCTTCACTCATCTCTCAATTTCCTGCACTTACTCTCAACATCTAAGTGTAGACAATCAACATAAGAGTAGAGCAAGACAATAAGCACGTCAAAATATACACTTTTATGGGCATGCTTGACAACAACAAAGCACCACACAACTATTTTCAGAACTATGGCCCAAAGAACAAGACTTTACACAATTAGCAACAAGACTTACATATAACAAAGCATTTAAGATAGACAAGACAAGAATACTAATGTGTGATTCATGTTTTCTCTTTGTAAGAACATAGGGCCTAAAGTATCAAAATTTACGTAAAGCGTATAGAAAGATTACTTGCCTTGGTTTCTAGTTAACCTTACGGATTTACTGCAGAACCTTGATAAGAATTGAACCTAGAATGGCCTTTTCCTTCCTTTCCTTCTTCTCTTCTTCTTCTTCCTTTCCTTTTCTCTTCTCTCTCTTTTTCCTGCGGTTTTCCCTCTCCTCTTTGGTGTGGAAAACGTCCCCTTATGCTGAGATGGGGAGTTATACTAAATTTCTATAACTCCCCCTATCTCCTAGTAGGGACTTTTTAGGTAATTTCTATTAATTACCTTTAATTCTATTTTGAACCCTTCTTTCTTATTCTTCTATGTTTTAGGTGACTAAGTCTCATAACCTACAAAATTAATTAAGTTGTATTTAAGGTTGACCTCTAAGTATTGAAAATCGTGCTTAAAAGTCATGGGGTGTAACATTCCACCCCCCTTACAAAAAGTTTCGTCCTCGAAACTTACGTACCTTAGTCGAAGAGCTTAGGATACTTCTCCCGCATTTGTTCTTCGAGCTCCCAAGTGGCTTCACCTTCCGTGTGATTGCTCCATTGGACCTTTACATAAGGAATCACTCGCTTCCTCAACACTTGATCCTTTCGGTCCACAATTTTCACGGGTACCTCCTCATATGTAACATCTTCCTTGAGTTCCAAAGGTTGAGCTTCAAGTACATGACTTGGATCCGCCACGTACTTTCTTAATTGTGACACGTGGAACACATTGTGAACTTGCGCCAATGCCGGAGGTAATGCCAACCTATATGCCAAAGCTCCTACCTTCTCAAGTATTTCATAAGGACCAATAAAACGAGGGCTTAACTTGCCTTTTACTCCAAACCTCATGACACCCTTGGTAGGTGATACCTTCAAATAAACTTTTTCACCCACATCAAAATCCAATGGTCGTCGTTTGGAATCTGCCCAACTCCTGCTGCGATCCTGAGCCGTCTTGAGTCTTTCCCGGATGATTTTCACCTTATCTAGCGTTTTCTCCAACAGCTCAGGTCCCGTGATGGTCCTCATGCCCACTTCGTCCCAATAAACCGGGGACCTACATTTCCTTCCGTACAAAGCTTCAAAAGGAGCCATGTCAATTGCACTGTGGTAACTATTGTTATAAGAGAACTCCATCAGCTTCACCATTCCGTCCCAACTCCCTTTGAAATCCAACACACAAGCCCTTAGCATATCTTCCAAGGTTTGAATAGTCCGCTCGGACTGTCCATCGGTTTGGGGATGATACGCCGTACTCAACCTTAACTCTGTACCCATGGCTTCCTGAAATGCTGTCCAAAACTTAGAAGTGAACCGTGCATCTCGATCAGACACTATACTCACCGGGACTCCATCCAAGCTAACAATACTGTCCATATATAAGCTCACTAATTTGTCAAGAGGTGCTTCACTTGAAACGGGTAGGAAATGGGCAGACTTTGTTAAACGATCTACGATAACCCAAATCATGTCACATCCACTTCTTGTCTTTGGTAAACCAGCTACAAAATCCATTGTGACATGTTCCCATTTCCATTCTGGGACTTCCAACGGCATCAACAATCCACCGGGCCGTTGGTGTTCCGCCTTGACTTGTTGACACACCAAACACCTCTCTATGAATTCCGCAATATGTCTTTTCATCCCAGACCACCAATAGTATCGCTTGAGATCTCTATACATCTTGGTGCTACCGGGGTGTATTGATAACCTCGAATTATGAGCTTCCTGCAAAACTTCCTTCCTAAGTTTGTCAACATCCGGCACGCATAATCTTTCCCTAAACCATAAGCTCCCATCCTCCTTGATCCGAAATCCTTCAACTTGACTATGTTTCATCCTTTCCATTATCTCACTTAAAGCCTTATCTTTCTTCTGTGCCTCCTTTATCCTATCAATCAAAGTCGGTGTGATAGTCAATGCTGTCTGGACATTCACCGTGGATTCCACCAAATCCAAACCAAATTCCTCAATCTCTCTCTCTAGTGGTGATTGCCTCGCATGGCTGGATTTCCTGCTTAAGGCGTCGGCTACCTTATTAGCCTTTCCCGGGTGATAATGAATAGTTAGGTCATAGTCTTTTAGCAATTCCAACCATCTCCGCTGCCTCATATTCAATTCCTTCTGTGAGAACAAATACTTTAGACTCTTATGATCCGTGAATACCGCGCACTTCTCTCCATACAAATAATGCCGCCAAATCTTCAAGGCGAACACAACCGCGGCAAGTTCCAGATCATGTGTGGGATAGTTTTGTTCATAAGGCTTTAGCTGTCTTGAGGCATACGCGATGACTCGTTCGTTTTGCATTAAAACACAACCTACAAACAAGGTGTTAGTCTAAACTTAGTAGGTATACAAGATCATAACCTTATACTATAATTTACGTACCTAACCCGTTCTTTGACGCATCACTATAAATCACAAATCCATCTGTTCCAGAGGGTTGAGCCAATACTGGAGCTGTCGTTAATCTCTTCTTAAGCTCTGTGAAACTTTGCTCGCATTCCGCCGTCCACTCAAACTTGGATTTCTTTTGAGTAAGGTGACTGAGAGGTACGGCAATTCTCGAGAATCCCTCAACAAATTTTCTGTAATAACCTGCTAGACCCAAGAAACTTCGCACTTCGGTGACATTGGTAGGTCTAGGCCATTCAGTTATGGCTTCCACCTTCTTCGGGTCAACATCAATCCCCTCTTCTGATATCACATGACCCAAGAAAGCCACACTTCTTAACCAAAACTCACACTTGCTAAACTTTGCATAAAGTTGTTTCTGCCTCAAAATGCCTAGTACGGTTCTCAAATGCTCAGTGTGAGTTTGCTCGTCAGGAGAGTACACAAGAATATCATCTATGAATACCACTACAAACTTATCCAACTGTTCTCGAAAGACGGTATTCATAAGATCCATAAAAGCCGCAGGGGCATTTGTCAATCCAAATGGCATCACTAAAAATTCATAGTGGCCATACCTTGTGCGGAAAGCTGTCTTTGCGATGTCCTCGGCCTTCACTCGCAATTGATGATATCCTGATCGGAGATCGATTTTCGAGAAGATCTTGGCACCTTTGAGCTGATCAAATAAATCTTCGATTCGCGGAAGGGGATACTTATTCTTGATGGTAACTTTATTCAACTCTCTATAATCGATACAAAGCCTCATGCTACCATCCTTCTTCTTTACAAACAAAACAGGTGCTCCCCAGGGCGATACACTAGGGCGGATAAACTTCTTGTCCAATAACTCCTGCAGTTGTTCCTTCAACTCTCTCAATTATGCCGGAGCCATTCTATAAGGAGCTTTAGAAATAGGTTCTGTTCCTGGAACCAAGTTAATCTCGAACTCAACTTCTCTCGGGGGTGGTACTCCTGGTAAATCTTCCGGAAACACATCAAGGAATTCATTGACCACCAGAATTTGCTCAATAGATGGTACCTCCTGAGTAACATCTATGGCATACACTAGGAATCCCTCGGCACCCTTCTTCAAGGCTTTGCGTGCTTGTGCGACGGACACATATACCTTTTTGGGTACCTTCTTTCGTTCCGAATCCCCTTGAAACATTACCTCTTCCATCTCAGCACTCTTGACTGTCACTTGCTTCAATCGACAGTCAATGTTGGCGTGATGCTTGGCCATCCAGTCCATTCCCAATATCACGTCAAAGTCATACATCTGAATAGGGATCAGGGTGGCGGAGAATGTTTGTCCTTCAAACTCTAATTCACAATCCCGGTACCGATGATACGAAACCATAATTTGATCTCCGGCCGCTTGAACACGATACGGAGTTTCTAACCACTCAGGCAGACTACTCAGGTGTTTAGTGAATCTCTTTGCTACAAAGGAGTGGCTTGCGCCGCTATCGAAAAGTACATTGGCAGGCATCTTATTTACTAAAACCGCACCTAAGGCCATATGAAGTTTTACACAAGAGTTAAGCACGAAAACACTTAATTCAATATGAATTCAAACTTAGTTTAAATGATACCTGCTACTACATCGGTAGCCTCCTGCACATCCGTGTCCGTCATTAAATGTACACGAGCATTTGCTCGAGGCTTCACTCTTGGCTGTTGAGCCGCCTCTCCAGGATTATTCTTCTTCATCTCCGGACAGTCTCTAATCATATGGCCCACTTGACCGCATCAAAAACATGCTCCAGCCACTTTCCTACACTCTCCGACGTGGTTCCTGTTACAGTGTGGACATACTCCTATAGCCTGCTGGGCCACCGGGTTCTGGGGTGGGGTTCTCTGAAAGTTTCCAACCGGGCCTCTCTTCGGAATCTTGACCCAACGTCCGGGTCTTCCACCAACTCGCACATCATCTCTTGGCCTCTTGCCTCTATCCGACCCTCCAACGCTAGATGCTCTTGCCGCTACTCGGCGGAAATCACTCTCCACACGAAAACACGCATCTAGCATATCCTCATAAGTTTTCATCCCTGCATTCACTATCGCCGATTGTATCCTCGAGTCCAAACCCCTCTCAAACTTCGTCATCTTAAGACGATTATCAGACATGATCGCAGGGGCAAACTTACCCAAGGCATGAAAACGGTCTGCATACTCCGACACCGTCATCCTTCCTTGCTCCAATCTGTCAAATGCTCTTATCTTGTCTAATATTGCAGTCTCCGGTACGTAGTACTTCAGGAAAACATCACAAAACTGTGTCCAAGATATTGGTGGGGTCATTCTCAACACCATTCCTTCCCACCATTCTCCAGCCTTGCCACTTAGAAGGGGCGTGGCCACCTCAACCTTTATCTCATTCGGTACCTGCACCAGCCGAAAAGATTTCTCTACCTCAGCCAACCAGTGCTGAGCCTCTTCAGGGTCCGTACATCCTCCAAACTCCGGCACCCTCATCTTTCTCATCTCCCCATAAAAGAACCGGATGTTATGTTGTGGCGGTGGAGGAGGCGGAGGTTGATGCTGTTGTGCATACCCTTGTGCAATCACCGTCAGTGCATCATTGAGCACCTGGGGTAAAACAACTTGTGGTGGCTGGTTCTCCTGTCCATTACCAGCGTTGCCTGTGTTATCTCTTCTTGGAGGCATATTTCTCTGAAAAGGTCAACATTGCATTAGCATTTAGTAAATACAAGGGGTTACCGAAAGCTTGAACGCGTGCGAAGGGGTGAGGTGTGTATTCTAACTATTATTACGAAATTAAACGATAAACGCGCTCGCACACACCCAACCCATATCATATCTAACCACTAAGGACAATCAGTACTTATAACTAAGGATCAACCTTAAGGGAGAATCGTAGCTTAAGTGTCTAAAAGATCATGAACTTAAGTTTCCGAGATAGATCTGAAGCCTGGGCTCTGATACCACCTGTAGCGCCCCGGCCCGATACCGTCATCGGAACCAGTGCACCCGCCGTAGTCTACTATGAGAACTACGAAGCGTCAAAGCGGATCAAGCGTACATCCTTCATAATGTAAGATAAAAACCAGCGGAAACGTCATAAAATTTAAACCTTCATCGTCGATAATACAACCAGAAACTGCAGCGGAAATAAAAGGTGTTTGTTCATATAGTCAACATAAGTTTTAGAACAACATAATAACAATGAGTTTCCAAACTTAAAGAAAGTAGTCCAGCATCTATCTATTCCCATGTCCATCATCCCATTGAGCCCACTCGCCGTCGTCTTCGATAAATATCAACTCATATTCAGGCTCACCTGAAAAAGGAATAGAGTAACTGTTCTTAGCGAAATTATAGCCAGCAAGTAACCCGTCTATACACCTTACGGAATCACACACGACGAGTCACCAGTGTATAAAACATTGCCCAAAAATAAGGTGCTCGGGTTAACAAATAGCATCATAATAAGAATTCCTCAAAACAGATAAGGCACATATATGTACACAGGTAGGAGAACCAACATGTATTAAAACAACGTATCACATAAGCAAGTCATACACTAGCCACGTTTCTTGCATGCCAAGTCTTATGCTTTGTGTACCATGATGCATGTTCTTCTTTAAAATCACACACAACACCCATGCATATGTCTTTTTTCATAAACATGTCATGCAGGTCATTTCACAGAACATTTCATCACTTTACATATCATTTCTTCGCGTAGCAGAACTTTATACCCTGTGGGTGATCAGTCCACAGCAACCATAACTTTATACCCCGTGCTGAAAGGTCCACGGTCCCATAACGTATAACTTTATACCCCGTGCTGAAAGGTCCACGGCCCCATTACATATATCATATATCCGTGCTGATAGGTCCACGGCCCCATTACATATATCATATATCCGTGCTGATAGGTCCACGGCCCCATTACATATATCATATATCCGTGCTGAAAGGTCCACGGCCCCATAAAATAACTTTGTTTTCCGTGCTGATAGGTCCACGGCCCCATAAAATACTTTATACCCTGCTGTTGATTCACAGATCACGCTTTTATACCCTGCTTCCGCAGGCGTGACTTTTATACCCTGTGATCAACCAGCAGCCATTTTGTCTTTCGAAAACTTTAACTTTCCTTGTAAATACTTCTTTCGCAAAGCAAATCTCAAATCAAATGCAAGTGCCCATGTCATGATGCAGGATGCACATGTAACTTCATATCAAACATGTAACACACACACATACACCGTACATATCAAGTGTGCAGTCTTGCACCTCAAACAATCCATGTTCGTATCTTTCCAAGCCCATTCGTCTTACCAAATCACTCGGGATTCAATCTTATTCTTACATGATCAAACTTACCATCTATACCTCAATTACACCTTAATTACCTTTGCGTTTTATGTTCAAAAGAAGTGTGTAAGGTTACTGCACGTACATAGGGCACCTAAAGGGTCAAAAAGACTTCCAGTAGAATTGGAACGCTACATGAAGCGCCTATAGTGACTTAAAGCGCCTATACTAGGCGTTCGAAGTGTTCGGGGATGTTCCGTAGACATTGAACGCCTACATGAAGCGCCTAATGTGACATAGAGCGCTTTATCTAGGTGTTCAAAGTGTTCGGGGATGATTCAGGACGCATTGAATGCTACATTAGGCGCCCAATGTGACATAGAGCGCCTAATGTAGGCGTTCGAAGTGTTCTGACGGTTCTAAATTGCAGTTTTTCTGTACGGGAAAGCTTCAGGACACATTGAATGCTACATTAGGCGCCTAATGTGACATAGAGCGCCTAATGTAGGCGTTCGAAGTGTTCTGACGATGCCAAACTGCAGTTTTTCTGCAGTAACTTCCTCTCCAACACCCTCCTTCTTCAACCCTTACATTTCCAACACGTAAAGATCCATCTTAACATCTAGATTCATCTTACTTAACACACATCGAAACATGAATTGATGCCTGCCATGCCTAACAATATCCACTCTAGCCTTCAATCATTCACAACCTTCAAAAGATCTCATCAACTTTCCCAACACAACAAGACTACAACAATGTCTTCACTCATCTCTCAATTTCCTGCACTTACTCTCAACGTCTAAGTGTAGACAATCAACATAAGAGTAGAGCAAGAAAATAAGCACGTCAAAATATACACTTTTATGGGCATGCTTGACAACAACAAAGCACCACACAACTATTTTCAGAACTATGGCCCAAAGAACAAGACTTTACACAATTAGCAACAAGACTTACATATAACAAAGCATTTAAGATAGACAAGACAAGAATACTAATGTGTGATTCATGTTTTCTCTTTGTAAGAACATAGGGCCTAAAGTATCAAAATTTACGTAAAGCGTATAGAAAGATTACTTGCCTTGGTTTCTAGTTAACCTTACGGATTTACTGCAGAACCTTGATAAGAATTGAACCTAGAATGGCCTTTTCTTTCCTTTCCTTCTTCTCTTCTTCTTCTTCCTTTCCTTTTCTCTTCTCTCTCTTTTTCCTGCGGTTTTCCCTCTCCTCTTTGGTGTGGAAAACGTCCCCTTATGCTGAGATGGGGAGTTATACTAAATTTCTATAACTCCCCCTATCTCCTAGTAGGGACTTTTTAGGTAATTTCTATTAATTACCTTTAATTCTATTTTGAACCCTTCTTTCTTATTCTTCTATGTTTTAGGTGACTAAGTCTCATAACCTACAAAATAAATTAAGTTGTATTTAAGGTTGACCTCTAAGTATTGAAAATCGTGCTTAAAAGTCACGGGGTGTAACAGCCAAGGTGGACCAATCATTGTGTTTTATTTTTCCAAGTGTACAAGGCCAACCAATGATGAGAAGACATTTGGAATTGATGATGAAGATGGTGACACATGTGCATTCTTATCTTCAAGGCTCAAATCACACTATAAATAGAGACAATGGTGAAGAAGATGAAACACACTTGAAGCTCACAAGCATTTGTTGAATTATCTAGCTTTCATCTTCATCTTCTTGTTGTTATTGTTTTATTTATTGTAGCAAATGTGTTCTTGTTGTATTATGGTGAGCTACAAGCCTCTTGAGCTTCACTTGTAAGATTGATTAGCCATCTTTATAAGGTTACATCAATAGGTGTTAGAGGAGTTGCAACTAAGTGTTGCTTAGAAAGTGATTATCCAAGTCTTGAGTAGGGTTGGTGTATAACCCAAGGATCAGCTTGGATCTTATTTTAAGGTGTTTATTTCATAGTAAAATCCAATGAAAGGTGTTCCTTGGGACTGAAGTAGGTCACATTGACCGAACCAGGATAAATCTTCGGTGTTCTTCTCTTGTTTCTTTATTTCTGTTCTCTGCCCGTTTTTACTGCAGATTTCACACAACTTCTCACAATTTGAAAAAATAGTCAAACATTTTCAAAATTTGTAATTTTTGGTAGATTTATACTTCAGACTGTTAGGTTTCATTTTCAACAAGAATCACTTGATTTGAGTAAGGGAAAGTTAGTATTTCAGTCTTTGCAAGATAACTGCTCCAATCTGGCTGCAATCTGACCAGTTTTGAGAAAACTTAAATTCTGTATCGTTCGAAAATTGTTTAAGGTCAGGGCCTTTTGGAAAATTCATCTACACATCCTAAGGAGTGTTTTGATATAAAGATCAATCTTTTTGGTTAAGTATTCAAAGAGAAACATGTTTTACAAAATCAGCAACATTCTGTCCAATTCTATCCAGATTGACCATCTGAATCTTTTTATTTGTTTGAAGGGTCAAACAATCTTATTTTTGCCTGATTTTTGGACATAGTCTTGCTAACTCATTGAAGTTCAATTCTGGAAAGTTTCGTAATTTTTGGAGTTGTGTATAATTATTTGTGAATTTTTCAAAAACGGGTTCTGAATCTGAGGTGGTCTCAGATTCTGTTTTCAAAGGAGATTTTAAACAAAGGGTTGTAGTGTAATTTCCGCTAACCACTATTCACCCCCCTCTAGTGGTGTTTATTGCAGGTGAACGGTCCAACATTTGGTATCCGAGCTAGACCAACACCACTCAAAAGAAGCAAGATTCAACACGATACGAACAATACAAGGCCAAGAAACAACGATTCATTATATACTGCTTGTCTCAAATCCAAGGTATATACAATGGCTATTGTTTCTCACAAAGGTGAGTTGGAAGGTATGTCTACACAACGTCCTCCTCTTTTTGATGGAAATAATTTTGTTCATTGGAAACTAAGAATGAGGCTATTCTTAATGGCTATAGACATCGATTTATGGTCTATAGTTGAAGATGGGCCGTACATTCCAATGAAAGTTGCACAAGTTAGTGGAGTAACTCAAGAGGTTGAAAAATATAAAAGTGAATGGTCATCGGATGATAAAAAGAAAATGTCCATGAATGCTAAAGCTATGCAATTACTTTTGAATGGACTTACAACTTCTGAAGCACGATATGTGTCAAATTGCACAAGCGCACACGACATGTGGAAATCACTTGTATTAAAGCATGAAGGTACCAGTGGTGTTAAAGAGTCAAAAATAAACATGCTTATGACTCGATTAGAGACTTTCAAAATGTTGCCGAACGAATCCATAACATCTATGGATTTGAGGATTACTAATATTTTCAATGCCCTTGAAGCTTTAGGGAAGTCATTTTCGAACAGTGAAAAGGTTCAAAAGGTACTACGAAGCCTTCCTGCTGAATGGGATCCAAAGGTGACTGCAATCGAGGAGACAAAGTCAATCACAAAAATGGATGAATTGATTGGGTCTCTTAAAGTTTACGAGGTTAAATTAAACCAACGAAAGTCCGAATCGTCTAAGTCATCCGGTAAGTCAATAGCTTTCAAAACAACCGAAACACATGCTGGTATGATGATAGTAATAGTGATACTGAATTAGATGATGACTTGATATTGATAGCTAGAAAACTTAGAAAGTTTTTCAAACGTCCAAATAGGAATAGACAACGTTCTTCTTCTTCTTCTTCTCAACCTAGGAAAAATAGCGCAAATAAATGGTATAACAAAGAATTAAAGTGTTATGAATGCGGTCAAAAAGGACATATTTCATACGATTGTCCCACGAAAAAAAATAATAATAACAACAACAATAATAAACAAGCCAAAGACAAGGAGGCACAAATGACAAAGCCAAAGGAGTCTAAGGCAAGGAAAGGGAAACGAGCAACGAAGGTGAGCACATGGAGCGACTCATCCGACTCAGAATCTGAAACTGAGGAAGCTCAAGTCTGCTTCGTATCCAACGAAGTATGTTCTTCATCTGATAGTGACAGGACATTTGATGAAATGTATGAAGAGTTCTTAAGAATGCATGATCACTGTAAAAGGCTCTCTAAAGAAAAGAAGAAACTAGTTGAAGAAAATGACAAGTTGAAGACGTCCAACTTGGAATTTTCCAATCAACTAGAATCTCTTAAACAAGAGTCTACTAATACTCTTGATTCTTTAGAGAATAAAATTGAATCATATAGGAAAGATGAACAAAAGTTAAAAATGGAAAATAATATGTTAAAGTCTAAGTTGGAAAATTGTGAACATGAGATAGTACAATTTAAGTCTTCTAAGCTTAACTTAGAAAAAATGTTAGAACAATTTAAATCGGGTGCTAATATGTTAGATACACTTATCTAATCACAAAAGTATGAAAATGATAAAACCGGCTTAGGCTACAAAGAAGAAGACGACAAAGTAGGTAGAAGACTAAGTTTGTATCTTCAACCACTAAACAGCCTTATAAAGATATAAAAACAACTTTGCCTGCTAAATCTTCTTCTACTCCTTCTTCTGTTTATTCTAAGGCAAAAATGCAACATACACCCATAAAAGCACACATGCATAAACATACATCTAGGCCAAACTTTGCATCTAGATAACCTAGAAACTATGCCTATATGTATACAAATGCAACTAGACATAATAAAATGCATCCAACTTATTATGAACCTAAGTATAGACAACACTCATATAAATCTTATAGAAATGCATATGAACATACATACATAGCGCCATTCAAGAAACAAAATTACATGTCTTATACACACTACCAAAATCGGCCAAGACATAGTAGTGATCAACCATGTCACAACATGTATAACAATGCATCTTCACTTATGTGGAATAATCATCTTTATGCTTATCCTTCTTATTTTAACCATGCTAAAAATGTGCCTAAAAGGTATGTTCAAGTTTGGATACCTAAGGGTTATCTAAACAAGAATAATGCCCCTAACATTCAAGGACCCAAATAAAGGGTACCTAAAACTTTGTCTCCATTGTAGGATAAACACAAGGAATGCAAGAAGGAGGCAAAGTCAAAGAATCTAAAAACCAAATGGTTTTTAGATAGTGGGTGTTCGAGGCATATGACGGGGAACCCCAAACTATTCACAGAACTTGAACATATTGATGGTGGAAAAGTGACATTCGGTGACAACAACAAAAGACAAGTTGTTGTAAAAGGAACAATTAGGGACCCTAACACATTTCAAATACGAAATGTGTTATTAGTAAGCAATCTATCTTATAATTTACTTAGTATTTCGCAACTTATAGATTGTGGTTATAATGTCTCCTTTCTTCCCAATTCTTGTGATATAATAAATGAAAAAGGAGAAACAATTTTAAAAGGAAATAGAGATGGAAATATTTATACTCTTACGTTAGATAACATGTTAGATGCTAAGGTTAAATGTCTAATATCACATTACTTAGATGTGAATTTATGTCATAGAAGATTAGGCCATATAGGAATTTCAACCATTAGGAAATTATCTAAAAAGAATTTAATTAGAGGTATGCCTAAGTTAGACTTAGATAATTTTCAAATGTGTGAAACATGTATTAAAGGAAAACACATTAAAGAAACATTAAAACCGAAACATGAAGTGAGTACTAGTCATGTACTAGATTTGCTTCACTTAGACTTATTTGGTCCAAGTAGGACAAGAAGTCTAGGTGGACACTACTATGTGTGTGTCATAGTAGACGATTACTCACGCTACACATGGACATTGTTCTTAACACACAAAGACGATGCTCCATTAGCAATCGAAACCCTTATTAAGCAACTTGAAAACATTTATGAAGAAAATGTTAAAAGGATAAGAAGTGATAGAGGTGGAGAATTTAAAAATAAAAATGTAATCAAATTTTGTGAACTACATGGAATAAAACATGAATTCTCACCACCTAGAACACCACAACTCAATGGAGTTGTTGAACGTAAAAATAGAACAATTCAAGAAGTTGCAAGGACAATGCTGTGTGAAAATAAATTACCTAAATATTTATGGCTGAAGCTGTTAGTTGTGCATGCTATATTATAAATAGGCTCACTATTAGAAAGAAATTAAATAAAATGCCTTATGAATTGCTAAACAATAGACAACCTAAGATAGATTATCTTAAAGTATTTGGATGTAAATGTTTTGTGCTGAACAATAAGGATAATCTAGATAAATTTGAACAAAAGTCTATTGAATGCATATTTATTGGGTATTCAACTAACTCAAGAGCATATAAGTGTTATAATCCTGCATCTAGAAAGATAATTGAATCCATACATGTAAAATTCAATAAAAATGCATGCTTTGAAGTTAGTTATAAACATCAACATAAACAAGAAACAAATGTTAAAAATATGTTTAGTGATGATGTATTACCTGAGCCTGTACTTGATCGTCTAGAACCAACTCCCCCTGAACAAAACATGAATGAACCCTTAGATGAAATAAATGAAGAAACTTTCCATTTAGAAGATAATACAACTAATGATCCAATTACATATGATAATGTTCACAGTAATGAAACATTTGAACAAGATGAGGGTGAACCTAGTCAATCTAGGAATTGGTGGCATCCTAAAGAATTAATCATTGAGGAACCAAGTGTTGGGGTTAGAACACATAGAAATATAAGTCAACTTGAAGGACATAGCTTAATCTAACACTTAGAACCTAAGAATGTAAAGGAAGCCTTAGGTGATATATCTTGGATAGATGCTATGCATGAGGAATTAAATTAATTCACAAGAAATAATGTGTGGGACTTAGTACCTAAACCTGAAAACAAGTCAATAATAGAAACGAAATGGGTGTTTAGGAATAAAATGGATGAACAAGGCAAAATTACAAGAAATAAAGCTTGGCGAGTCGCATAAGGTTATAATCAACAAGAAGTAATAGATTATGAGCACGACTAGAAGCAATTAGATTGTTACTTGCGATTGCAAGTCTAAGCAATATTAAGCTCTTCCAAATGGATGTCAAGAGTGCATTCTTGAATGGATACATCCAAGAAGAGGTGTTTGTTAAACAACCCCCTGGATTTGAAGATCCAAAGAATTCTAACCATGTTTATAAGCTTAAGAAAGCTTTATATGGTTTGAAACAAGCTCCAAGAGCTTGGTATGATAGATTTGCAAACTTTCTTATTGCAAATAATTATCAAAGGGGAACAATAGACAACACATTATTCCTAAGAAGAAAAGATAATGATTTGTTAATAGTTCAAATATATGTAGACGATATTATCTTTGGTTCAACTAACCCTACCTTAGTAAAAGACTTCGAAGAGTGTATAAAGTCAGAATTTGAAATGTCAATGGTAGGAGAATTGAATTACTTCGTAGGGCTTCAAATCAAACAAACCCCTCAAGGAATTCACATTAGCCAACTTAAGTATGTCAATGATATGATTAAGAAGTTTGGATTTGAAGAGTTGAAACCTACAACTACCCCCATGAGTGTTAGCACCAAACTTGATAAGGATGAAAATGGTAAACCTTTTGATGACACACTCTACAGGTCTATGATTGGATCACTATTATACTTAAATGCATCAAGACCTGATATTATGTTTAGTGTGTATATGTGTGCTAGGTTTCAATCTTGTCCTAAGGTATTACATTACAATGCAGTGAAAAAGATCTTTAGATATCTTAAGCATACACCTCACTTAAGACTTTGGTATGATAGAAACGCTAAGTTGGAATTGTACGCATATAGTGATGCGGATTATGGTGGTTGCAAATTAGATAGAAAATCCACTAGCGGTACTTGTCAATTCATAGGAACCAACTTGATTTCTTGGTTTTCTAAAAAGCAAGCTAATGTAGCTCTTTCTACCACTGAAGCCGAGTATATCGCTTTGAGTTTATGTACTACCCAAATACGTTGGCTTAAACAGCAACTTAGTGATTTTGGCATTAAAATGATAAAGATTCCAATTTTCTGCGATAGCACAAGTGCAATCAATCTTTCACGGAATCCGGTGCTTCATTCTAAGGCCAAACACATTGAGGTGCGATACCACTTTCTTTGCGATCATGTTCAAAATGAGGATATAGTGATAAACCATATAAGAACTGATCACCAAATTGCTGACATCTTCACCAAACCCCTTAATCAAGCCACTTTGAAAACTTACGAGCCAAATTAGGCATGATGACTTACGATACCATTGCATAGTTCTATCTTTTGCATGATTTGCAAAATAAAGGGGGAGATAGAATAAGAACATTATTTTAGTCATATGCTAAATTTTAATTGGTATAAATTTTGGAGCATAGGTTAAGGGGGAGAGTATGAGTTGAGGGGAAGCAGCATACTATTTAAAAGTTGAAAACATTTGGTTAAATTTTTGGTTATAAGTTGTGACATTAAGATCTTGTTAGGTTATTTTGAAAATCCTCCAAAAGGGGGAGAATGTTGAGAAATATGTTTGGATAATTTTCAAAGTCATGATTTTAAGTGGTGAATACTTAAAAATGTCACACATGGTGTTATATGTGATTAAAAGTTGAAAAAGTTGAAAAAGTTGACATCGATATCTCAGGTTGTTGCACATCGATCGATATATTTACATAGATCTCTCACATCGATCGATCTATGTAAGGCAGAAAAGTTTAAGACCTTTCTGTGAGGCATCAATCTCTAAACCTGAGACACATCGATCGATCGATGTATATCAAACCCTCACTTCGATCGATCGATGTAGGTCAGAGGCAAACTCTGAAACTTTCTGTGAGACATCGATCTCTGAAGCTGAGGCACTTCGATCGATCGATGTCTAGGGTTTTTAGAAATATTTTTTTCTAAAATGTGATAAAATGGTTGTTTTCATTCGTACATGATTTATACATGCTCATTATGTGCTTATTATGTGTTTTTGGTGATTATAATTGTCTTGTGACTAACGTGCTTTGGAAGTTTCTACAACTTACCAAAAAGGGCAAAATTGGTATTTTGAGTTTTGTAGGAACATCATATGGTGGAAATATGTCAAGTACATATTCTTATCTTATATTTATCATGACAAAGGTGATATCATGAGTATTTCTGACCATCGGGGTCATTTCTGGAGTTTTCTCACACCAGGGGTATTTTGGTCATTTCACCCCTGAGGGTATTTTTGGTATTTTCACTCAAGGAATCTTTTGATCATATTATTATCTTCATTCTGGAGCTGTTTTATTATTATTATTTTGAAGATAATATGGTGATCTTATCTTGTTCTCTAAACCGATGGTATTATTGACTATAGCTGGATATGTGACGATTTGAGATGTCACGTTCTATTTTTTCTTGAAGACCCTCTTATATATGTTATAAGAGAACATTTATCATCATTATTCAGAAATATTAACGGTGTCAAAGGTGTGGAAATGATCTCAATATATAAGAAGAAATATTGGGAAATTTCGGTGTTACACGTTGACATAATCTTGTCAACTGTTATCTACTTATTTATTCTTCAAAAATCTGAGTTGCTACACATATATATGTTGAAAAACGTGTATTATCAGGTGGATATGATGTTGTACACATTTTATGAGTTGGAGACAAGTGGACCAACCAAAAAGGAGCTAGTTGGCAAAATTGCCAACTTGGAAATTTCAAAAATATAGCCAACGGCTATATGGTCATTATGGGTTTTCTTAGCAGATTTTTGGAAGTAAAATGGATCTCTCACATGTCCTATTATTGTGCTTGAAGTTGGGGATAATTTGGTGGTATTATCCTTTCATATTTTATTAAGAGAAATCAAAATACATTTGTTGGAAAATTGAAGGTAGCCAGCGGCTACTTGGTCAAAGTTGGAGCTGAATTTTGAGTTTTGAAATGGTAAATCCCACATGCCTATTTTCAAGACTAGAAGTTGAGGTATTCTTGTGGCATTATCCCTCTTATTATCTTCATTTTGCAAAGGATAATTATGACTTGCCAAGGTGTAAAAATCGGCCAACATGACATTGCCAAGGTGGACCAATCATTGTGTTTTATTTTGCCAAGTGTACAAGGCCAACCAATGATGAGAAGACATTTGGAATTGATGATGAAGATGGTGACACATGTGCATTCTTATCTTCAAGGCTCAAATCACACTATAAATAGAGACAATGGTGAAGAAGATGAAACACACTTGAAGCTCACAAGCATTTGTTGAATTATCTAGCTTTCATCTTCATCTTCTTGTTGTTATTGTTTTATTTATTGTAGAAAAGGTGTTCTTGTTGTATTGTGGTGAGCTACAAGCCTCTTGAGCTTCATTTGTAAGATTGATTAGCCATCTTTATAAGGCTACATCAATAGGTGTTAGAGGAGTTGCAACTAAGTGTTGCTTAGAAGATGATTATCCAAGTCTTGAGTAGGGTTGGTGTATAACCAAAGGATCAAGCTTGGCTCTTGTTGTAAGGTGTTCATTTCATATTAAAATCCAAGGAAAGGTGTTCCTTGGGACTGGAGTAGGTCACATTGACCGAACCAGGATAAATCCTCGGTGTTCTTCTCTTGTTTCTTTATTTCTGTTTTCTGCCCGTTTTTACTGCAGATTTCACACAAATTCTCATAATTTGAAAAAATAGTTAAACATTTTCAAAATTCGTAATTTTTGGTGGAGTTATACTTCAGACTGTTAAATTTCATTTGCAACAAGAATTACTTGATTTGAGCAAGGGAAAGTTAGTCTTTCAGTCTTTGCAAGATAACTGCTCCAATCTGGCTGCAATCCGACCAGTTTTGAGAAAACTTAAATTCTGTATTTTTCAAAAATTGTTTAAGGTCAGAGCCTTTTGGAACTTCATCTACACATCCTAAGGAGTGTTTTGATATAAAGATCAATCTTTTTGGTTGAGTATTCAAAGAGAAACACGTTTTGCAAAATCAGCAACATTCTGTCCAATTCTATCCAGATTGACCATCTGAATCTTTTTATTTGTTTGAGGGTCAAACGATCTTATTTTTGTCTGATTTTTGGACAGAGTCTTGTTAATCATTGAAGTTCAATTCTGGAAATTTTCGTAATTTTTGGAGTTGTGTATAATTATTTGTGAATTTTTTAAAAACGGGTTCTGAATTTGAGGTGGTCTCAGATTCTGTTTTCAAAGGGGATTTTAAACAAAGGGTTGTAGTGTGATTTCTGCTAACCACTATTCACCCCCCCTCTAGTGGTGTTTATTGCAGGTGCACGGTCCAACATCGGATTCTTTGGATCTTCGAATCCAGGGGGTTGTGTGACAAACATCTCTTCTTAGATGTAACCATTCAAGAACGCACTCTTGACATCCATTTGGAAGAGTTTGATGTTGCTTAGACTTGCAATAGCAAGTAACAATCTAATTGCTTCTAGTCGTGCAACGGGTACAAAGGTTTCTTCATAATCTATTCTTTCTTGTTGATTATAACCTTGTGCGACTAGCCTAGCCTTATTTCGTGTGATGTTCCCTTGTTCATCATTTTATTACTAAAGGCCCATTTTGTTCCTATTATAGACTTGTCTTCAGGTTTAGGTACTAAGTCCCACACATTGTTCCTTGTAAATTGGTTCAATTCCTCATGCATGGCATCTATCCAAGATATATCACCTAAGGCTTCCTTTACATTCTTAGGTTCTAAGTGTGAGATTAAGCTATGTCCTTCAGGTTGACTTATATTTCTTCGTGTTCTAACCCCAACACTTGGTTCCCCAATAATTAATTCTTTAGGGAGCCACCAATTCCGAGATTGACTAGGTTCATCCTCATCTTGTTCAAATGTTTCATAAGTGTGAACATTTTCGTGTACAATTGGATCATCTTGTAAGTTAGTTGTATTATCTTCCAATTGTAAAATTTCTTCATTTATTTCATCTAAAGGTTCAGCATGTCTTGTTCAGGGGGAGTTGGTTCTAGATGATCAAGTACAGGCTCAAGTAATATATCATCATCAGCAAACATATTTTCAACATTATTTTCTTGTTTATGTTGAGTTTTATCACTGACTTCAAAGCATGCATTTTAATTGAATTTCATATGTATAGATTCAATTATTTTCTAGATGCAGGATTATAACACCTATATGCTCTTGAGTTAGTTGAATAACCAACAAATATGCATTCAATAGACTTTTGTTCAAACTTGTCTAGACTATCCTTAGTGTTCAACACAAAACACTTACATCCAAATACTCTAATATAATCTACCTCAGGTTGTCTATTGTTTACAATTCATAAGGTGTTTTATTTAATTTCTTTATAATAGAAACCCTATTTATTATATAACAAGCACAACTTACAGCTTCAGCCCATAAATATCTTGGTAATTTATTTTCACATAACATTGTTCTAGCAACTTCTTGAATTGTTCTATTTTTACGTTCAACAACTCCATTGAGTTGTAGTATTCTAGGTGGTGAGAATTGTGTGTTTATTCCATGCAATTCACAAAACTTGACTACATCTTTGTTTTTAAATTCTCCACCTCTATCACTCTCTAATTCTCTTAACATTTTCTTCGTAAACATTTTCGAGTTGCTTGATAAGAGTTTCGATTGCCAATGGAGTATCGTCTTTTTGTGTTAAGAACAATGTCCATGGTGTAGCGTGAGTAATCATCTACTATGACACACAACATAGTAGTGTCCACCTAGACTTCTTGTCCTACTTGGACAAAATAAGTCTAAGTGAAGCAATTCTAGTACATGACTAGTACTCACTTCATGTTCCGGTTTTAATGTTTCTTTAAAATGTTTTCTTTTAATACATGTTTCACACATTTGAAAATTATCTAAGTCTAACTTAGGTATTCGTCTAATTAAATTCTTCTTAGATAATTTCTTAATGGTTGAAATTCCTATATGGCCTAATCTTTTATGCCATAAATTCACATCTAAGTCATGTGATATTAAACACTTAACCTTAGCATCTAACATGTTATCTAAGGTAAGAGTGTAAATGTTACCATCTCTATTTCCTTTAATACAGTTTCTCCTTTTCCATTTATTATATCACAAGAATTGGGAAGAAAAGAAACATTATATCCGCAATCTATAAGTTGAGAAATACTTAATAAATTATAAGAAAGATTACTTACTAACAACACATTTCCTATTTGAAATGTGTTAGGGTCCCCAATTGTTCCTTTCCCAACAACTTGTCCTTTGTGGTTGTCACCGAATGTTATCTTCCTCCATTCTTGATATGTTCCAACTCGGTGAATAGTTTGGGGTTTCCCGTCATATACCGTGAACATCCACTATCTAAAAGCCATTTAGTTTTTAGATTCTTTGGCTTTGCCTCCTTCTTGCTTTCCTTGCGATTTTTCCTACAATGGAGACAAAGTTTAGGTACCCTTTACTTGGGTCCTTGAATGTTAGGGGCACCACCCTTGTTTATATGCCCTTTGGGTATCCAAACTTGGATGTACCTTTTTGGCACATTTTTAGCATAGTTATAATTGGAAAAATAAGGAGAATTAGCATATACATTCCATGAAGATGCATTGTTATATACGTTGTACCTTGGTTTATATGTACTCTGTTGGGGCAGATTTTGATAGCTTATGTAAGGCATATGATTTTGTTTCTTATATGGTGCTACGTATGTATGTTCATATGCATTTCTATAAGACTTATATGAGTGTTGCCTATACTTAGGTTCATAAGAAGTTGGATGTATTTATTATGCCTAGTTACATTCGTATACATATAGGCATAATTTCTAGGTTGTCTAGATGTGAAATTTCGCCTAGAAGCATGTTGATATGTATGTGCTTTTGTGGGTGCAGGTTGTATTTTTGTTTTAGAATAAGTAGAAGAATGAGTAGAAGAAGATGTAGCAGGCAAAGTTGATTTCATTGAATTGTATGGCAATTTTGTACTAGATGTAACAAACTTAGTATTTTTATCTTTCTTTACATTTTCTTCTTTATAGCCTAACCCGGTTTTATCGTTTCCATATTTTTGAGATGATATAAGTTTATCTAACATGTTTGTACCAGATTTACATTGTTCTAACATTTCTAAGTTTAGTTTAGTAGATTTAAGTTGGACTATCTCATTTTCGCAATTTTCTAACTTAATCTTTAACATACCATTTTCAGTTTTTAATGTTTGTTCATTTTTCCTATATGATTCAATTTCAATCTCTAAAGAATCAAGAGTATTAGTAGGCTCTTTTTTATGAGATTCTAATTGATCAGAAAATTCCAAGTTGGACGTATTCAACTTGTCAATTTCTTCAATTAGTTTATTCTTTTCTTTAGAGAGCCTCTTACAGTGAGCATGCATTCTTAAAATTTTTTCATACATTTTATCAAATGTCATTTCACTATCAGAATCATCATCAGATGAAGAACTTAACTTGTGGATACGAAGCAGACTTGAGCTTCCTCAGTGTTGGATTCTGAGTCAGATGAGTCACTCCATGTGCTCACCTTCATTGCTCATTTGCCTTTCCTTGGCTTGGTCTTCTTTGCCTTTGATTTTTTGCGTCTCCTTTTCTTGTTTGTTATTATTATTATTATTGTTGGCATTTTTCTTTGTCGAACAATCATAAGAGATGTGTCCTTTTTGACCACATTCATAACATTTTAACTCTTTATTGTACCATTTGTTTGTTATTAGAGTTATTTTTCCTAGGTTGAGAAGAAGAAGAAGAAGATCGTTGTCTATTCTTATTAGGACGTTTAAAAAACTTTCCATGTTTTCTAACTATCAATATCAAGTCATCGTTTAATCCATTATCACTATTGCTATCATCATTATTTGAATGTGATTCAGTTGATTTGAAAGCTATAGACTTACCGGATGACTTAGATGACTCGGACTTCCGTTGGTTTAGTTTTACCTCATATACTCTAAGTGAACCAATCAATTCATCCATCTTAGTGATAGACTTTGTCTCCTCGATTGCAGTTACCTTTGGATCCCATTCAGCAAGAAGGCTTCGTAGCACCTTTTGAACCTTTTCATTGTTCGTGAATGATTTGCCTAAAGCTTCAAGGACACTGAAAATGTTAGTAATCCTCAAATCTATAGATGTTATGGATTCGTTTGGCAACATTTTGAAAGATTCAAGCTCAGACATAAGCATGTATATTTTTGACTCTTTTACCCTGTTAGTACCTTCATGCTTTAATTCTAATGATTTCCACATGTCGTGTGCACTTGTGCAATTTGACACATATCCTGCTTCAGAGATCGATAGTCCGTTTAACAGTAATTGCATAGCCTTAGCATTCATGGACATTTTCTTTTTATCTTCGGAAGACCATTCACTTTTATATTTCTCTACTTCATGTGTGACTCCATTAACTTGTACAATTTTCATTGGGATGTACAGCCCATCTTCAACTATAAACCATAAATCGATGCTATAGCCATTAAGAATAGCTTCATTCTAAGTTTCCAATGAACGAAATTATTTCCATCGAAAAGAGGAGGACGTTGTGTGGACATACCTTCCAACTCACCTTTGTGAGAAACTATGGCCATTGTATGTACCTTTGATTTGAGGTTAGCAGGCTACTTTGAAATATTGTTTCTTGGCCTTGTGTTGTTTGTACGGTATTGAATCTTGCTTTTTTGAGTGGTGTAGACCTCGCTCTGATGCCAATTGTTGGACCGTGCACCTGCAATAAATATCATTAGAGGGGGAGGTGAATAGTGGTTAGCAAAAATTACACTACTACCCATTGATAAAAATCCCCTTTTAAAAAAAGAATCAGAGACAAACCTCAGATTTAGAACCCGTTTTTTGCAAAATTTAGAAATCCTTGTACACAAATCCAAAACTTATGACAATTTCCAGAACTTAACTTCAATGTGTTTATAAGACTCTGTCCGAAAATCAGACAAACATAAGATTGTTTGACCCTTCAAACAAATAAAAACATTTAGATGGTCAATCTGGACAGAATTGGACAGAATGTTGCTGAAATGGAAAAAACATGTTTCTCTTTGAATACTCAACCAAAAAGGTTGATCTTTATGTCAAAACACTCCTTAGGATGTCTAGTTTATGTTTCCAAAAGGCCTTGACCTTGAAAAATTCTTGGTTAAAACATAATTCAAGTTTTCTCAAATCTGGTCAGATTGCAACCAGATTGGAGCAGTTATCTTGAAAAGACTTAAAGACTAACTTTCCCTTACCCAAATCAAGTGATTCTTATTTCAAATGAAAGATAACAGTCTGAAGTATAATTCCACCAAAAATCACGAATTTGGAAAGTGTTTAGATATTTTTTCAAAACGTGTGAAGTTGTGTGAAAACAGCAGTGAAAAAACAGGCAAAATGCAGAAATGTAAAAACAAGATAAGAACACCGAGAATTTATCCTGGTTCGGTCAATGTGACGTAGTCTAGTCCCAAGAAAGACCTTTCCTTGGATTTCACTATGGTATGAACCAAATTACAACAAGAACCAAACTTGATCCTTGGATTAAACATCAACCCTGTTCAAGACTTGGATGAAGACCTTCTGTGCAACACTTAGTTGCAACACCTCTACCACCTATTGATGTAGCCTTATAGAATTGGCTAATCAATCTTACAAATGAATCTCAAGAGGCTTGTAGCTCTCCAACAAATACAACAAGAACACCTTGGCTACAAAGAATGGAACAAGATTGACAAGAAGAAGATAGCTAGACAAATCAACTAATGCTTTCAATTTTGCTTCAAGTGTGTTCTTCTTCTTCATCCATGGCGTCCTGTTTATAGTGTGAAATGAGCCTTGGAGATAAGATTGCACATGCGTCACCATCTTCGTCATCAAGCTTAAGTGTCTTCACATCATTGGTTGGCCTTTGTACACTTGGAAACATCAAGCAAAATGATTGATCCACCTTGGAGACATAATGCTGGCCAATTTTTTCCACCTTGGCATGTCTTGATAATCCTTTGTAAAATGAAGATAATAAGAGGGACAATGCCACAAGAATATCTAAACTTCTTGGCTTGAAAATAGGGCATGTGAAGGCTGAAAGTTTGACCCCAAAATCAGCCATTTTCAACCATGTAGCCGTTGGCTGCATTTTAAATTTTCCTAGTTGGCAAAATGGTTGGTCCACTTGTCACCAAACCATAAAATGAGTACACCATCATATCCACCAGAATATACACGTTTTTCAATCCATATATATGTATATCAACTCAGATTTTTGAAGAAAAAATCAACAAATAATAGTTGACAAGATTATGTCAACATGTAACACCAAAATTCCCAATATTTCTTCTTGTATGTCGTGTCATTTCCACAACTTTACCACCTTTAAATTCTCTATAAAATGATGATAAATATACTCCAATAACATATAGAAGAGGATCTTCAAGAAAGAAATAGAATGTGACATCACAACCCGTCACATATTCCGCTACTGTGATAATATCATCATTTGAGAAAAAATAATATAAAACCACCATATAATCTTCAAGACATCATAACTCAACTCCAGAATGAAGATAAAAATATACCCAAGAGATTCCTTGAGTGAAAATACCAAAAATACCCTCAGGGGTAAAATGACCAAAATGCCCCTGGTGAGAGAAAACTCCAGAAATGACCCGGATGGTCAGAAATAGATATAAAGACACCTTTGTGATGATAAATAAGATGAGAATAAGTCCTTGAAATATTTCCACCATATCATGTTCCTACAAAACTCAAAATACCAATTTTGCCCTTTTTGGTAAGTTGTAGAAACTTCTAAGGCACATTAGTCACAAGTCATTTATAATCATCAAAAACACATAATATCCACATAATGAACATATATAAAACATGTACAAATGAAAACAACCATTTTATCATATTTTAGAAAAGTATTTCTAGAAACCCTAAACACCGATATCATTTGTCTTCACTTATTCAAAATTTTTATTTATAACACCATATGTGACATGTAACACTTAAAATCATGATTTTGAAAATTGTCCAAACATATTCTCAACAAAATCAATCAAGTTGATCATACCATCCCAGTTCCTCTTGAAGTCAATGGCACAAGCTCTCAACATGTCCTCCAATATCTGTATCGTCTTCTCTGACTGCCCATCAGTCTAGGGATGAAATGCAGTGCTCAAACGTAGTTCCGTACATTGTATATCAATGTACACAAGTTTTTAATATGTGTTGTCATTTTAATGGTTAAGTTGTTTGAACTTGTTTGTTATAGACATATAGTAGGTTGTGTATCCTTATTTTTAAGCGCATATATGACTTATGTATCATATGTAGTTCATGAATTCACAACCGTTATCTGCAATTTGTCACAGGCATTAGTGTTTGTTAGTTGAGTTTTAAGCGGTACACAGGCTATGCGCGTTCATTTTAGTATCTGTTTATCGTGATCTCTATTTTTGTGCGTATGTTAGTTGTTAATATTTTTTTTGTTACCCGTACTCTATATTTTTTGTACTAGCTTGTGTTATAGTTGTATAAATATCGTTATATATTATTCTGAAGAAATTGCATAAATGCATAGATTTTACTGTGATGTAGATATATAATTTATTTGGGTGTTCAAGTCTGATAAAATTTTTTTTACTGTTTTTCTGTTATTAAGTTATACACTTTAATCTACTACTATGTTGCCATGCAATACTATGTTGTTCCTAACTCGTAATTAGCATGCTTTACTTCATTTGTGATTGTTAATGATTTGTTTTAAAACTTGTCAATGTATGCCTATTTCGTAACCCGTGTCTTGTATGAAAAGTATTTGTGTTACTGTATTCTTTTGTAATTGTGTTGTTTGTTGTCGTTATATATTATGATGTTTATTACTGTTTTGTTGTATTAGTTATGTCGTGGTGTCGTTGATATAGTTGTGTGTATACCTATGCATATTTACTTAGCATCGTTTAATTACTTTAGTTTTGTGTATCTATTTGTATGTTTTCTTAAATCGACTTATTTATGCTATATCATTAATGTTGTAACAAATTGTGTTTGTCTATATGCTTCTTTGTTGTTGCAAGAGACTCAGTGTTTTGTTTTTTTGTATTACTCTATGGATTAGTAACTCATGAAGTGTATTAACAACTCAACGTTTATAAATTTCTAAGTTGGTTATCTGGAATGGTTCTCTTTTTTTTTGTGTAGTGGTCATTTAGCACATATAATCCTGACTTATCGTATATCTTTTATATGTTCGCTACTCCTATATTGTTATCATATTCCATATATATTGTGGACTTTTACCTATTATTTTGTATTTTCATATTGGCCGCTTTATATGTATATGTATATATGCATATATTTATGTATGTGTTTATATATATTTTGTTGACTTATGTTGCTGCATATTCATATTTTATTATGTTATGTGATATCTCATTTTTTCCGTACTGTGTTATGTTTCTTTATGTAGTTGTGTTGGATGTTGTATGGTTGATGTTCTAGTACATATTTGATATGTGGAAATATGTCGCTAAGGTATGTTGTATTGATAGTAAAACTTTGCTGATATCAATGGTCCACTCGAACTGTGCCTTCTTCTGCTTCCGTCTGCTCAAGGATACCAATATTGACCAAAATCCTTCAACAAATTTCATGTAGCAGCTGCTCAAACCAAGAAGCTCCTTATTACTATCACCTTGGTCGTTTAGGGCTACTCAGCGATAGCCTTAATCTTCTTCGGGTCCATTGAGGTCCCTTCTTCTGAACTTACGTGACTTAAGAAAGCCACGCTTCCGCTGCGCAACTCTGATCATTTACCTCTGACTGACATCCTCTGTACTGATGATGAGTCATTGATACCTGGTTGCCGGTTGTTGAACTCTGCTACGACATCGCCAGTCTTCTAGACGTCCGCATCAGTCATCACATGGATCCGGGTGATCCTTGCCACCCTTTATGCTGCTCCTGATTCTATTGTGATTGTGGTGACGGCCTCTGCTCAGAGCCCTCTCACATAAAAAGTTTCGGTTATCGCACTCATACTTGCATAATTCCCACAAACTGACCCGAGTGTGGCATCCACAATAAGCACATGGTGGCGGCGGTGGCCATGCATCCTCCGTGGTTGTACTTTCGTCACGTGCGGTCCTGTGATTATTAGCAACCATGTCGTATATCACTGCCTCCAACAGTGAAGGGTCCTTCTGAACATCAAATTACGGACATCCTGTATTTCCTTGCAGTAGAACCTCAGATCCGGTGGCGACGGCAGTGGAAGCCACTGGTTCAACTGCTACTGCCGCTGAGCAGTCTATTGCCTCTGTTGCGCTAAAAGGGTGGCCAGGGCTGCCATGGTGTCGGCCAATGCTTGGAGGATGGCCCCCGATCCTGATGGTCAATTTCACAATCATAGTTGCCCCCCTTTGCCAGATTGTTCACAACACGACGGCATTTCCTTGGATTTCACGCAAACCTTGCCGAGAATTTGGATTGAATGGGAGTAATCGAGGGATTTGAGTATTTATAGAGCTCATGTGAAGGTTCGAGGGTACAACGGTAATTAAATAGAGAAAGCTCACCAATGGCACACACCTCCTATAACCCGATCATAACCTAGGTCTACTTCATTTTATTAAGGGTACAATCGTCATTTTGAAAATAGATCTTGACTTATGTCTAAGTGATCTAATTAATCCTGCGTTTCCGATGCGGATCTGAAGCATCGGCTCTGATACCACCTGTAGCGTCCCGCTCCCGAGCCCTGGCATCGGGAACAGTGCACCCGCCGTATCTCACTAAGGAGAATACAAGGCATCGAATCAACTTCTTACCTGTTAGAGAAGTCGTAGAAATTTTTTTTTCGGAAACGATAAATATAAATGTTAAATTAAAACTCCATTCATAAATAATTCAGATGAAAATAGAGTAATAATAATTGGGTTGATGAGAGTCAACATGTCACAATCTTAAGTCAATAGTCTAAAACCAAATGTAACATAGGAAATCGGTGTTAATTCCCAAAACATAAAGTAAACAGCCGCATGGTCTCTCTATCTCCTATGCACGACTGTCACTCTGCCCACTCAGCCACGTCAGTCCCGTCCTGAACAAAGACATAGTCATAGACACCATCATGCTCACCTAAAGGGGGGAGAGTAGGGGTGAGTGATGGAAAATCACCAAGTAGGCACCGGTCTAAAACTAATACAAGACGCGCATCCCGAAATGACATAACACATAGCACGTAGCATATGAGATACCATAAGCATAGAAAAGGATACGGAAAAGTAATTTAGTCCAGATAAAGAATGCACAACTTCATGATGCATATCCATCTATGTATGTCACACGCAACAAAGTCATGTCATACAGGATGTCCATATCTCTACCGTGCAATGCATGATCCCGGGACCTACTGAGTGGCTGTGGGTCATACCCATCCACAGTCACCATACTGAGTGTACGTGCCCCCCGCCACCGTACACCATACTGAGTGTCTGTGACCCACCATAAATGCAGTGCACGTGCCATAAATGCAAAAGCAAGATCGCTTGAGGCCTTCTGGCCCATCCTCACCATCCTCCAACGCTCGACTCTAGATCCATTTATTGTCTGAGCTAATTGGGTCGGCCAGCAGCTGGGGCCCGGTCTGTTGGCCATCGTCCTGGCCCGCTGCTAGTTCAGCCAAAAACTTTTTTTTTACTCTTAATAGAATATTTATATATTTTTAGGCAGTTTAAGTATATATAATTATGCGTTATAAAAACCGAAACAATAAATAATTTTATAACTTCCGAAATAACATAGTTTACATATATTTACATATATAACTTAAAACAAACAGTAAATAAAAAACATAATTCAAACAAACTGACCAAATAGATAATTGTGTATAAATATTTCAAAAAAAGTAAAAACATATATAAATACAAAATTTTCTGAAATTAGCCCACATGAGTAGGTATATAACATAAAATTCCAAGTTTGCATAAATATAGGTGTAACATTAGTGAATATATATATTTATGTGAATAATTTTGAAGTAAGTGATCTACACTAATGATTTTGAATTGACATCTTTAATATGTCAGCTAGCTTTTCTTGTTTTTCTGTATACATATATATATATATATATATATTAAGATATAAATAATTTTTTAGATAAAGGCGGAAATTTTATTAAGAAACAAAAGCCTCACTTATGGTGGAGGTGACCATATTACATAAGCGTATATCAAACAAGAAATAGAAATATAACAAAGCGAGAATGTGCAGTCTCCAATCATATATGATATGCCACATTAAAACCTTGCCAAGTAAAACCACCCTTGTGGATAAAACCTTGGCGAAGGGAAAAACGTACATATTTATACTATTGGAGTGATACTGCATGAATACAATCGCGAGATAAATACAATGGATGCAATAGCAATTCTTTGGGTAAGTAGTCTGTTGTCAAATGGTAGCCGAATATGCAGTTGTTGTAGTCCTGGAGCAATGAGTGTTGTATTGTTAACCACCAGAGTATGACTTTCTTTGTCACATGCTTCATTAGTGAGTGTGCTCCTCGCAGCAAAAGTAAAAAATATGAATTAGAGTCCATATATAAGCCATTTTGAGGAGTATTTAGTAGATGATGATGACGGTAGCATACCGATGTTGCCCGAAGTCTAAGGACTGCGGGCAACGAATTAAGCGCAGATAATATGCTATTGTAGAGGTAAGTATGGAAGCATACCAGGGTTGCCTGCATAAAAGCGAGCAACAAAACAGATTGTAAAGGACTGAGATTTACGTTCGCAAAGCATGTATGAGTCCGTCAATGTAATAATACCCACGCACCGTGGGTGGCAATTGAGATGCTGATGTAAAAAGCGTTGTGGCTGGGGACATGCGTGCATATTGACTTAAATAATGAGCAACCATGTTGATCTCCCTTGGAATGAAGGTGAGTTGACTGCCCATAAGATCCAGAAATTGTATTAACCGAATGTATTCTGGCATAGCTGTGAGCTGCGCATTGGGTTGCTGAGTGAGTTGCTTGCAATCTGTCTCAATAATTAATTGTCTATGTTGTTGGCCAAAGTACATGAGGCTGTAGAGAATAGCTTTGTGTTTCCACGGTATAGATAAGAGCCAAGATATTTTATCGAAAATGTGGGTGGCTGCATGGAAAGAGCTTGTGTAACATTACGTAATTGTTGAGACGGGATATAAGAGCTGGCAACGAACTGGCTTTTGGCATAATTGACAAGCTGTCCAGACGCATGTTGATATTCTTGGAGGAAAGATTGAAATGTATGCAAGTTATGTGATGATGCATTTAAGAAGATAAGCAGATCATCCGCGTATGCCAAATGCGAAACTGGCTGAGCCCGACCCAACGCAAAGCCTCTTTGTGATCCATCTGTAAATAAGCGGTTTATCCCACGACTGAAGCCCTTCGAACAAAGGATAAAAAGTAGAGGGGACAATGGGTCTCCTTGCTTAACTCCATGCGTGGGAGAGAAAAATCCGTATGATGATCCGTTGATTGATATTGAAAGCTTCGATAGGCTCATATTGTTCAATATTATACGAATGAAACGAGGATTAAATCCAAAATTTTGAAGCAACGCCTCTAGATAAGTCCAACTAACCCAATCGAAGGCTTTGGCCATGTCCATGTCTTATATATATATGCGACACATAAGTGGGGCTCTCCTTTATATTCTTATTACGTTTGCTTACATGCATAGTCATACGACATCTTTTTTTTAAACAAAAGTAATAATAAGACACACACAAAACATACTACCATAACACACAAGTTACATATATATAGATATATACATACAACAAATTCATGGCTAAAACAAATGGTCTCCTACTAAGACATGTAAATACAACCTTGTATATATGCATATATACACTCAACGGTATGTATATGTGTGTGTGTGCATATATAAATATATATATATATATATATATATATATATATATATAATCACACTCAAATGCACACAAATCAATATACGCATTCAACAGTCTCCAAAAACGCATGCATTTCACAGATTAACACACATGCTATACGGTTTAATAATTAAAACAACAAAAAAACATAAATCCATCACTAGGGCATGATTGAATTGTACTAATTGGAGGGGGGAACAGGAACCTACCGGAGTGCTGACAATTATAAGATTAATCGAACACACGTGAACAAGTTGGGGAATATTTTGCTCGCTTCTCCTTTTCTTTCTTCCTTCTTCTCTCTTCTTCACTTTCTCTTTTCTTCCCTCCTCCTTCCTTCCTTCTTCCGCCGAGCTCCCTCTCTGATTGTTTTTTTATTTCTTCCTTCCACTTTTGTTAACGGCAGATCCCCTCCCCCTTGCCTTTATTTTATTAAGAGGAAGAAAAAGAAACACAACCACATAGAAATGGTTCATAAGCAAACCAATTAGCTAGAAGCTAATGGCTGTGCATACAATGAACATAGAAACGCAGTGATAATCGCAGCCATACAGAAAAGCTCATCGGCTCATAAAATCGGTAGCATACCAGAAGTGTTTTCCCCCTTGCCTTTTAATCATCCAGCTACGCAAAATTTTTGGGGGCCAGTTATCCCCCTAATCACGTTCCATTTTATATATATATTCTTAGAAGTTTATCCTTATCCTTATTATTTCTTTAAATACTATTATTATTATTATTATTATTATTATTATTATTATTATTATTATTATTATTATTATTATTATTATTATTATTATTATTATTATTATTATTATCTTTTTATTTTTACATTTCCTTTGTGCCCAACTTCCATTCATACTCTATACACATTTAACATTTATACCGTAGTTATAAATTTCTTGAACATAAACGAGTTTCTATGATTAATTTAATTCCGAGGGGTTGTTACACTCAACGACTACTCAGTTTTTTTAAATTAACACATAACGACTAATTCAAAAATTTCCGTGTGTAACAAAAGAAATGGCATAAACATGGAGGAAGCAGGTACCTGACTACCAATGTCTGCTTCGATGGTGAGTAAAACACTTCCGCATGAAGAGACTGAAGATAAGAAGCTGCAGAAGCAATATGCAAGGCCCCCTTGGGCCTCCCTGTTCTGAGATAATAGGAAGGAAGTGGCAGGTATAAGCTAACCAAAATGGATACTAACCCCAAGGGACCTGTCTTTGTGGAGGAAGACTTTGCGGATGAAAAGGAGTGGGAGATTTGTTTGATAGGATGTGTAGGTGGATCTTTTCCAGGTCTTGGTCCCCTCAAACAAGCCACAAGGAGTTGGAAAGGCAAGCATAAGTTTCAAATGCATGACTCTAGATGGATAGTCTTTCAATTTGAAAAGGCAGAGGAACTGTTGGAGGTCCTCACCGACGGTCCATATTTTGTAAATCGAAAGCCTCTTATACTTAAGCGCATGCCTAAATACTTCAGTTTTGGTCATGAAGAAATGCATCTGGTCCCAATCTGGGTTAGGCTAAATAACCTGCCCTTAATTCTTTGGAAAGAAAGATTTCTCAGTCGAATTTCCTCACATTTGGGCAACCCCATCAGTACTGATTAGATTACAACCATAAGAGGAACATTCAACTATGCTAGGCTCCTTATTGAGATAGATATTTCCAAGGAGCTGCCAAGAACCATTGATATAACTTTACCGGATAGGGTGCATAAGCAGGAAATTTATTATGAAAGGGTCCCATTGAACTACAGTATATGTGGTAGAATTGGTCACACAGTCAAGGGGCATGAGATATTCATTAAGGATGAAAAGTACAGGATGGACTCTTCAAAGAAAGGTGCTAGACGGAACCTGAATGCAGAGCCCAGTAAAGATATAGACAAAGGAAAGGGCGTAGTAGTGCCTGACACTCTTGCGTTAGTTACTGGGATTCCAGATGAACAAATGCAAATTGATATCTATCTAAAGGTCCACTCACAGAAAAACATAGAAGAATTTTTAACTGATGCATATAAGAGAATTGGAAGGGAAGTCTCAACAGAGGTACAGAAAGAAGGCCAAGCTCAGGAACAAAAAGGGATAGAAACTGATTCCCAAATAGAAGAAAGGATTGAAAAGGAAGTAGTTCAGACTGAAGGCTTTGTGAAAGTCTTAAGAGGAAGGAGAAATGTAAAATGGCCAAGGCTTTGAGGGATCATCCCTCAAAGTTCAAAGATAAGGTACTGCCATCAGACTGTTCATAATGATATATGCCTTTTGGAATGTAAGGGGGGCTTGCAACCCCCTTAAAGCAAGCTGAAGTTTATGACTTCACTCGAAAGAATAAAATAGATGTAATTGGTTTATTAGAGACCAGGTTGTCAGATAAAAATTTTTAGTTCATGCTTATAATTGTTTTTGGAGGCTGGAAGTGCACCATCAATTTTGAAGTGCATCCGGGTAGTAGGATTTTGATTTTCTCGAACCTTGCTACTGTCAAGTTGGTTAAAATAGATGCGCAAATAAACTGTGAGGTTACTTCCTTGATAGATGGCATGCAAATGTTGCTCTCATTTGTTTATGGGCATAACAGAATAGCTGAAAGGAGACTATGGCTTACCCTGGAGAATTTTTGTGTGAGACGTTCTATAGTATGGGATGTCCTGGGTGACTTTTATACGGTAGGAAGAGAAATCTAATGATAGAGAAATCTCCATGTATGAACTGAGAGATCCATTGGAATTTTGTATGAAACTCTCTATGGTTGAGCTCCCATATTCAGGATGTAAGTTTACTTGGACAAATGGTAAAGTTAAATGTAGATTGGATCATGTATTGGTGAATGATGTTTGGCTAGATTGCCTCAATATGTCCTCTGCCCATTTTCCAGTCTCTTGGTGTATATCAGATCATTCACTGGGAATTATATATACGAAGATAGTGGAGTCAAGGCCTAGCGTCTGCTTTAAATTCCTGAATATGTGGACTAAGCATATGGATTTTTTGAGTTTGATAGCGGAGGTTTGGAAAGAAAACCGTCATGGGACACGGATGTTCATAGTATGCAAGAAACTAAAGCTGCTCAAAAGGGGGTTGAAGAAATTGAATGCAAGGGATTTTGATCATATATCTGAAAGGGTCAATAGAGCAAAAGCTACTTTGGAAGATCTGCAAACGAAATTTCAGAGTGAACATGACAATGCGCAACTCCAGGAAGACACTTACAAGCAAATTGGTAAAATGGGAAAAGTGCTACTATTCTCAAATGGCAAAGGGCCTCTTCATTAGGCTAACTGATCGCAATACCAAGTTCTTCCACTCTTGGGGTTAAAAAAAGCAAATAAAGGGGAAGGATAATGTCTATTGAGAGGGCTGATGGTACTTTTGCCACTACAAGGTCAGCCATTGCAGAGGAGGTCCTTACTTTCTACAAAAGCCTCTTGGGTTCCATAGAGACATCCATTCCAGTCAAGTAGGAGATCTTAAACCAAGGGTCTCTTCTTGATCAGAATGGAGCTGACATCCTAATTCAACCAGTCAGCGCAGATGAACTAAAAAAGCAGTCTTCTCAATTGGCAAGGAGAAATCGGATGGCTACACATAGCAATTCTTTATTAAGTCATGGGCAATAATTGGTGAGGAGGTCACAAGAGCCATAATGGAATTCTTTGATAATGGAAGGATCCTAAAACAGATCAATCACTCAGTTATTGCAGTGATCCCCAAGCTGGAAGGAGCTAGAAAAGTGGGGGACTTTAGGCCTATATCACTGTGCAATGTGATATACAAGGCAATATTGAAAACCATTGCAGCAAAGCTTTCGCAAGTTATGATAAAACTGGTAGATAAGGCACAAGCGGGATTTGTACAAAGGCGCAAATGGCAGAGAATATCTTATTGGTCCAAGAACTATTGAGGCATTATGGTAGAAAGAGTGCAACACCTATGTGCTTGATAAAGGTTGACATAAAAATGGCATTTGATTCTGTCTCATGGTGCTTCCTGAAAAACATACTCAAAGGGCTCAACTTCCCGTCTGCATTCATCTAATAGACCATGGAGTGTGTTACTATAGCATCCTACTCTATCTCCATTAATGGTTCGTTGGAAGGTTACTTTAAAGGAGAAAGAGGGCTAAGATAGGGGGATCCCATCTCCCCCTTTCTTTTTGTCTTAGGTATGGATTATTTGTCTAGAATGCTCAATTTTCTACACACAAGGCCAGACTACAAGTTCCACTCTAAATGTGCCAAGCACAAGATAACACATTTAGCCTTTGCGGATGATCTCCTATTATTCTCAAAAGGGGACAAAACTTTGGTGAGTGCACTAATGGAGACTTTAGAGGAGTTGAAACATCTTAGGGCTGAGAAGTAATCTTTGTAAATCTGAGATTTTCTTAGCTGGGCTAAATGACATTGAGAAGTAGGAGTTTAGCACAATGACTGGCCTTGGCCTGGGTCAATTTCCATTTAGATATCTTGGGGTACCTATTGCTGGGCACTCATTGCAGCTTGGGCATTTTGGAGGATATATTAGGCGGATCACTGCATATACAACGATGTGGAATGTTAAATCCTTGTCCTATGTAGGTAGGATTGAGTTGATCAGGGGATACTTCAAGGAGTACACGCTTTCCGGATGGGCATCCTCCCCTTCCTACGAGTGTTTAAAAATGTCTGGGAAGGATAGCTAGAAATTTTCTATGGGGATTGCGTGATGAACAGCAGAAAAAAGCATGGGTGTTTTGGAGAGATATTTGTATGCCAAAAAATAAAGGAGGTCTGGGCTTATTTGATCTCAAGGCCTAGAACAAAGCCCTCTTATTAAAGCATTTGTGGAATATATAGAACAAGAAAGACTCATTATGGGTTCGTTGGATTCATTTATGGTCTGCAGGATGGAATCTGGCCACTTCGGGCCAAAGCCACCTTCTCGGTCTTCTTAAAGAAACTGCTGCACATTAGGGACTTACTTGTTGATCAATTTGGCGACGCTCAAGCTTGCACAGATGCACTCCACTGCTGAGACATTTCCAGACGTTCCTTCACCTCTAGTGTATCTGAAATCTTCAGAAGTAAAGGCCTAAAATTGCGGTGGGCTTCGACGGTTTGGGCTCCATCCAGCTCCACCAAACACTGTTTTATATTTTGGTTGGCAGCTAAAAATAGGCTGCCAACAAGGGACAAATCGCATTATGTGCTGAATGACTTGATTTTCCGATTTATGAAAATTCACTTGAAACGCGGGATCACTTGCTGTTTGAGACCAAATGTCACTTTGACTATGCATTCCGAGGAAATTTACCTCTATAACTGCTATACTACGATGGGCAATGAAGCATGCTAGGAAGAAAACTGACAGGACCAAGTTCATTAAGGCCACTTTTGCTGCTACTATTATTGCTTATGGCAAGCTAGGAATCTAAGAATTTTTGAGGATCAAATTCCTACTATCCGGGATGTAGTCCATAGAATTACTACTCATGTGTTTAGATTAATGCAAGTTAATGTTACCTAGAGTGGATTTTTGGTGATTGTATGATCTGCATCCTGGGTATGCCCAGCGTAATTGTAAATGTCTTGATCTTATTTTTGATCATTGGTTAAATGAAATATTTACATTTTAACCAAAAAAATGATATTGTGGAATGTAAATGCTTCAATTGAGCATTGACAAGGTTCACTGTCGACAAGCAATCGCTCCATATGGCAACATTCAAGAGATTATACTGTTGAGCTAGAATCAAATATTCACAGATGGCCTACTACTCTCCCTGCGTAATATCCAAACCATGTGGCAGCACATCAGACAAAGCTTCAGTTAGAGTGCCAAAAAACAACAAAATTACCTAATTGAGTTAGAGGCTGTTGGAGAAAATCGGTAGAAATGGGCCAAGTTGCAAACTATGGTTAGAGACGTACTTTGAGTCTAATTGTGATTAGTTTTCATTAATGATAAGCGAAAACTAATGAGTCCTTAATTATCTATGTAACGAGTAGATAATTTTAGGCTTTTGAATCACTCAATTACGATATCGGATGAATGAGAAATTAATGCTCAAATTCGGATGAAATGTGAAAATAAGCTCATCTCGACAAGTGAGCCAAACGTTGGATGCGGACATGATGGGCTCATGTTTGGACTCGAGTTGAGGGGTGCGGGCCTGATGGGCTCCTGCATAGGCTGCGGGCTGGCCTGCAGGAGCGGCTCGGATCTTATCAGCTGGGAAGAAGTTTGTTTAAATTTAAACTTCTCCAGGTTGTTGGGTTCAACTAAGGTTTATGTTTGAAAAGTCCTTGAGCTTTAACTGTGCTGAGCTGACCTGAAGTTGTTATGATCTTAAGGCTCAGATTGAACAGTTATCGGATCCAACGACTATAGGAAAGCCTGATACAGTTATCTAATCCAACGGTTCAGGCCGAGCAGGTATCTGATCCTGCAGCTGTGGTTGAATTGGTTGTAACAAACTGACCTCAGTTTTTCCCTATAAATAGTAGGCCGAGCAGAACACTGTGGTCATCAGAAAATTCATTCAGAAATTGTCTTCCTCTTCTCTCTATACAATTTTTCTATTCATATTCATCATCTCATGCATACACTTTCTGCATTTTCAAGTCATCCGAGGGGTCAAACAAAATTTTACACTTTCTGCAGTACCGCTCGTCTGAACTGATTCCGTTGCATCCTGGGAGAGGATTGCTTCCTTTGGTTGGACACAGTATACCGGAGCAATATGTCTTAAGGATCGAGTCCTCGACTCACCTCGGATTTTCTGCTTGGCATAACTACCGAGTTGCTATTAGCCTAGCACAGTCGTGCTGAGCTGTTGTCGAACTGATCTCTACTGTGTGCTGAGCTCGGCTGATTGGTTGATAGTGCAACAATGCTATTTTGGAGTGTTACCGAGCTGAGCTCGGCTGGTTGGCTAAGAGCATTGTTTGTTCTACAGCACTACCATGCTTAGCTCTGTTGAGCTCGGCCAGACAGTTGGCAGCACGACTGTTTTACAGTGTTATTGTGCTGAGGTCAACAGGTCGGCTGACTCCCAAGAATGCAAACCCAATTGCACTGCTTGGACTGATATGATACCTCACTGGTTGACCCGACCTGACTGAGCTCGGCAGGTCGGCTGTTGCTTTGTTTCACAAGCACACACGGTACAAAAGTCAATTCTGTTTTAACTTGGAGTTTTCCTAATAAGCTTAAGACGTATTCCTTATTGATTCTATACTGATTCTTGTTTGTTTCTAACATTTTACAGAAACTGAAATAGAGAACGCAAGTTCAAGCTCTGTTCATGGTGCTAACATACAGAGTGCTGCAGCACCAAATTCTGGGGTGCCCATGATATATCGTAAACTGTGTCATTGGAATCAGTTGGCGTATGGTACGCTTCGTTAAAATCCTTTTTAAAACTTTTCATGTGATAAAATCATCTCTGTCAAACATGCTACGTAAAATTCCTTTAAACATTTCGTGAGATAAAGCATTTTGTAAAATCGTGTCATAAGGTAAAACATTTTGTTTCAAAACTTGCTTTGTCGTTTACATGTAAGAATGCTCGGTATTGGGCTGATTTTATGCATCTAATAATTTTAGCACTTAAGTCTAATATTGGCTCATGTTCCATGTCATAACTTAGGTGGAAATACCCATTTTGTCCCTTCTTGGTCAACCTCGGTTTAGGGCCCCAAAACAGCCCACATTCCGTATCTTTTTAAAATGTAACAATTACCATTTTGTCCTTATTGGTGTCTTCGGCCAAGTTACCCAATTTTTAGCTTTGTCACATATTGTCACTTCTAAATTTAATAATTCAACACGTCCATTTGTTTGCCATACATATATTATACATTGTACATGTTTTTACACACACACACATACACACACATATATATGTATGTATGTATGTGTGTGTGTCTATATATATATATATATATATATGAAAAGAGCGATTTTATTAGCATAAGGCCCCACTTATGGCGGAGGAATACCTTATTACATCGAATGAAAGTATGACGCACAAAGAAAGAGATGATTATCAACATCCAAGTTACATATGATATGCTGCATTAAAACCTTGCCAAGTAAAACCACCCTTGTGGATAAAACCCTGGCGAAGGAAAAAGCGTACATATGTATATACTTGGAGTATTGATAGGCGTTACAGTGTAAAATGAGAAATATGCCAATCCACATATAACATATAGGGAACGGATGATAGGGAATCAACAGAAAATGTCGAGCTTGATGGTTCAGCCTCAGTCCGTAGAAAAATGCACCAGCTTCAGTGATAAAGGCAAGCCGAAGGTGTGATCCCATCCATGCACAAAAGAAATAAGATATTGGGTCAATCAGGCATTTGAGACATAAGAAAAGGTAGAAGACCGATTGGATGTAAATCATACCGCGGCTGCCTGTACCCACCAAGGTACATGCAGAGTAATCGAAAGAATGCCAATCCATATGGAAGACTAGAGAAACCCAAGCTTGATGGTTCAGTCTCATTCCGTAGAAAAATACACCAGTGTCAGTGATGAATGCCAGCCGAAGGTGTGGTCTCGTCCATGCACAAAAGAAATTAGATATTGGGTTATTCAGGCATATGAGACATAAGAAAAAGCAGAAGACCGATGGAATGCAAATCATACCGAGTCTGCCTGTGCCCACCGGGTTACAGGCAGAGAAAACGAAAGAGTGCCAATCCATATGTAAGACCAGAAACTTAAGGGGTACGCAAGTTCGCTGAAGTGAGGTCCAAAGCGATAGTACCATGTACTATTGACGGCAGACTGTGGCGGGTGAAGTAGTTTGTTTAAGGAAACATCATTGCATGCTGGGCAAGGTAGTAAGCCGCCATGTTGGCCTCTCTATATGTGTGAGTAAATTCCAAACGATGATGGCGAAGTAATGTCAGTAAGAGCCTGAGATGATAGTTACCAAAGACAGACTGTGGTTGGCGCAGGAGAGACAGCATTTGAGCACAGTCAGATTCTATTATGATTGAGCTATAAAAGGGAAGAAAATATAGCAAACCAAAGACCGTGGCCTGAATCTCCGCTGTAAGAGGTGTACATGGAGGCAGGCGAAATGAAAGCGGCCCCACACAGGTATCGGAGTGATCATGCAAAATAGCCCCGTCTAACGCGTAGTGTCTGCCAACTGCTGCATCAATATTTAACTTTAGCCTACCAGAAGGTGGAGTTTTCCATCGAACAACTTGTAGGCGTGGGGATCTAATATGAGGAATCCATGAAAGATAAAATGGTGGTGCCGCAAGCTTGGATCCTTGTATTGTCTGAATCCACATGTCAATATCAAAATGTATGGAAGCCCGAAGTGCAGATGGAGAAAAGGATGCGGAGTCTCTATATACTAACTTGGCATAGGTGTGCCATATGTTGTAAACGACAATGGCTGGAACAACAATTTTTAAAATCACAAATAGAGACGAAGATGTGGAGCGATACCACCAAGATAATAGGTATTGGCGCAGATGCAAAGAGATAGGGGGTATACCGTGTAACTCAGAGGCAAAGAAATTCCATATGTGTCGAATACTGCTACAGTATAGGAATACATGATCCACCGTGGCCGAATGTTGCTTGCAGAAAGGATATTGTGTGGGTCGCGCCGCAGAATAGCAACCAATATAGTCTTCAAATGGCATAGCAGAATGGAAAAGGCGCCAAAGTATTAGCTTAGTGGATGGGGGAATGATGCTTGAACCGAATAAATTTAGCAGAGTAGTGTTGGCGTTGAGACACGACAAATATCATAAGCGACTTCAGAGAAAATTCGCCAGAGGCCGTTGGTGTCCATGTAAGATGCGAACCTGAGCCTGCCGTCCGAGAAATGCAGGTAGCATGTATGCGACATATGATTCTCCAAACCGGTGAATCCGGTAGTCGCGGGCGATAATCCCCTCTCCTGCCATATTTAAAATGCATATATTTACTCCAGAACGTGTCATGTTGCTGATATGACCACCAAATTCTGCAGTGATACGCCTTCTACAACATGCTAAGATCACGAAGGCCCAAGCCTCCTTCCTCAATAGGCGAAGTAATTGTTGACCATGCAACACAATGATGTCGATTTCCCCAATAAAATGCTGCCATCTTTCTGTTGATCATTTTGATGACAGACTTTGGTAAACCGCCTGCTGCAAGAATATGAAGCGGAAGCGCTGAGATCACTGAAAAACACTAAACGACCTGCCGAAGAGAGAAGGCGGGAGTGCCATCCATGCAGACGATCATCAATATGCTGAAGCAGAGAAGTGCAATATCTGGACCGATTAATTCCTTTATGGAGATATGAACCAAGGTACCGAAAAGGTAGAGAAGTAATCCACATGCCTAAGATTTCCTGAAAAGATCGACGTTGATGCGCCGGGATGTTGGCAGAAGAGATGAAACTGCTCTTATGAAAGTTAACCTTTTGACCAGATGCAGTTTCATACAAATTTAAGAAAGAGTGAAATCTTCGTAGATTGCGTTGTGTACCACGCAGAAAAATAAGCAGATCATCCGCGTACGCCAAGTGAGTAATAGCAAATGGAATCCGTCCTAGGCGAAATGGCTGTATTGCGTCAGAGGCAACCAGTGATTTTAAGCCTCTGCTGAAACCCTCCGAAGACAGAATAAAGAGCAATGGGGACAACGGATCACCCTGCTTGACACCTCTGTACGGTCGGAAAGACACTGAAGGCTGACCATTTATCAAAACCGATAATGTTGTGGCACGTAAGTGATTGATGATTATCCGAATGAAGAAATTGGAGAAACCAAACTGCCTCAATAACAACTCTAGATACTCCCAGCTTACCCGATCAAATGCCTTCATCATATCCAACTTCAGGCATAATTGGGAACCACCTTTATCAAGCATATGAACCATTTCGCGTGCCATTAAAACTTGTGTGGAAATATCATGTCCAGGTAGGAATCCTGTCTGTTCCGGTGAAATTAATTTCGGCAACAGCGTACCCAAACGTGTGGCGATAATCCGTGTACAAACTTTGCTTAGAAAGTTCGTAAGGCAAATAGGCTGAAAATCACTGAATGTTTGAGGAGATTGTGTTTTTGGGATCAATGTAATCAAAGCACTAGCCATTACAGAGGGTTGTGGAACTCCAAGAAAAAACTCTTGCACTGCTTTAACTACATCAGAATGTATAATTGGCAAACACGAACGATAAAACTGACCATGAAAGCCATCAGGTCCTGCGGCACTCTAGAGATCTAAATGCCATACTGCCTCCTTTACCTCCGCCTCCAGTGGTAGCTGCGTAAGCATAAAATTGTCTGACTCTGATATCAGACTAGGGATGTGTGAAAGAATAGATGAATGATTTTGCATTGCCTCCCGAGCAAATAAAGTGGTATAGAAAGAGACAGCTGCTGCCATAATATCACTTGGCGTCGTACACAACTATCCATCAGCATTGCAAATTTGTTGGATGCGGAGGTTTGATCTCCTCCCATTGACAATGGAGTGAAAATACTGCGTGTTAGCATCGTCTTCTTTTAGCCATTTGACCCTCGCTTTTTGTTTCCAGAAATGCAATTCATAAGTAGAGGCACGAAGATATTCTGCTTTTTCCCAATGATATGCTTCACGCGTCTCAGCAGTGGGATCCGCATCCCAAATAGCCTCTGCGCTATTAAGATGGGACTCCGCATGTTTAAGGTTGTTGAAGATATTCCCAAATATTTCCTTATTCCACCGCTGTATATCTTTTTTGAGTGAAAATAACTTTGTATAGAAGCCATACATACCTCCTGTAGTTGGATATGATAACCATGCATTCTGCATATAGGAGTGAAAATCCGAGTGAAGTAGCCAGGCGCCCAAAAATCGAAAGGAGCGTCGGCCAGATGTTGCGCTTAGCTGACACAAAAACAATAGTGGTGTATGGTCCGATGTAACCCACGGAAGATAAGTTAGCTGCATGTCTTCGAGCACATCTTGAAACGAAGAATTAACGAATAACCAATCCAATATACGACGCACTTGGCCTAGACCCCTGCCATCAACCCAAGTATATCTAGGGCCATGATATTGTGGTGCCATAAGAGAACATGCTTCGATACATTCATTAAAATCTTGAATACTGCCAAAGAGAGAGTTGAACAACCCCTATGATCCTCAAGTATTCGAAAAGTATTAAAGTCTCCTCCCACTATCCAGGGCAATGGGAATACCTCGACAAAGTCACACAATGAGCGCCAGAGAGCACGACGTTGCGATGATGTATGTTTGGCATATACAAGTGATACAACAAAGGTAAGCTGGAGCGAAAGAGACAGTAATGTGAAATGAACCACTTGATCTTGATCCTGCGGTGCAAGCAAACAAAACTCTGTATCACGCCAGAACAACCAAATGCGTTCCGACTGAGAAGCATAATAACTGGAAAAACCAAGACGTAAACCAAACCCATCAATTTGTGAAGGAGCATGCTTGGGTTCAATAAGAGCGAGTAAATGCAAACGATGTTCACTAATCAAATGGTGCAACCTAGGTAAGGAGGCACGCATGCCTCGGATATTCCATATTAATGTATTCATTGAGTAGGAGTGGAGGCACTTCCCTGTAAGATATGTGACGCACTACGCATCAAATAGTGGATGGCGGCAGTGGGGTAAATCTTTCTGTGCACGGCGTTTCCGTCGAGGAACAACTGGTATGAACTCGACCTCCTCAGAGGGCTCTTGCAGTCGCAATATTAAGATCTCCTTATCTGGCGATGGAGGGATTAACTGCATGCGTCGAACAACTTCCTCAGGAACATTTGGTATATCCTCGACATGATCATCAACTGGCAATTCAGTATCCGAAGCGTGTTTCAAATCAAATTGAGCGGGATCATTTGTCAATGGAAGTTCCGCAGCGTCATAGAATTCGTCTTCATGATGGGCAGCGGTATCCTGGATGTTTATAGCCTTTGAAGGCTGCAGAGTAGCATCTGGTAGGTCAGGATTATCCTTGGTACTATCCACCAATTCTGGGTCTGTTGGAGGTGGCGGGACTGTTTTCTGCTTAACCGGTGTACATCGCTGCTTTGTCGGATGAGGCGGCGGAGGAGGCGGCGGAGGTGGCACATTAGATTTATCCTTCAGAGGGCAGGCAGTAGTTGCATGACCTAGTCTTCGACATGTAGTGCAAAATAGAGGCAAATCTTCATAGACCACTGATTGCAGGATCAACCTACTTTTCGCCTGCAAATATATCCTCTGCGGAAATTCTTGAGAAACATCCACTTCAACGCATACGCGAGCAACGGACGTCCTCAGTCCATTTGTTGTTGCAACATCCAGTTTGATAGGTGTTCCTATCAGACGAACTATTTCAAATAGTACCTCCCGGCGATGGAGATGTATCGGTAGGGCTGGAAGCGCAATCTAAACCGGGACAATGGGGACATCTGCAGTGGGATCAAAATCAACAGTCCACTTTGTGATTCGCATGTGACATCCGGATATATGCCAAGAACGACGATAGAAACATCTTAAATAATCCGCTTCATTGCGGAAATTCAAAAGTATATGTGTTTGATCGATCAGTGTAATGCGCAGATCATGATGAAACCCAATTTTCTCAAAGACCTCACGTATAACTTTCAGTGGAGGCCAGCCATACCAGAAAGTACCTACCAATGAATATCTGAATGGAGCAGTAAGAGCATCAATCTCGGAATCAAGGAAGGAGATCATGGGGATACCTTTATAGCGTAAAACTGTCTTCGGGGAAATGGTGACGTTGCAAGATGATTCCACGCCGGAGACAACCGCAGCAAAGGACGGTGCAACTTTCATTGTTATCGCAAGATTGATAGGAAAGAATTAAACTTTCGATGCTGATCAGTAGCAGAGGGGATGGAAATGCACTTGTGAATGTCGGCGGTGAAAACAAACGGTAAATGGATGGAAACCGACGTCGGCGGCTAGCGCCGCAAAACCGGACACGATCACCAAAGCTCTGACATTTTTTTCGCACAAAATCTGAATATGTGTGTGTGTGTGTGTGTATATATATATGTATATATATTTACTCAAGTCTCTACTCAAAACATCATCAAGGCACATTAATATGGCAACTTGGCCAAAAGTATTATGCACACACATGATCTTTACAATTTATTCATTACATCATATTATTCTCTAATTATAGCGCCCCGCACCGGACCTTGTCCGAATACGGTGCACCCGACGTACTTCACTACGGAAAGTACAAAGCATCATATGCATAACATGCGAAAATCCATAACTTAAGTCATGGACTCTCATGTTAACATTTAACATGGTAGTAAAATTTAGGCAGAATTAAAACTTCAAAATAACATGCATACAAAAATATTAAATCCCCTAAACATTAGTCCAACAAAACAAGATAAAACCAAAATCCCAAAGGTTTCAACATAGTTCATAGTACAAACATCACATCTGCACAAAAGTCCTTAAGCATCGTCTCCTCCTGACTTCTTGACTACGGGTACGACACTCTTGGCTCATCCTCGATCCACTCAACCTTAGCATTCCCTGGCTCTAGGGAAAAATAAAGGTATGAGTGATAAAAATCACCCAGCAAGCATACAATAAAATACCATGAAATAAATAAAGAATCATAACATGAATGGAAAAACCCAAAAACCTCAAATCGTTAATTCATACCTGACCTTTAATCCTTGATCCGCTGAAGATATAGCCTAATCATAATTTAAGTAGTACCATTCTAACAATATCATATCTCCTCCTAAGATAACCGTCTTAACATGCAAAGTGCACATGAAATATGCAAGATGAAATGCATGATGTCATGTAATGGCAAAATCATCATTTGGTCCCATAAAGCAAGCATATCAGAAAACAGAGTATCAGATCAATTAACCCCGGATCTGAATGGGTCCAGAACATGTCATCAGACCAATTAACCCTGGGTCTGGGATGGGTCCAGAATATATCATCAGGCCAATTAACCCCGGGACTGGATCGGGTCCAGAACATATCATCGGACCAATTAACCCCAGGTCCGGAACGGGTCCAGAACTTATCATGTCATCAGACCTATTAACCCCGGGTTTGGATCAGGTTATGAGCATGCTTAGCCGGCAAGGAAGTCACAAAACATTTCTTTTGAAAGTCATGGGACCATAAATAATTTACGTGCATAACGAAACTTGCTTGCTTGAAAAGAACTTGCTTGCATACGGAAAAACTTAGAAAATCAGATTCATGATGCACATGATCATGCGTGACACATGGGATGAAATGCAATGCAAGTCATGGCAAAAATCATCTTAAAATTTACTTAGAACATGGCATAGACATAATCCATGAGCTGAAAATTTTCCAGAATTTACGTTCTGTTCATAAGGCCTCCAATATAACAAATCAGGCCTATTTTCATGATTTCTTACCTTACACATACATAATGGGGTCCTATCTACATGCCAGATGAGTAAAACCCTTAAATCATTAAGTTGCTAAAAAGTGTATTGCTGAATCCAGCAGTACAGTACCCATCTTTTCTTAATTTCCAAGACCATAAAATCTTAATTAAATTCAGCCAACATCTGGGAAACACGTTAAACACATCAAGGAGTAATATACATGGGCCCAATCCGTTCATACATGACCAAATCCACAAAACTGAGGCCTCCTAACTTATTACATAATTCTGCCCTGTTTTCCAGTATTGTAACGCCAGATTCAATTCAGTATTTACCCATCAAAAAAATTATTCCAAGTTGATTAAGTTATATGGACATTCTCATCTATGTCCTAAGTAATTACCATAAAAATTCCAGAGCCATCCAACAACTTTAAAGGGGTCATTTAATTATTTTCCAAAAATTGGTTACATGCTGATTCTGGAGTGACCAGTTTTACTAAAAATTACATTGTGGCAAAACCATAAGTTCTTTTACCAAAATTCCAACTCAAAAACTTAATACACACACAAGGCTAGCATCCTACCAAAAATCAGCTCATTTGCACGTTCCTAAGGCCTATTTTCAGGTCACACAACACACTGCATAAAACTGTCATGTTCCAGTAGTTTTGTCTTTTGTCACTTTTTCATATCAAGTGTTCACCAACTAGCCTTATTCTTAATAAATAATTTATTAATAAATAAATACACCATTTATCATGAACATTTCCAGGTTTCAAAGCATTCATTAAGCCACTTATAGATTAATCCAAAATAGTTTGCATCATGCACATATCACTTATCACATTTGCTCATTTCACACTTCATAGAGTCTACCTTAGTACAAATATTTTATGCATCACCTAACCACCATAACAGCCCGTTTTCTTGTACTAAAGAGGGCTCATGTCACATTTCAATTTGAGTACAAATACACCCATGTACTAAATCATTAAGTATGCAAACTTCATATATATCTTTGGGCTCACAAGATATGTTCTTCCTTAGGTTCAATGTTCTCTCCTACTAATTCCCCTTAGCCATCTCTTTTTATGATGAGGTAGACATCTCCTACTATGTTTATCTAGGCATGCAACTCATTTATATGCTAATTCACTCCAATCATGTCAAAACAACTTGTAAAAATTACATGTAGAACATGCACGCCATCTTGGTGCCATCTTGGTGGTTGACGTGGGTGACTTTTCTTTCGACTTAACGCATCAGTGACTTTATTGGCTTTCCTAGGGTGGTACTGAATTGAGAGATCATAATCTTTAATCAACTCCAACCATCTGCGCTGCCGCATGTTCAGTTCTTTCTGGGTAAAGAGATACTTTAAGCTTTTATGATCTGTATAGATCTCACATTTCTCACCATACAAGTAATGTCTCCATATCTTCAAAGCAAATACCACTGTGGCAAGCTCAAGATCATGTATGGGGTAGTTTTGCTCGAATGTCTTTAATTGTCGGGATGCGTAAGCTATCACTCTATCCTTCTGCATAAGGACACATCCGAGACTGTTCTTTAAAACATCACTGTACACAACATATTTCTCGCCAGGAGTGGGCTGAGGCAAAATAGGGGCGGATGTCAACTTTGCTTTTAACTCTAAGAAGCTCCTTTCACAATCGGTATTCCACTCAAACTTGGTTTTCTTTTGTGTCAGTCTGGTGAGGGGAACAACTATCCTTGAGAATCCCTTCAACAAACTTCCGATAATATCCTGCCAGTCCAAGGAAGCTTCTTACCTCTGTAACATTAGTTGGCCTGGGCCATTCTGTGATGGCCTCGATTTTCTTGGGATCTACTGAAATCCCATCTTCTGATATGACATGGCCGAGGAAGGATACACTATGCAGCCAGAACTAGCATTTGCTAAATTTCGCGTACATGCGTCTTTCTCTTAAGATATTCAAAACCGTCCTCAAATGGGCTGCATGGGTTTCCTCATCTGGTGAATAGATCAAGATATCGTCTATGAAGACTACTACGAACTTGTCCAACTAATCTTGAAAGAATCGATTCATGAGATCCATAAAGGTGGCAGGGGCATTGGTCAAACCGAAGGGCATGACCAGGAATCCGTAGTGTCCATAGCGTGTTCTGAAAGTAGTTTTAGGAACGTCTTTAGCCTTAATCTTTAGTTGAAAATATCCAGATCGCAGGTCTATTTTACTGAAAACTCGAGATCCCTGCATTAAGATTCTTTAGATAGGGTTTCAGAAAATTTAAACCTGAATTGAACTAAAACTTGTTAGTTACGTATCCTAAGTTGATCAAATAAATCGTTGATCCGGGGTAGCAGGTACTTGTTCTTTATGGTGATTTTGTTAAGTTCCCGGTAGTCGATGCATAAGAGCATGCTTCCATCTTTCTTCTTTACGAATAGCACAGTGGAACCCCAAGGCGAAACGCTGGGGCGGATGAGCTTCTTCTCTAATAGCTCGTGTAACTGCTCCTTTAGTTCTTTCAGTTCTGCAGGTGCCATCCGATATGGGGTCTTCGATATGGGTTCAGCTCCTGAAACAAGGTTTATTTTGAAGGCAATTTCGCGGTCGGGAGGTAACCCGGGTAATTCATCTGGAAAGACATCATGGTATTCATTAACAACTGGAACTTGAGCAAGGGTGGGACTCACTTGCTCTGCACTTAGGATATAAACAAAGAATCCTTCATGGCCTTTCTTCAATGCTCGGCTGGCACGAGCTGCATTAACATAGACCTTCTTGGATGGTTTCTTTAGCTTGGCTCCTCCTTGGAATGATACTTCATCTCGAGTGGGATCGTTGATTATAACTTGCCTACTCCGGCAATCAATGTGAGCATGGTTCTTTAAGAGCCAATCCATTCCAAGAATCACATCAAAATCACTCATGGATATGGGGATCAAATCGGCTTCAAACCGCTGATCATCGAATTCAAGGGCGTAATTCCTGAAAATATGATGAGAGACAAGCACCTGATCGATGGCTGGTTGTACTCTATAGGGTGATCCTAATCAGACTGAGTTATGATCGATATTCTTGGCGAACTTTATGGAGATAAAGGAGTGGCTGGCGCCACGGTCAAACAATACATTCGCAGGTATGCTACATACTAAGATAGTTCCTGAATCATGTGTATTTAACTAAGCAACAGTATAAGCATCCATAAGCAAAACATATTTAGGGCATAAAACTTTAAATTTTACTGTTCACTATGTCTGCCGTCTCCTCAACATCTGCATCTGTCATGATGTGCACACTTGCATTTGCACGTGGTCGTTGGTTCTTTGGCTGTTGCTGTTGTTGCTGAGCTCCTTTGTCTGGGCAATCTCTAATCAGGTGGCCATCCTTCCCGCATCCAAAACTTTGTCCAGTCTTCCATCGACACTCACCCATATGTCTCTTGTGGCACTGAGGGCACACTGGTATAGCTGGCTGCTGGGGTGGAGCTTGATTCTTTTGCTGATGATTTTGATGCTGCTGGCGGCGCTGATTCTGACCCTGTGATCTCCCTTGATGAACAGATCCTTTGTAATTCTTCTTGGCTACCTTTTTGAATCTCTCATTCCCAGTCACTTGTCTCTCCCTTTTCTGTCCCACATCATCTTGGCGGATAATATCTCTCTCGATCCTATAACAGGCGTCCAGCAGGGCTCCAAAATTTGCAGGGTTTGCATTCACCAACCATGTTCTGATCCTCGGGTTCAACCCTTTTTCAAATTTCAGCATTTTTGTCTCTTCATCATTCATAGTGGTCGGCTGAAATCTTCCCAATGCAATGAACTTATTAGCACATTCTGCTACGGTCATACCAGGCTCTTGCTTCACTGATTCAAAGTCATGCCTCTTTTGTAACTTCACTGACAGAGGAATGTAGAATTTATGGAACTATTGCAGAAATCTTTCCCAGGCAATTGGTCTTGGCAAGGGGTGTAAGTTAGTCTTCCACTATTGATTGGCTTCACTTAACAAGAAGGGCCTTATGGCTTGAGCTTTCATCTAATCAGGGCTTGAATTAGCTCGAAACAATTCTCGACCTCATCCAACCACTTCTCAGTTATGTCTGGATCTGGCTTTCCCTCAAACGGTGGTACATTAGCCCTCTTCAACTTCTCGAAATAATATTGAGCATCTCTCACAGGTTCACATGGGTGGGGCGGAGCATTCTGATGGATTAGGCCTTGCCCTATCTGTGTGACCACCTGGCAAAAGGCATAGAAGGCATTAACATCAGGACTCACCGGAGGAATAGGTGCCTGCGGTGGTGGAGGTGGATTATTCTAAATAGGAGGATTCTGGTCCTGTGGTGGTGGTGGCGGGACCTGAACCGGTGGAGGAGGAACGGGGCCTTGTGGCTGAGGAGGGACGGGCTCCTGCATAGCTGATCGAGCTCTAGGAGGTCTGCCACGAGGTTGCACCATCTGCACTACGGAGTGTCAAAATTTATACAAATGTTCGGATAAAACCAAATTATTTGGGCCAAAAGTCATAATTCTCAAAATTTTTAAATGAGGGGGCGAAAAGACACATCTTACGTTAAAGATCCAGATTTTATAAGTCAGGATTAATTATTAAATTACATCCTAAACCCGGTCTAAGTTGTCCTAGTCTAAGGCCATCACTCATCTAAGATCATGACTTAGGTCAAAGATCAAACTTAGATTTCTAAGATCATAACTTAGTTCTATGTTCTGTCCGAAATCTAGAGCCTGGGCTCTGATACCACCTCTAGCGCCCCGCACTGGACCTTGTCCGAATACGGTGCACCCACCGTACTTCACTACGGAGAGTACAAAGCGTCATGCATAACATGCGAAAATCCATAACTTAAGTCATGGACTCTCATGTTAACATTTAACATGGTAGTAAAATTTAGACAGAATTAAAACTTTAAAATAACATGCATACCAAAATATTAAATCCCATAAACATTAGTCCAACAAAACAAGATAAAACCGAAATCCCAAAGGTTTCAACATAGTTCATAGTACAAACATCACATCAGCACAAAAGTCCTTAAGCATCGTCTTCTCCTGACTTCTTGACTACGGGTACGGCACTCTCGGCTCATTCTCGATCCACTCAACCTTAGCATTCCCTGGCTCTAGGAAAAAATAAAGGTATGAGTGATAAAAATCACCTAGCAAGCATACAATAAACTACCATGAAATAAATAAAGAATCATAACATGAATGGAAAACCCCAAGAACCTCAAATCGTTAATTCATACCTGACCTTTAAGCCTTGATCCGCTGAAGATATAGCCTAATCATAATTTAAGTAGTACCATTCTGACAATATCATATCTCTTCCTAAGATAACCGTGTTAACATGCAAAGTGCACATGAAATATGCAAGATGAAATGCATGATGTCATGTAATGGCAAAATCGTCATTTGGTCCCATAAAGCAAGCATATCACAAAACAGAGTATTAGATCAATTAACCCCGGATCTGAACGGGTCTAGAACATGTCATCAAACCAATTAACCCCGGGTCTGGGACGGGTCCAGAATATATCATCAGGCCAATTAACCCCGGGCCTGGATCGGGTCCAGAAAATATCATCGGACCAATTAACCCTGGGTCCGGAATGGGTTCAGAACTTATCATGTCATCAGACCTATTAACCCCAGGTCTATATCGGGTTATGAGCATGCTTAGCCGGCAAGGAAGTCACAAAACATTTCTTTTGAAAATCATGAGACCATAAATAATTTACGTGCATAACGAACCTTGCTTGCTTGAAAAGAACTTGCTTGCATATGAAAAAACTTAGAAAATCAGGTTCATGATGCACATGATCATGCGTGATACATGGGATGAAAGGCAATGCAAGTCATGGCATAAATCATCTTAAATTTTACTTAGAACATGGCATAGACATAATCCATGAGCTGAAAATTTTCCAGAATTTACGTTCTATTCATAAGGCCTCCAATATAACAAATCAGGCCTATATTCATCATTTCTTGCCTTACACATGCATAATAGGGTCCTATCTACATGCCATAAAATTTTCGTAATGTTTCAAGATGAGTAAAACCCTTAAATCATTAAGTTACTAAAAAGTGTACTGCTGAATCCAGCAGTACAGTATCCATCTTTTCTTAATTTCCAAGACCATAAAATCTTAACTAAATTGGGCCAACATCTGGAAAACACAGTAAATATATCAAGGAGTAATATACATGGGCCCAATCCGTTCATACATGAACAAATCCACAAAACTGAGGCCTCCTAACTTATTCCATAATTCTGCCCTGTTTTCCAGTTTTGTAACGCCAGCTTCAATTCAGTAGTTACCCATCAAAACAATAATTCCAAGTTGATTAATTTACATGGACATGCTCATCTATGTCCTAAGTAATTACCATAAAAATTCCAGAGCCATCCAACAAATTTAAAGGGGTCATTTAATTATTTTTCCAAAATTGGTTACATGCTGATTCTGGAGTGACCAGTTTTACTAAAAATTACATTGTGGCAAAACGATATGTTCTTTTACCAAAATTCCAACTCACACACTCAATAAACACACAAGAATAGCATCCTATGAAAAATCCGCTTATTTTCACGTTCCTAAGATCCATTTTCAGGTCACACAACACACCGCATAAAACTGTCTTGTTCTAGTAGTTTTGTCTTTTGTCACTTTTTCATATCAAGTGTTCACCAACTAGCCTTATTCTTAATAAATAATTTATTAACCACTAAATACACCCTTTATCATGAACATTTCCAGGTTTCATAGCATTCATTAAGCCACTTATGGATTAATCCAAAATAGTTTGCATCATGCACATATCACTTATCACATTTGCTCATTTCGCACTTCATAGAGTCTACCTTGGTACAAATATTTTATGCATCACCTAACCACCATAATAGCCCGTTTTCTTGTACTAAAGAGGGCTCATGTCACATTTCAATTTGAGCACAAATATACCCATGTAATAAATCATTAAGCATGCAAATTTCATATATATCTTTGGGCTCACAAGATATGTTCTTCCTTAGGTTCAATGTTCTCTCCTACTAATTCCCCTTAGCCATCCCCTTTTATGATGAGGTAGACATCTCCTACTATGTTTATCTAGGCATGCAACTCATTTACATGCTAATTCACTCCAATCATGTCAAAACAACTTGTAAAAATTACATATAGCACACGCACGCCATCTTGGCGCTACACAAAATCTATTCTTGTCAAGAATCACTTTACTAATCCATGCACCAACCTAAAACGGCCCTCATATCATATTGCATGTAGGCAAAGAACTCACCTTTGGAAGAATTATTCACATGCAAGTCACTTTTCTTAAAGAACCACTAAAATCTCATGCTTTTCACTTAGTATCTTCAACTAAAATTCATATCTTACAAATAGCTAGTCATTCAAGTCATTAACTCCTTAAATAAATCATGAAAGTCTAGAGTATACTTGCCTCTTCAAGCTAGAACCTTCCTTTATCTTGGATCTTGGATAAAATGGGTTGAAGATTCCTCCCCTACTTCCATGTAGCATACAGTTTTAAGGGAGGAAAAAGGAGGAATATTAGCTACTATTTCAAATAAAGAATAGAGTCAAATTGATGATAGATTTGCTTACCAAAATGAAGTTTGAATGGAGTTTGAAAGGATTTTAAACCACCAAGAAACTAGCACCTCTTAGAAGCTTGGAAAGCTTGCACCTAGTGACCAAGGAGGTCACGGTTTTTGGGAAAGAAAAAGAGAACCATGTGAGCTTCATTCTTTGAAATAGAGAATTCACTTAAGAAGCTCGGAATGTGACTTACCTAGATGATTCTTTGAGCTTGAAGATGAGAATAGTCTTGAATCTCCTAGCTCCAAAGGGGCTGTGTGGTAGGAGGAGGATGATGATAAAAATAGCCTAAGTGTTCTTGCTTGTGAACTTCTTGAGGGTGTACAAGGTGGAGATGGAGAAGAAGCTTCTAGGTAAATTTAAAGAAAACTTAATGGTGTAATAGAGAGAGGGGAAACCGGTGCATGGGGGAAGGAGGGAGACAAGGGTGCATGAAAAGTAAGAAAAAGGCAATCTTGGTCTTGTAAATTGCAAGCTTTTGCCTCCCATGCATGCCTTATTTTATTATTTAATTATAATCTAATTAGATATTTTAAATATTAGGAATAGACTAGAAAAGTGAAGCGGGTTCTAGAGACCTCTTTGGGTTGGCCAAATTCTTGGAGGCCTTGGGGAGGGTATTTTTGTCATTTCACATTTTTCATAACACATACATATATAATTATACCATTATTTATATTATGTAATTTCTTGTCTATGATTTTAGGTTTGCTTATATGAAGACCATTTAGGTTAGTCTTCTTATAAGAATTACTCTAAGGTCCTTTAAGACTTGGTGGCCGAAATTCCAAGGTCTTGGAGGGGCGAAATAGTCATTTTACACACTCCATGACATCCACTTGTATAATTATATAGTATCTATCTTAAAGGAATTTAAGTAAAGAAGCATTAATATAACTTAATAAAATGTACTTGGAAGAATTAATATTTCATTACATCACTTCATAATAGTTTCAAGTACAATACGGTTGGGGTACAACACTAATACTTCTACATAATATGTAACAGACATAATTTACACGTTGTTGGTACATTACACATCACATGGCCAAATGGCCTAAGGTCATGTCACACATAAATTCAACACTTATATACTTCTTCATATATATACATACTTTTCTCATTTAAACTACTAGCATATTATGATGGTGACATGAACTTCATGATGGAAAGACACATAGCATGCAACACACATATAACATGTATCTCTTCATGAAACAACCCTACATGTACTTTTATGCACATAACTCCATCCACACTCACTTGGTCGAATTATATGTCTTGGTCATATACACCCCTTTTGTCACTTTTAACATATCATCCATACATGCATGTGATGATTATCAAAGCAACTCTTTTGGTGGTTAATTAGCTATATGGCCGTGGGGTGGTACACCCCCACACACTCCAATTTTCCATTCAGCATGTCAACATACATATTTAGACACCTTATTTCATGTTGACATAGTTAGACACCTTATTTCATGATCATGCACACACTTTCTACTCCAACACATTCAAGCTCATGCATGTTGGTAACTATAACAAAGATGAAGATGGAGGCTATGATTATGATGATGATCATGATGATGTCACATGCAAACACATATGAGGCTTACATCTACCTTAAGTTTGACATGCAAGACCCTTTTATATATCATCATAATCATAATTGAGCACATAAGTGCAAATCACACCAAGATCAACATATGAATGGCACGCAAACATATTTTCTTCACGTATATAGTGAGAACATCATTTGAAGCTATGCATGTATGATCTAAAGTTGGTTATGAACATAAATGACTCCTTTTTAAACATGCATGAAGAAGCTAAGGAGAATACTCGCCTTTTGCTTTTATCGTAACCTAAAAGTGGTAAAAGATTGCTTCTTTCTCCTTGTCTTGGTCACACACGGCCTGTAGCGCCACGCTCGAAACTAGGTTTTTGGCCTGGTACACCTACCGTACTCTGCTATGAGAAGTACAAGGCGTCGATACCATACATGTGCATGTCAACATGAATCGTAAATCGAAATAGCGGAAGCAAAATAAAGATAAACATACGACATGCATAATAATACAAATCGTCATAAGTGCGTACACATCATAATGTACAACGTCTTAAAATAATCTAAATACATCATGGTCAACACCTAAAATATCTGGTACATAACTCCAGTTTACTCTCTGCTCACGGTTGCTCTAACTGGGGTCCTTCCTCAATGAGCAAGGCGTCAGAGTTCCTGATCTTGGTAATGTGATAATGCAAATATGAGTGATAAAACATAATTGCCCAGCAAGTAATCTTACTAGATACGTCATGTGGATCATGCGTAAGGAGACGGTGTAGCAAAGTAATGATAATCATCACAAGGAACATAATAAAGCGCGTCTCCATTTACAAATCAAATTGCATAAAAAGAAGATAAATAAAGAACATGTAACACAATATCTTTATCAACACATAGCCTATGATCATCTATCTAGAAAACAATTCATTCATATATGTCAATACTTAGCTTTTCAATCCCAATCTAAGAAGTCATCATACTTAGTTCCATCATCTACATACATCAAGCCCCTGTACGGGTCGTGTAAATACGATAACACTATTATGCGATGTCTGATAAAGCCATGATAAGACTTTTATAATGATAAACGATAAATCAAACTGGTGTCATAAACTGCCCGTACACAGTAAAATAACACTGATGCTATGAACTGTCCGTACACAGTGAAAATCATACTGATGTTATAAACTATCTGTACACAGTAAAATAACACCAAAAACATGAACTGTCCCGTACACAGTGAAAATATACTGATGTTATAAATTGTCCATACACAGTAAAATAACATCGAAACTATGAACTGTCCGTACACAGTAAAAACATACATCGATGCCATGAACTGAAAAACATTTCGTGTAGTGCAACATATATGCACATGCCTCCATTTCCATCCCATATAACATGAATAAATACCCCAATAATTCTCATATCATCTACCCTTAAAGTTCATTACATATCCACTTAATCCATAACTTAAATCATGAAATTCCCATCTTCTTTTCCCAATCATGAATTCGGCCAAAACAACCCCTTTTTGGCATAAATATATCCATCCACATATTCTTAAAACATCCATCTTATACTTAATATAAAGAGCCAAAAACCCTAATTTTCCTCTTCATTCCATATACGATTATATTTCATACAAATATACATAACTAACCATAACTTATATCATTCTTCATTTTAGACGCATTTATATTTGTATAAATATATAAGGCTATTTAATCTATGTCAATTGTGTATGTAATCTGTATATGTATATGTATATACCAAATGTCCTCTTTTGGCCGAATAAAAACATATACATATACATATACATACATACATACATTTTTTTATGAAAAGAATTTTATTAGAATAAAGCCTCACTTATGGCAGAGGGATACCTTATTACATCATATGAAAGTATAACGCACAAAGAAGGAGATGATTATCAACATCCAAGTCATATATGATATGCCGCATTAAAACTTTGCCAAGTAAAACCACCCTTGTGGATAAAACCTTGGCGAAGGAAAAAGCGTACATATTTATATACTTGGAGTATTGATAGGCGTTACAGTGTAAAATGAAAAATATGACAAGCCACAAATAACATAAAGGACTCGGATGATAGGGAAGCCGCTGAAAATTCTGAGCGTGTTGGGTTCGCCTAATTCCGTAAGAGAATGCACCAACGTTAGTGATGAATTGTCTCTTGTGCAGGTGTTGCCATATCCGTCTTTGACTAGAGAACAGTGTAATGCGCAAGATGTTGGCGATATGAAAACTCACGTTCGGCCATGGACATGCAAAATGAAATGTGAGATTAGCCCAATAGACTGTGAAGAAGAAAAACTCCAAAGGAATACAAAACGTACCGATGCTGCCTGTATCGCGCAGGATACAGGCAGAAAGAACAGTGGGATGCCAATCCATATAGAAGACGAAATACTCGAAAGGCATCGGCAGTGGCATGTGGCATGCATCATCAAGTCTCCATAGATAGCTAATGGACTCCACGATGAATATGGGAATGTGATGTGGTCTCATGGTTACCCCAGTACATGCGTAGGAAAAGGAGCAAGCAAACCAATAATCGTGCTAAGACAAAAGAAATATGATCAAAGGAATGCATAGCATACTGAGGCTGCCTGTATCCCACAGGATACAGGCAGAGCAGCGAATTGTAAGCCAATCCATTTGGAAGACAGAAATTGCCTAAGATACATATTATACATACATACATACATTTTTTTTATCTGAAGGCAAAATTTTATTAAAAGACTCCTCACTTATGGTGGAGGAAGAAGACCATATTACATGATAAAGTCATCGAATGAAAAATTTGGGTACAAAAAAGATATAATGTCCAACCTCCAATCCCATATTTTTATATTGTGACCATTTCTTTTCATGACAAATATATTTTTTATAACAAGTCATAATGTTTACTCTTTTTCTTCCGTTTCTTTACTTAGGCCGATATATATATATATATATATATATATATATATATATATCATATAATTCTTTTATTGGTTCTACTTTTTGCTTATATCTTCCAACTTTATACACATTTGTCTTTGCCATCATAATAGGTTATCAATCATTATAAAATATACATAACATATAAAATGATGAAAACCATAAAATAAGGTAATTAAGGCCACCAAACCCTACTAGGGCCGAGGATATATATATATATACTAACATTTATATCATTAATAATTATATCAAAATCATAAACAACCACATAAATGATGATCTTTATAAGAAATATGAACATATACGTAAAAATGTCTTCTTAGATACACTTTTTTCTAATATTTCATATATCTTCATTTTCTTTCTTTAACTTGTACATATATTATATATGTATCCATTTCATTTTATTTATACATATAGGAGTACTTTTAACCCTTTTGGTCGTGTGTTGATATATATATATATATATATATATATATATATATATATATATATATATATATATATATATATCTACATGTATCTATTTCCATACTTTGTACATATATGTACTCTTTATATCACATAAGGTCATTTTTCTTACACATAAGGCCTTTATGATCATATATATATATATATATATATATATATATATATATATATATATATATATATATCAAGGTGTGTGTGTGTGCGCGCGCTAACATATATGTATAATTTTCTATACATTATACATATAAGTGTTCAATATGTCTAAGAAAGCTATTTTCATTCCAAAAATCCTCTTATGGCCGTGTGACTACATACATGTCTACATATATATTTTTCCATTATACCACATATAACATAACATGTAAACATATATTTTACATATTCTTGATACAAAAATCTTGAACATATATCATGGATGATCTAACTTAGTATGAACATATATACATAGATCCTTGAAATCCATGAAGGATCTAGGAAGCGTACTTGTATTTATCACTTATTTACCAATTTAAAGTGAAGATTCTTCACTTCGTTTAGAAGAAAAATCCTTCTCCTTTCTTCTTTGGTAGCCACGGTTTTGAGATAAAAATAAAGGGGTTAGTGAGCGACTTATGAAGATAATGAATGGAAGGATTTAACTTAGTCTGCATAAAGTTCTTACCTTGCTACACCTTGGTTTTCAACCTCTTAAAATTCGGTCATGATGCTTGAAATGAAGGAGAATGTTGTAGTTATGATTTTGGATGTGTGTATGAGATGAAGAAAGAAAATCGCCCCTTATTCATCTCTTGTAAACTCACGACCAAGACAAGGGAAGTGGAGGTAGAAGACCTTGTTCTTTGCTTGGAAGATGAAGGAGGATGTTGGGACTTGGCATAGATGAAGTTTGTGGGAGAAGAAGATAAGAAGATTTTTCCTTTGGTTTTTGTTGTATATCTCGGCCAAGAATGAAGAGAAGAAGAAAAATGGAAGATCTTGTATTTTGGAGAGGAAAGAGAAGTTTTTGGTTGGAATTTTGAAGTGTAACGTGTGAAATGATGAAAGAGGGAGGTATTCCCCCCTTTTGTGTAGCTTCAGCCGGGAGTGTGGTTTTGGGGGAAAAAAAAGAAAAGTTTCTTGAATAGTTGATGGGGTTTGGTTGTAATAGATGTAGGGTAATGATGAAAGGAAGGAGTGTAAGAAAAGGCGATTCACTTGTGGGTGATGAGGTGGTTTGGCCGGCCTATAGAAGAAAAGGAAAAGAGGGTGGCTTGTCTTGTTTGCCATGTAGGAAAAGTGGGAGAAAATGTGATAATTGAGATAAAAGTAGGTAGGGTTTTGTTGTGTAGTGGAATACAAAATAGAAGAAAACTTTCTTCCACTTGCACAGAGGGGGGCAGCCAAGTGAGGTAGGAGTGGATAGAATTGGACAAAATATCATTATTTGGTTTCTACATAATTTTCTACACTTGGTATTTTGTTACAGTATTTTTCTAACCATAATTTCTTCTTCCTTTTATACCCTAAATGGCGCCAAATAAATGAATATATATATATATATATATATATATATATATATATATTCCTTTTTCTTTGCACATAAAACCACGATGAATCTCGGCGGCTCTGGCGATTTTACCTGCGATCATGAATTCATCGCACACTGTTGATTTTGGACGCAATCAATCTTGGTTTAGGATTGCCATTGATTTATTCACTGTAAGTTTTCATCTTTTCGCACATTTACCATGGAAGCAGAAAAATGCTCCTTTCTTTAGGTTTTATCCCAAAACCTAGAGCTGCCATCATCATCAACTCGCCCAGTTCTTCGCTTTAAGGGACTGCCGTCTATCAAATTCTCTGCCGAAGAGGTTTCAAGGTATTCAATTCCTTATCCGCACACACTCTTTGGCTCTTTCTGGCACGGTAGACCAAACATGAAACAGTTAGCCAACTGCATGGAGCGCATTGGCTTCAAAGCTACACCCAAGTTAGGATTATTATATGAGAAGCATGTTTTAATTACCTTTTCAAATGTGGAGGATTATTAACGTTGCTTTTTACAACGTACGTGGACGTTGCATGGGTATTTGATGCGAATAACAAAGTGGACACCTGATTTTGATCCGCAGATTGATAAGCCAATTGTTCCGATATGGGTCTCCATTCTCTATAACAAATCTACACTGTGGGATATTGCCCATATGATAGGCTATCCATTAAAGATGGACTCAGCTACTTCACAAGGATTACGACCATCCTTCGTTCGACTTTGTTTGGAATTGGATATATCAAAGCCTTTGCCCTCTAAACTGCATATACAGGGAGGAGATAATGAATTTTATCCTACAGTTGAGTATGGGAATGTCCCATCTTTCTGCACTGCTTACAGGACATTAGGACATGAACAAAAGAATTGCCCATTTTTAACAACTGGTAAGGCCACAGAGGATCCAGCAGATGCACTCTCTAAGCCTCCTACTGCACAACCTAAGAGATGGACCCCAAAAAACCAACCACACATTTGCTTCAGATGGATTAGATGCACACATCAAAGCCAAGCATACAAATTGAAGACAATACTCTTCCAGAGAACCAAAATGCCAATTTATTCCTCTATGATCACTAACGAAGAAGACACTGGGAATGAAGAACCTAGAAATGAATTGGATGCTCCGGCTTGTCTACTAACAGATATGACACCCTCAGATACACAACTTTTGGTTCCACAACATACTGAGAATAACGCACACACAGCTCAGGAACAAACATGTACAGCAGATATACATGAAAATATCCTCGAGGCAACACTACCAAATGTTGGTGTTTCTTTGGAACAACTCGAGGAGGAAAGTCACAATCGATTATGTACTATAGTCTTAGACACAGAGCTAATTCAACCTCCTGGACACAAAGAATCTGATACTCAGACATCAGGATTACAATCCACAGCTATAAATGAAGAAACAGGAACAGAAGCTTGGAAGGCAAGCTTAAAAGCATCATCAGATGAATTTCAACGAGTAATGGACTCCCGGGACCAAGACATCCGACCTATTGAGGAGCTGATTAACATTGAAATAGAGTCCCCTCATCTAAGCCAAGGCGCAGTCGTACAAAGCAAGAGATGTTACGCACATATCAACCGTCGGCAGGAAGGATCACTCGCTCTTTACACTCTCACTCTCAAACCTCTCAATGAATTATTTAATATGGAATGTAGGTGGATTAACCACCTCGTTAGTGCGTTTGAAGAGGATACTTAAGTCCCACAAAATACATTTGCTGGCAATTATTGAACCAAAAATGCCAGTCTCTCAATTAGGAAGATTTAGACTCAAACTGTCTTACTCTAAAGCTGACTCAATATGCTATAGGAAGATATGGGTGCTCTGGAACGAATCTTCAATCCAGCTATTAGAGTCAAATCACATGGAACAATGTTCTTTCTATAGATTTCATATGATAGAAGTGGACTTCACATCTTGGTTCACCCTAGTATATGGATTGCACACAATCACGGATCGGCGACGTTTATGGTCAGCACTACAACATCATCACGATAATCATATGGAACATTGGTTGATAGGGGGAGACTTTAATGCATTTCGTTCAGTTGACGAGCATATTGGTCTATCAACCCCAGCAGTTTCTTCTTTGGAGGACTTTAATGATTGTGTCTCCAATTGTTCTCTTATTGATCTTCCATTTGATGGCCCTATGTATACATGGTCCAATGGGCGTGGATTAGGTGTGGTTAGAAGAAGATTAGATTGTATCTGATGCTCTGAATCATTCAATAATCGATTCCAATCTCTACGAGTCCGACATCTACCCCGTCTCACGTCTGATCATGCACCTCTATTATTGCAATGTGTGCAACAGCAACAACAGAGTCCCAGATCATTTCGTTTTCAGAATGTATGGCTAGATTACCCTGATTTTCTACCTTATGTGCAAACAACATGGGAATCCTACGACACTAGACGAGGAATGCGGGGTTTGTATGATAAGCTACAATCTTTGAAAAATGATCTACGCAAGTGGAATGCAGCTATATTTGGTAACATTTTTGATAAGTTGCAGGAAGCAGAACAAGAAGCTATCAGATTAGAGAGAATATACGATATGCATCCTACGCCATCGAATCGTCAAGAGTATCATCAAGCCCAGACACAGTATAAATTAGCAGTAAGAAAAGAATTATTATTCTGGAAACAGCGGGCTAGGCTAAAGTGGATGAATGCGGGAGACGCAAACACTTCCTATTTTCATAGTATAGTGAAAGATAGACACCACAGACAGACCATAACTTTGATATACACAGAAGATGGAATACTGTGTGATAATGCAGGGTCCATCCAGCAACAGGCAGTTTCTTATTACACACAACTGTTCACAGCAGAAAAAAGTTAAGATGATGATCTGATCTTAAATCTGATCCCAACACTGGTCACTGCAGAGGGTAATGAAATGCTGAGTGCATTGCTACAATTACCAGAAGTCAAAGAAGCAGTATGGTCGTTAGATCTAAAAAGTGCTCCAGGACCAGACAGCTATAATGGACAATTCTTTCGATCGTGTTGGCATTTTGTCAAAGATGACGTAGTAAAAGCCATGAAAGAATACTTTTTGGGTATACCGCTGCCAAAGGCAATGGGCAGCACTTTGATAACCTTAATTCCAAAGAATCTTGCTCCACAGAAGTTTTCTGACTTTAGACCAATTAGCTTGGCAAACTTTGTCTCCAAAGTTGCAACAAGAATACTGGCAACCAGACTGCAACCAATTTTGTGCAAGGTTATATATGAAGAACAAGCAGGATTTCTAAAAGGCCGGGATATCTCTGATCACATACTATTGGGAAAGGAAATGGTCCATCTTTTAGACAAAAAAGTACGTGGGTCAAACGTTATGATCAAACTAGACATAATGAAAGCATTTGATAGAGTTAATTGGCATTTCTTAACAAAGCTTCTTCAACAATTTGGATTTTCTCAACGGTTGATCAACTTGATATTAATCATCTTCAAGGGACGTACATCTCTATCTTTATCAATGGTGTTCCATCTGGTTTTTTCCAGCCATCTCGTGGTGTCAAGCAAGGAGACCCATTATCTCCACTTTTATTTATTCTTGCTTCGGAAGTCTTTTCAAGAGGTTTGAATCATTTGATATCAAAAGGCGCCATTCAACCATATAATGTAGGCAGAGCATGTCTATGCTTATCTCATCTATCATTCGCCGATGATTTGTTGATTTTTATTAATGGTAGTGTCTGCAATCTTAAACGTTTTTGGGAGTTTCTGCAGCTATATCAATGTGCTACAGGACAGGCTGTTAACTACCAAAAGAGTCAATTTGTAGCTCCAATGTATCTTCAGACCGCGCAGATACGACAAATGGAAAGTTCAATACAGATGCAAGCGGTCTCACTACCAATAAAGTACTTGGGGATATCACTATTCAAAGGAAAGGCTCGTACAAGCCATTACTTGCAATTGATCTCTGCTTTTTAGAACAAATTAAATATGTGACAGAACAAATTTTTGAATCATGCAGGAAGATTAATTTTGATTAAGCATGTGCTTTCTGCCATACCACTGCATATTCTTGCAGTTTCGTTGTTGCCCTCCAGCACCATCAACATCTTACATTGCATGATGACCAAATTTGTTTGGGGAGTCAAGGATGGCACTCAAAGGCATGCATGGATATCTATGGATAAGCTCATTCGACCTACAGAGGAAGGAGGCTTGGGTCTTAGGCGACTGGATGATCTGCAGACTGCATACTCATGTCGATTATGGTGGAGATATCAAACGCAAAATACATTCTTATGCTCCTTTATTTGCACCAAATATGGGGGGAGAAATGACTTTTTGCAGCGCATAACAGACTCACCGATTTGGAAGAGAATTTGCCGTACACATTCCCTATGCCTTTTGCATACAACTACAAATGCTAACTCCATTGAATGGACAGGTATGCCAAATGAAGAGTTTAGCTTAAAGATTGCTTATTCTCAAGTGCGAAATACAAGTGTTCGACTCTTTTCCCATCAATTTATTTGGCACAAGCTTATGTATCCGAAGCAACGACTTTTTCTATGGAGATTTTATCATGGTTCTCTACCAACTCCCAAGCATTTAGCCAGATTTGCAGCGGTGTACCCAACTCGATGCCCCTTTTGTTTGGTGGATACAATTACTAGTGATCATATTTTTCTCACATGTTCAGAGGTATTACCTATATGGCGCTATTTTGCTTCGTGTCTTGATGGCCCAATGGGAGACTCGCAACATATACGCTCACTCTTACTGCAATGGTGGATATCCACACAAGGAAAATCACTGAAGGGTCAACTCCGTATTATAATCCCAGGTATCATAATGTGGGAAATATGGAAGTCTTATGCGTCTATTTTATTTGGCAAGGGACGCCGGTCTTGCAGATTGGTGGTTGAACAAATTAGAAGATCAACATACGAATGGACATTGGATCACAAAGAGAAGAAATATATCAAGCCGGATGCCTCTTTGATTCAACTAGGCCTGATCCCAGTTATACCATCTCCAAGATGTAGGATAGTCTGATGGCTGCTACCGCCTTCTGGTGGCATAACCTAAATGTAGATGCTGCACATGGGCGATCTTCAGCAGCGACAGGAGCGATATTGAGAGACTGCAATGGTGAGTTTATCAGAGCTATTTCTTTTCCTTTGCATGTATCATCTCCGAATAAGGCAGAGCTGCAGGCTACAGTATTGGCAGTGATGTACTTTGTTCGATTTGGCTATCATATGGATGTTGAGGTGGATGCGCAGAGTGTCTTGACACATGTTCAAGATCATAAGACTACTTTGGCGTGTTTTCTGCATTCTCTTCTCACTTCGTCGTTGGTCACTTTGGAATATATTCCAAGCGAGATTAATATGGCTGCACATTATCTAGCTCAATACGGTCAGTTTCATCATTTCCTCATCTAATTCGTCAGTCTTCAAGATCTTCCACCTCTAGTACGTGCAACAGTGAAGACTGATCTTGTTCCAAATCTTCGACATGGATGAGAACTATTTCAATGTATCGATTTTGACTGTTGCCCATATCAACTAGTGATATGGGCAACCTGGATACGCATTTTCATCGTATTATTTAAAGCATTTCATGTTGGATGGTTGTCTGTATCACTGTATACAGACAACACGGGTAGTCCACCTTCATGACACAAATTTTTTAACACTTGGACTTTAAATGCTTTGTCACTTACTCTGCTCTTTGTCATATGCATGTTTTTGCTCGGAACTCGCTGGAGGAGATATTCTATTCAATGGTGTCATCTATACTGGAGAACAAAGAACCACAAAGATTACAGAAACATTACATTTAAAGGCTGGATCATTAGCTTTAGACCCTTTATTTTTCATGCATACTTGTTTCACCTAGATTCTCCTCATATAAATATGCACGCTTTTTCCTTCACCAAGGTTTTATCCATAAGGGTGGTTTTACTTGGTAAGGTTTTAATGCGACATATCATATAAAATTGGAGATTCCATGATTTAACAGCACTATACTCTCATTTCACATATAATGACTTCTCTTTCGTGTAATATGGTTTTCCTCCACCACAAGTGAGGGTTACATCAATAAAACTGAATTTTACTGGTTAAAAAAAATATTCCCTTTTCTTTTCTTCTAAGTTATTTATTATGCCATACTTTCTTTTTATTTTACTTATATGGTTCTAATTCTTGTGTTACGGATTTTGTTGAATATAGTTTACGCCTACCGTCTTAAGTTGTTACTGACTAGTTTCTTTAAACCCTGTCATATGTTCGATAATAATCGATGCCTAGTTTTGTCGTCTATCGGTATATCCGTTACCTTATTGTTCGGTTATTTCTCCGAGCGTTTCTAACCTCGATATGTACTACCGACGTCTTACTAAATCTTGATTCAAAATTTTAATTCCATCGAATTTTATCGACATCGCACTTGCATTCTATTTTCCATTATCTTATTTCTTTTTCCACTAACCCAAAAATACAGGCCGTAACACAGCCTATTGGCTTTGAATGGGAGAAGAAATGGTTAATTTTAAGGAATGAATATGGAGAAACCTCTAAAATCAATTCTTAAGAAGAACTCACCTTGAAATTTCCTACTTTTCAACCTAGGAAATCCCTTCTTCCTCCTTTAGGCGCACTTGGCCTAGGTGCCCATTTGAAGAGAAATGTTGAACAAATTGAAGATGGATGAAAGAAAGGAGGACTAGAAATGGTATCGTGGGTTCTTACCTTGAAGATGCACAAGCAAGTTGTTTTCTTCAAGTGAAGTTGAAGAATCTTCTTCTTCTTACCTTGGTATTTGCCACCGCTTGGAGGCCTAGAAGGAGGTGGAATTGAGTTTTGTTATTGTCTTGACAAGCGAGAAAGGGTAGTCTTGGCTTGGATTGTGAGGAAAATCTGAGAAGAATGAAGTGGAATTCTCTCTTCTTCTCTTTGTGCTTCCCACGGTTTTGAAGGCTTAAGAAAGGGAGAGGAAGGTTTGCTTGAGTGAGAGAATGGGAGTAGGGAGAATAAAGAGAGTTTATGTAGGCTTGATCTTCACTTAAGAGTTGGGAGAAATTCACCCTTTTTGGTTAAGTGTGTTCTCGGGTGGATAAAGGGAGAATGAAGATGGAAGGTGTGGTTAGAAAGAGAGAGAGTCGAGTGGAGAGGAATTTAGAGGAGAGGTAGTGATCAATTTGCTTAGAATGAAGAATATGATACGGATTTGGTTGAAGAATGGATTTTATTTCTTGTTAGGAGGAGGCTTGGCCGAAAATGTGGGGGAGATAGTGGGGAATTTAATCATTATCCTTTTTCTTGGGAAGAGGGGGGAAGACATGCAAAAGCAGTGATTGGAGGGGAAATTAAAGTAGCAAGCAATACGGTGATGTAAGAAGAATGAGGTGGAATGAAAAGAGAATAAAGTTTCCTTTACCAAGGGTTGATGTGCCAAAATTGAAGGTTAGTGGGGGTGGAGAATTTCAGCATGTTGTCTTGATTAAGGGGAGTGAAAAGATAGTGGAAGGGTTGCATGAAAAGTGAGCGGTGGGGAAAGAGAGTTGTGTAAGAAAGAGGAGAAGAAGATGGTGGAGTGTTAGAAGTATCCTTGCTTCCTTCTCACCTATTTGGCCGAGGTCTTAGGCTTGGCCAAGGTGGAAGAATCTTCATCATTTCTTTATGGAAATGAAAGAAAAGAAGGAAGAATGGATGTATAAGGCTTGCATGTTGGTAAAAGGGTTGGACAAGTGGCATAAAAAGAGTAAGGTCGGAGTGTTTAAAGGTTCATCTTCTTGCTCCTTCCTTGTCTATTGCCCATGGTTTTTGGAGAGTTGTGAAGAAGAAATTGAGGTCCTGAATGCAAGAAGAAAAGTTGGAGTAGAGAATATTTTCTTGGAGAAGCTTTGATACATTGAAGAGTGAAATCAAAATGAGGTTGTCTTGCTTCGTTTCCTTGGTTATAGCCGAGATTCTTAAAGTGTGGGAGTGGGAAAGCAATTCTGAAATTTGCATAGGAAGTGAAAGATGTAAGAGTTACATAAAATCTGAGTGGGTGGAAGAGGAGTGTGTAAGTGGTGAAGTGATGGAAAGAAAAATGAAGACAACTTGTCTTCCATGCGGGGAGAGGGTGGCGGTCAAGGGTGAGAGGGGGTTAAGTGGGACTATTTTAGAAAAAGTAAGAGACTTAGTGGGAAAAGTGGGCAGAGTTGAACACATATAATTTTCCTAAATTGTTGTAAAGTACCTATGATGGTGTAACACACACCAATAAAATATTTCCTCTTTTATGGGTATGTTAACCGGGTAGGGGTGTGGTTTGGAATAGAATATGACAATTTTACCCTTCTTCATATTTTTCTATGCCTTAATTTACATTTTCATTTATTTAGTGGTAAAGAAAGGCTTGTTTCTTATTTATAACTTTTATTTATTTATTCACCTAAATTACTTGTTACCTAAGGTTTTAGTTCTTAATGTTAGTGCACTCTTAAAATTTTCACTCATACCGCTTAGTGTGACATAATGATCGTATCCTAATTCCATTGTAATTTCCTTCGTTCTCGTTTACTAATCACGCGAAAGTGTGGATCGTAACATCTGAAATTTAGCATATCATCATGCTGACTGATAAGCCAATGAACAATGGACTCTAGATTGCAATTTCGCCGTTGCAGCATTTGCTGGAAGGTATTTTCCGATGTATCCACCACCTTGGTGCAATCAATGACGCAGTGAAAAGCATCTTCAATCGGCCTTTCACACCATTTACAACAACAACATTACCAACATTATCTCATTGTTTTAGAGACTTTCGTCTATAACGAGGCATGGGGTCGGATGTTCCACACCATTTACCATGGTATTGAAAATGAGAACCGAGAATGCAATGCATTTGCCGTTGGATACCGTTGACCAAATTCCACAGGAAGATCCTGACCTTGGGTAATATTTTAATGGACATGGTTCTAACCCATATTTGCCGCTACCCCAGAGCCTTACTGAAACCGCTGTGATTGCGCGTACACGTATATGTTTTTAGTGTAATGCCAAATAAAGTAGTCATTGTATGTAGTAGAGATGAATGGGATAGTGTGAATCACATCAGCTTCATGTGGCAAGAATAAACTATTTGGTAACCGATTATTCCATGTACAAGTATTAGGGCTGTAAATGAACCAAGTCATTCGGTTGTTCGGCTCGTTTGGTTCAAGCTTGAGCTCGAGCTCGACTCGGATAAAAGGTTAATGAACAGAGCTTGAACACATTTTTCTGTTCGAGCTCGGTAAGTGCACCGTTCATTTAAGGTGTTCGACTCGTTAATGTTGTTCGTGAGTTAAACGAACCAAGCTTGAACAAGTAAATATGTTCATGTAAATAAATGAACAAGCTCGGCTCGTTTGCTAAGTTAAATGAACAGAGCTTGAACAACGCAATGCTCGGCTCGTTCGGCTCGTTTACAGCCCTAACAAGTATCAGGGATTACGGGTGGAAACGATTCGAGGCAATCCGAGTATTTAAAATACAGAATTAAGCGTTATAATATTTTTAAATTCGAGTTAGAGCATAGATGCTATTTGATTTAAACTTGAGCTCGAGTGTCTTCGAACTCGAGTCGAGCTTGAGCAGTATTCGAGTCTATTCGAGCAAAAATAAATATAGTTTTTTATTTTAAAAATTGTGTATATTATATAGAAACATGCATTTTTAACTGATATTATTGAACCGTCATTAGTTTTTTGCATAAAAACTTATTAGCGTTAAACTAATTGCCATTCAACATGTTTAATTTAATGTATGTGTCAAATAAATATGCTAAAGGATTTCATATATATTATAAGTTTGAGTATGCTCACGAACTAACGAGCATAGTATCAAATATGCTCAAGATTAGCTCGCTAAATATTTCAGCCAAGTCGAGTTTGATCTCGAGCTTTATTGAATGGAACTAATCCATCAAAAATCTGAACCAAACTCGTCAGGTCAAGAATCGTTTGGCTCATTTACACCTCTATTTGGGTCCATCAATGCATCAACGTGAGCATCCGGAAGAAGAGACCTATGGACATGAATCGGCCTGAATGAGTGTGGTTTAGGTAGCCATGGATCGTTCCAAATGTGAATGTTATTGCCCGCAGCAACACGATAATGCAAGCCTAATTGTAAGACATTTCTCTCTTTTAATATGATGGTCTAATATGATGGTCCATACGAAAGATTGACGGTCTAAGTGATTTGATAAATGATTCTTGTCGATAATATTTTCCTTGCATTACGTGTGACCACAAGAGATTGAGGTTGTTGAATAAGACGCAAACCCTGTTTTGACAGTTAAATTAAAACCAACGCACATCATGAAAGCCTAATCCTCCATCACGCTTTGATTCACAAAATTTATCTCATGCCTTCCCGTGAATGATTTCTTGTAAACCGTTTTGGCTCCACCAGAAACGTCTCGTAATTAAGTGATATGACGAAGTTAGAACTTTCACTTGGATCAGCAGTGGTCCGAAAAGAAAAAACGTTGTTTAAGTCTTACACAGATATAGTTTGCTGTCATAATTAATGTTTCTAGAAATCCATGCAACTTAAACAACGTTCGAGGTTCTCTTATGTTCAAATCATTTTTGGGTATAATCATGTTTGTATTCCGAAAAAATAAATAGATATGTCTCATTTTGTTTTTTGGTAGCTGTGTTTTTTCGTAATGGATTCAATTTGGTTCTATATGAGATGATTTTTGCACTTCTATATATACTGGGGAATCAATGCATGTTGGGCACCATATGGGGTGTGCCACATGTCTTGTCTCGCTGCCTGGTTACATCTGCATAATCGCCATATGCCGGATTGTATAGTTAAGTTGCTCACTGGCAAGTGTCAGATTGGCTGGACCGAGCAAAAACGCCTAAAAACCTGGAGGTATAGCTGAGCAGCGAAGGCGAGGTAGTAGACTCAAGGCCGACCCGCACCGAGTGGTCGAGGTGTCTGTCTGTGCCGTGGTGCTAGATGGTTGAGCTGACCAGCTTCGGCTTTGTCTAGTGGATCACAATTAGTAACCTGACAGTGCCGACATTGAGGGGCGTCGTACATCTCTTGAGCCGAGCCAACTTGAAGATGTAGTTGGAGCCTAGTAACGAAGATGTTTCCGAGATGACTTATGCCTTTATCAAATCAAATAACATTAACGGTGACTGACCGAAATGTACACTCTTGTCGTTATTGTAAGTGATAGTTTTATCATCATCATAATATTACTGCATAATTCTGAAAACACATATGTGAGATGTGTTCTTAAATTCTTAGAGATTGCACAGTTAGGACGATATGCAATAAATTGTCTTAATTTAGGACCATTTATTGATGACGGTCCTAATATGGCAAAAAACTAAAAGCAAATTTTCACATATCAATAATGAGATTTTGCCATTTACATGTAAATCAAATCATGTAATTAATTACGACATATATTTACTACATAACTAATAATTAGAACGCATCTTAAAAATAAAAAGAAATAAAAAATTATGGATCATTAATCGTAAAAAACAAATATCTAATCAAAACCCTAATTTGACTGAAATTTGTCGAAACAAGAAAACCAAAACCCCAGTTTGTTGCATATCGTACTAATTGTGCAATCTTTATCCAAATTTTCACCATATGTTACATATGTTGCATGTCATCTAAAGGGTTTAGGACTATATCTAACATATGCTTTTTATAACTTTACAAAAAAGTGTAATGTTTATGTAATTTCCTATTATTTTGTTAATATTTCCATAATTTTCTCATATCACTAAATTGTACTGATAAAGGCATCTTATTATGAATGTAAAAAAGTTATTCATTCGATAGACGTGCTAACCCTTGAAATTTCATAAACATACACTTTTTAATATTTAAACAATTAATAAATACACACCCATCAACCTCTTTTATTATGAATAGACTGATTTTTCTTTAATTAAAATTTTAGAAGATATATTTGTCTTAAAGGCGGCTTTTCTTACCTTCATTGTATATTCTCCAAATCCCATTTAATTATATCAAAAAATGAAAAATGAATCACATATATCTTATGACAAATCTCACTGTTTCAAAGCTAGTTGAGTTTCGTTTTTCTTAAAGTGAATAACAACTTGAATAACGAAATATTGGCCAAAAAACGTCAAGAGATCAGGTAACACATGAAGAAACTTGAAAAAAAAAATAACTCAAAAAATGATGAACATGGTATAGTGTTTTTTTATATATATTATACTTGGAGGTTTTACATATATATACTTAGAGCAAAAAATGATTAAAAAAAGCTGCACACGTGTCCCCACGTACACCAGGAGTTACATATCACATAGCCTCTTGAATATGGCTTCACTACGAGCTATAGCATCATATCGTTCTCATTGCACTAGATTTTTATATTTATACAAAGCTCTATTGTTTCTGCATTTACACAGAGTTCATAGAGAGGTTGAATCGCTTTGCGATCTGATGTCCACCGTCTTAACCTACACTTTGTGTAAAAGGCTATTTCCGCAACTCGAATTCGCGACCTCAAGTCACAAAGCAGCAACATTACCAATTGTTCCAAGTTTTTCACTTACCAGTGTGATCTATAACATCAGGGATCCTTCTGGAATTAAATATGAAATCAGCGGAGATTTTCTAGCACTTCCTGATCTATCTTGCTATGAGCCGTTGACCTTCACCAGAGCCAGAGGACAGCTTCTCAAGAAGCATACACAAATATTGCTCATCTTCACAAATGACACGGTTCTCATCAATTCAACAGTTTTCGGATTGAACCATATGTCTGTCGGGCGAAATTACCTTTCTAACCCCGCTTGAAAAATATTTTTCCAGGGCGGTACATGAAATCTAACCAATAATAAAAGAAAAAAAATGGAGAAGTCATCTCAGTTTACGTACCTGTTCTGATTCTTTGAATTTTTCCTTTTCTCCCTTCTTTCTATTTGCGAGAAGGTGGTTACGGAGGATAACTGTTATAAGGGCGCAGACTTCTTTTTTTTTTAAAAAAAAAAATTTCTTCTTTCATTGTCTAATTTAACAATAATCATTTTGTTAAACACAATTTCTTAAATTTTGTATATATAATATATGTACAAGGACATTTTATGTAATATAATGTCTCTCTATATATATCTGTGTGCATACACACACACACACACGTCGTTTTTTAATGTCAATTCTATCGAGAGGGAGCCCGTTGTTGAACATTGAAAGAATTTGCATTTATTTAAGTTAAATGTAATTTACAATGTTGTTTTCCTTTTATAGGAAAAGAGTTTTACTTCTAACGGCTCTATTTCACCACTTGGACAGTGGTATTGTTCATCTGCAGTGATTTCTACCGTCTATGGTAATGGCTAGTTACATGTTCAGCTCAGCTATGTACAGTAAAAAAATATCCTAAGTTACAATATTTACAAGCCTAAGTATGGCAGCTCGGCCTTAGCGTTGCTGCCTTGATTGTGTTTCACCTCGGCACCTTGACTCAGCATTTCTTTACTTTGGTTAAGTCTTCAGTTCTTCACTGCAACACATCTTCTTCACTTTAGCACGTCTGTTTTTTTTCAGCTCAGTTCATCCTCATTCTGTCTTTACATCCTCAGTTCAGCTCTCTTGTCTAGGTCTGCTCCGCTGACTGACTTGGTCTCTTTCCATCATTGTTCAGGCACCTTTGTCCAGGTCGGCCTTCTTCAGTTCAGCTCGATATACCTCAGCTGGACTTATTTCTACACTCTCCGTCAAGCTTAGTTGTATATATTCATACAACCAAGCTTGGACATTAAGTACTGCAAATTTTTTGCTGAGACTGGTTTGGTTAAGATATCAGCTATTTGATCTTTTGTGGATATATATTTTATGCTGACCTCGTTTTCTTCAATTTTTTCATGGATGAAATGCATATCTATTTCTACGTGTTTTGATTTATCAAATTGAACTCGATTTTCTGTCATACTTGCGACAGAAACACTGTCACAAAAGATGTTTATGAGTAAGCTTGCATGGATGTAAAGATCTTCCAGAACTCTTCTAACCCAAATGCCTTCGCAGATCTCTAGTGCAAGTGCTCTCAGCTCCTGCTTCTTGACACTACTAGTTGTTTCTTGCTCCGCTATGTAACCAAGTTGCCCCACAAGAAGGTTCCATAGCCACTTGTCGATGTAGGCCAGTTTTGCATCCAACCCAGTCAGCATCTGTATAAATCTTGATACCTCGGTCTAAATTCTTCCTGAAGCATAATCCCTACCTTGGTGCGTTCTTGAGGTACCTGAGGATTCTAAATGCACCTTGGAGATGCTCATTAGTAGGAGAGTGTATAAACCGTGATACAAAACTTACTGCGTAGCAAATATCAGGCCTAGTGTGAGATAAGTAGATTAATTTTCCCACTAGTTTTTGATAACTTAGTTTATTTGTTGGGGGTGTTATCCCATGGATCTCTGGGATTATATCCAGGTTCAACAAGAGTGTTGGCTGGTCTGCATCTGAGCAAACCAAGTTTCTTTGAGAAGGTCTAGTATATATATTCTCTAAGATATATACAATCCATCTTTGTTTCTTGCAATTCCCATTCTTAGGAAATACTTTAATTTTTCTAGATATTTTATTTTGAATTGTTGTGATAGTTTAGCCTTGATACTTTCTATGCTCTATTTATCACTTCCAGTTATCATAACATCATATACATATATAATAATGACAGTCAGCTCTCCTTGAACTGAAATTCTGGTTAATAAAGTGTGATCACTATATTTTTGATTGAATCCCAGCTCAGTCACTGTCTTAGTAAATGTTTTAAACCATGCCCGAGGTGACTATTTTAGTCAATGTAATGACCTTTTCAACTTGCAGACCTGACCTTTGTTAGTTTTAGCAACTGTTGCAAATGTTTTTAAGTAATCTACTTCGTAGGTCTGTGTGAATCCCTTAGCTACTAGTCTAGCCTTATTTTTATTCACAGTTCCATCATTATTATATTTAATAGTGAATACCCATCTGCATCATATTGGTCTTATCACGGCTGAGCTGGGAGTGAGTTCTCTAGTGTTGTTCTTCTCTAAGGCATCCATTTCTTCCTGCATAGCCTTTCTCCACTCAGGTCGGCTAAGTGCCTCTTCTATATTTTTAGAATTTTCTTATTATCAAGTGAACACACAAATGTTTTAAAGTTAGGATTTAACTTACTATATGACACGTATTCTTCAATGGGATATTTGGTGCATATGCGATTCTTTGTGCATTCCATTATTCCCTTCCTTAAAGCTATGAGTCTGTCATCTATGTTAGGTTCAGATTCATATTCTGTGTTTTCTTCTATGGTGTTATCTTCTGAATTTCCTTGAGTTTGTTCGTAGATATCAGGTCGACCAACTCTTCCGCAGTCCACCTGGTTAATGGAATCTAAGGGAATACCAATTCCAGGTTGAGAATTGGATGTGCCGACCTGAGGCATTATATTGCCGAACTACACTGTCGCTTGGCAGAAATTCCAGAATGGAGGTTGGCTTAGCATTATCAACTATTCTCCAATACTCGTTTGGGCTTAAATCTTTTCCTTTAGTTAAAGATTTATAAAATGTATGTTCTTCATTGAAAGAAACATCAAGTGTTACAAACATTCTTTTACTCGTGAGGCAGTAACATTTGTAACCCTTTTGTGAATTAGAGTATCCTAAGAAAATGCACTTAACTGACCTAGGATCCAGTTTCCTCCTAAGACTGGGCTGAACATGTACATAAGTTGTGCACCCGAATAGTCTGGGTGACAGCTCAGAGAGTAGGTTGGTATGTGGTTACAGCTTAACAAGTATTTCTCTAGGAGTTTTAAATGACAAAGTCCTAGATGACATTATGTTTATTAAGTAGGTGGTTGTAAGTAGAGTCTCTCCCAGTATTGATTAGGTACATTCATTTTGAACATAATGGATCCAGTTACTTCAAGTAAATGTCTATTTTTCCTTTCGTCTACACCATTTTGCTGGAGGGTATAGGTACATGATGTTTGGTGGTATATGCCATTTTCTATCAAAAAATTGATTTGTTTTGTCTAAATACTCAGGTCCATTATCTGACCTCAATGTTTTGATGATGCAGTCAAACTGGTTTTTAATAAGCGAGATGTACCTTACAATAGTATGTCCTTTATCACTTTTATTTTTTAATAAGTAAACCCAAGTAACTCTAGTGTGATCATCTACGAACGTTATGAACCATTTTGCACCATTAATATTAGCTATTCTAGAGGGCCCCTATATGTCAGAGTGGATAAGATTAAATAGTGCCGAGGACTTATATGTTTTTGCAGGATAATTTTGTTTAGTCTGTTTGGCTAATTGACAAGTCTCACAATTCAATTTTTCAAGATCAACTAAGTTGAATAGTTTCTGGCATTAATTGTTTGAGATATACAAAATTAGGATGACCTAGTCTATCATGCCATAACAAAATTTCTCCTATTCATGTATTTCTAGGGTGCAAAGTACTAATAGTGTCTTGGTCACTTGGCAGCTCGGCTGAGCTTACTAATGCTATGTTTTCCTACTTCAGTATGTATAGGCCTGCTATATTCCTAGCACTGCCAATCATCCCTTTCACTTTGTTTTCCTGAAAACAACATTCTGTGGATGAGAAGCAGGCTAAGCAGTTATTATCCTAATGAGTTTGCAAATAGATAAAAGGTTGAAACTTAGACTAGGGACATGCATGACTTCTCTTAGTGTGATTGTTATTAATTATAGCAGAACCTATTCCGACAACTTCTAAGGTAATTCAACTTGCGATTTTACCTTCTTATGTACAGAAAATAAAGAGTAAGAATTCAAAAGGGTACCATTATTGGTCATGTGGTCAGTTGTCCTGGAGTCAATGATCTATGAACTGTTGGAGCTCGGCTGGACGTAACCTTCTATAGTTTCCTGTTGTAGCTCAACTCGGCTACCTTGTCTGTTTAGCAGATTGATCAGAGTGGCAATCTGATCATTCGTAATAACCTCAGCATCGGCTACTTGAACCAGACTGAGGTAGGTTGTGTTTGGCTGAGCTGCTCCAAGCTGAGTTGTGCTACTTACCTAATGTGCAGCATTGTGTCCAGCAGTGAATGGCTTTTGTTGTGGCCTCCGGGGTGCATTGCTGGTCTTCAGAGGTGGCTTTCCTTCACGGACCACCTTTGCCTGCAATTTCCAACAGTCATCGACTGTATGACCTTTTTTTTGTAGTACTTGCACACTTTACCCCCAGTAGAGGCAAAGTGTCTTTTAACAGCCAGCACAGAGGCTTCCGCTGGCTGTTTAGAGTGCAGAGCTGAGGACTCAACGGTTATAGATCCTCCCATCATGACCTTCTTTCGGCTTTCTTCGTGTTTGATTTCAGCGAAGGCAACCTTCTAGGTCAGTAGTGGCTTTGTACTCAGAATCCAACTTCGTGCAGTGTCGAAGTCTAGGTTCAGTCCAGTTAGGAAGCGAAAAACTTGCTTCCTTTCTGTTATTTCTTTATAGAGTGCAGCATCAGTGATGCATGACCACTGATGTGCTTCAAAAGAGTCAATTTGCTGCCACGCTTTTGTCATTAGTGTGTAGTATTTGTGGACGACCAGACTGCTTTGTTTCAGCTGATGAAGATGAGCTTTGATTTCATATAAATCCGAGGTGTTGTCCTGCTTGGAATACATTTCCTTGACTGCATCCCAGATCTCTACTGCAGTATTATACACCATGAAATCGTCAGAAATATCTGGCTGCATAGGACGTATTAGCTAGGACATAATCATGCTGCTCTCTGACTTTCATAATCGAAAGTTTGTATCAGTTTCAGATGGGATAGGGGTTGTCCCATATAAGTAATCCTCCTTGACTTTACCAATGATGAACATATTTACCCCTCGAGACCATGAAAGGTAGTTGTCTCCATTGAGTTTGTGGCTGGTGATCACAATAGAGGAATCATCATGCAGTTGAGGAACACACACTACTCCTGATGATTGATCAAAAGCGACGGTGTCCTCTGTATATTCAGCAGGGCTGAAGGGACTAGGCATTTTGAAAAAAAATTCAACAATCGTAGAGAACATAGTATGGAAATTGCAGGTGTTTTGAATCAGATTCGCGCTGATACTATGTTGAATATTGAAATAATTTGCATTCATCCAAGTTAAATGTAATTTACAAGGTTATTTCCCTTTTATAGAGAAAGAATTCTACTTTTAACGGTTGTATTTCACCACTTGGATAGTGGTTACTGTTCATCTACAGTGATTTCTAGCGTGTATGGTAACTGCTAGTTACTTGTTCAGCTCAGCTAAGTACAGTAAAAAAAATTCTAAGTTATGATATTTACAAGCCTAAGTATGGCAGCTCGGCCTTACCGTTGCTGCCTTGATTCTGCTTCACCTCGGCACCTTGGCTCAGCACTTCTTTACTTTGGTTAAGTCTTCAGTTCTTCACTGCAGCACATCTTCTTAACTTCAGCACGTCTATCTTCTTCAGCTCAACTCGTCCTCATTCTGTCATTACCTCCTCAGTTCAGCTATATTGTCCAGGTTAGCTCGGTCGACTGACTTGGTCTCCTTCCATCAATTTGTCCAGGTCGGTCTTGTTCAGTTTAGCTCGGCATACCTTAGCTCAACTTATTTCTATACCCGTCACCCCTTATCTGAGGTGCTCAAGGAATTGGATATCATGGGCTCTGTTAATGGTTTAATTTGCCTCAGTTGGCCTCCAACTCCAGTACCAGTCATAGTTATGTTGTGGAATCCTGCGGTCTAATATGGTATCAGAACATATTTCTAATCCATATGACTCATAATCACAAAACTTTTCATTTTCCAGAAGAAAACCTTCCTCGACCAAGACAGACAAAACCAAGAATCACCACAAAAAAGAGACATAGCGACAGACAAAAATCGTCGCAATTTCGTCGCTAGAGTCATATAGCGACGAAATTGCGACGAAATCTGCAGGTCGTTATACGGCTTGTCGCAAAGTGATTTTCGTCGGTGAAGCGTCGCTATATTGCGACGAGAAAAGGCTCGTCGGCGGTTCGTCGCACAATTGCAACGAAACTCTGTCAGATCTGCGACCTATTATTTCCGTTGTCGTTTCGTCGGTATATCTTGTGTCGTCGCTATTTTTAAATTTTTGATTTTTTTATTTCTGGTCTGCGACATTTCTGTTTCGTCGCAGATTTTTGTCGGTATATTTTTTGTCGTCGCTATTTTAAAATTTTTTATTTTTTTATTTCAGATCTGCGACATTTTTGTTTCGTCGCAGGTTCGTCGCTATCATTTAAATTAATATTAAATATTAATTTAATATTAAATATTAAATATTAAATATTTATAATTTTTTAATAATATCAATATATTATTAATTAAATAGTTTTTATTATTATTTAATTTTTATAATATATTTTATTTTGTATATTAAATCATTTGTACGAATATTATACAGAAATACGGTATTTGCGTATTGAAGTTTGTATAATTAAACAACACAAAAGAAATGGAATCCGTATAAATGTCTGATAAAATATAAAAGAACAAAGAATATGTCAATACAATAAATGAAATAGTCTGTACAAAAAATCAAAAAATGAAATACTTTGCAGAGGAAGATGGAGGGGGATCATGCGGAGAAGAGTGACCATCAGGAGGGCGAGGCTGAGGCTGCGAGGAGCTGGAAATGAAAGAGATGATGAGATGCGATAGCTGCGAGATTTGCTGGTTCGTCGTCTGCTGCTGCCTGCTGAAGCACCTGCTGAACCGCCTGCTGAACCGACTGCTGTAGCGTCTGCTGGGTCTGAGTCAGCTGCGACCGCAGTGCCTGTACACTCTCCTCATGCTGCGCCCTGATGGTCTCCATTTCATGCTGCAGCGCCGCATGATCTGATTCCAGGCGCGAAATATCCTCTGGGGTCGCAGAAGGCGCGGAGGTGCTGGCCTCAGAGGAAGCACCTGGATGCAGAACTTCGGGGAAGAATCGCGGCGCTGCTGATCCAACCCCATACACCTCCCTCTTCTTCTTATTCTGAGGGCCGACGGTCCGAACCGCATCCCAATAAGTGCGGTTCTTGTCGGCCTCTTCTCCTCTATGTGCGAGTAATCTGTTGTACTCGTCCTGAAATGAGAATAAGAATTGTTAGGGTTTAGGGTGTAGAAATAAAACAAACTAAGGAAAAAACAAATGATATCGTAGTCTACTTACACTGATGTCACGGGCCTTCGCCGTGATCCAGTCCTCCGTCCCATCGGAGGCTTTCTTTTGATGCGTCTTGTAGAAGAGATCGTAGGAGGCTGGCCACTCCCCCGTCTCCTCGTGCTGAAAGAATGAAATAAAATATGTTAGTGAAATCCAGAATTTTAAAAATTTCGGCATGACCTATTCGTTTATCGGAGGTATCTCGGCCTTAAAGGTCTCTCCCAAGTCAAATCAAAAATAAAAAGAAAAAGGCAAAAGAACACATATACTACTTAAATTAACCATATACGAATACCAAAAAAACAACAGTGCAACATAAGAAATCAATGAATATAAATAATCCACTTAAGTCAATGAATCTAAATAATCCACTTAAGTCAATGAATCTAAATAATCCAATGAAATCAATGAATCGAAATAATCCAATATTAAAATACTTACCATAGAACGCATCGTGGTGGCATGGGAAACCGAACCACCTGAGTGTGTGGCAGGTGCTGGGCCCTGTAGATTGCCGCTGCGCCGGTTCGCCGCGTTGCGGGCGTTGCGGGCTTGGGTAGCAGGGTCCGTCCATCCTTCTATCCACCCCGCCCAGGTGGCCTCGGATACGTAGGCAGGCCTGGTAGAAATGGGCTCACGCTCCCACTTGGTCTTGTGCGAGTTGACGAAGTCCCTGTAGCGTTTGGCGGCCCTCTGCCGCCAGGCCTGCTCCACGTCGTGGGCGATGTCAGCTGTTCAGCTGTACGCCTTCTGCAATTATTATACGGAGGAAAAATAAAAATGTGGTTAGAAAAGTAATGATCGATTACGCATCAAAAAGTGAAATTCATCAAATTTGAATACCTGAAACTCATCCCAGTAGAACCTACGTGTCTGCGGGGTGACACGGGACCAGGCATATCCAGCTGGGTCCTGCCTCAGGTGGAAGGACCGAGTGATGCAACCGGAAATCTCGCCCGAGTCCGGTGCAAACCTGAAAGAGGTGAAGTTGTTAGGAAAAAATAACGCGTGAAATATATTTGAAAACGTGTTAAAAAAATAAATCATTACTTACGTATGGGTATCATGTGACCAAGGGAGGGCACGACGCCCTGGTATGACACCCTCGTCCGATGCCGCATGAGACGCCGGATGAGGTGCTGAACCGGTGGGTGTGAGTGGCGTCGTAGATCTGGGGGGTGCGGACCTATCGGCAGACCCTAAAAGGTCTGCGTCCGCAGCAAGAGCGGCGGTCGAAACCGAACCAAGCAGCTCATGCTGAGAAAGGAACATATTAAACTCTCCTGAGAGAGCCTGTGTAGCTGGTGGGTAGGTGGATCGAGTCGGTAAACCCTCACTAGCCATCAGATCTACAAGGGTGAAAAATTTAAAATGCACATTCAACAAGTTTAGGGTTGGTTGGCCAGACAAATAAGATGTCCAAAAAATGACAAGTGTTTACATACATTTAATGCAAGATATTAATAATTTTGAAAATTTCGGCATGACCTATTCGTTGATCGGAGGTTTCCCAGCCTTAACGGCCTCTCCAAAGACAAATTCAAATCCAACAACATGACATGATTAACCAAACTACATAATCAAACTTCATCATCAAATTATTACACTTCAAAGTATACATCACCAACATACTTGCTTCATATATCGTCGGACATGGAAACCCAACCCCGCAACACCCAGACACCGCCGCCCACAGCCCACCCCCGCCCACAGCCCACCACCGCCCACAACCACGGCCGCCCACAGCCACCCCCTTCCCCGCCACAGCCCACCACCGCCCACAGCCCACCACCGCCCACAGCCACCCCCGCCAACAACCACCCCCGCCCACAGCCCACCACTCGCCACAGCCACCCAACCCCGCAACACCAATCCACCCCCGCCACAGACTCACCCCCGCCCACAGCCACCCCGCAACAGACTCATCTCGGTAAGTGCTTCCCATACATTGGTTGGAAGCAGCTCACGGAATGCAATGGGCATCAACGTTGCATAAACACGTGACAGTCGTGGCTCTTCATCCCGTGCAAACCGCGTTTATTCACGTCGATGTTCTTCGACAGGTTCAAAACATGGCCGTCGGGAAATCTAGCCGTCCCCAGCCACGATAACAACGCACTGACCTGCTCTGCAGTCAGCGTGTACGAGGACTTTGGCATGTAGGATGTGCCAACGGGATGCAGCTCCGGTCGCATTTTGAGGTCGCGCATATCAAGTCGTGCCTTCAAATTGTCTTTTGTTTTTCCAGGCACGTTCAGCACTGTATTGAAGATGTTGTCAAACACGTTCTTCTCAATGTGCATGACATCCAGGTTGTGTCGGATCATATTTCTCTTCCAGTACGAAAGCTCCCAGAATATGCTTCTCTTCTTCCACCCGATACAGTCACGGACCAGGTCTGCGTTGTGGCTACCGTCCGGATCATCAGCGACCCCCACGAATGCACAACTGTCTATCTCCTCCAACACCTCCGCACCCGTGAGAAGCTCGGGCTTCGTGTCCTTCTCGACGATGCCAGGCATGAACGCCGTCACGTTCTTTCTGTACAAATGACGTTTGGGCAGGAACTTCCTATGGCTGTCGAACCAGCAAATCTTACATCCATGTTTCAAGGACATCGTCTTCGCTTGCTTCATGCAGTAAGGGTAAGCGTATTTCCCCACTGTACTCCACCCCGATAACATAGAATAAGCCGGAAAGTCGCTGATCGCCCACATCAGCGCAGCGCGGAGCTGGAAGTTTTGTTTGGTGGATACATCGAACGTCTCCACGCCAAACTCCCACAACCACTTCAGCTCCTGTATCAATGGCTGCAGGTATAGGTCGATCTTCTGTTTCGGATTCCTAGGCCCTGGTGCGATCACAGTCAAGAACATGTACGGCTTCTTCATGCACATCCAAGGTGGTAGATTGTACGGCGTCACGATGACAGGCCACGATGAATACTGCTCTCCCGACTATCCGAACAGGTTGAACCCGTCGGTGCATAACCCCAACCTAACGTTCCTTGTCTCTGACGAAAAACCCGGATGTGTCGCATCGAACGTCCTCCAAGCTTTGCCGTCAGATGGATGGCACATCTCATCGTCTTTCGTGTAGTGCTCCGCGTGCCACCTCATCTGGCTAGCTGTGGCACCGGATGCGTAGAGCCTCTGCAGTCTAGGGGCGAGAGGTAAATAGTAGAATTGCTTTCTTGGCACGTTCCGGTTTCTTTTGTTCGTTCTCCACCTGCGTGTCCCACAGACCCTGCACTTGTCTTTATCCTCGTTGATGCCCCAGTATATGATGCACCCCTCCGAACAACAATCGATCTTCTGAACCGGCAGTCCCAACGCCTGCAGCTGTTTCTTCGTCGAATAAAAACTGTCGACCATCGTGTTCCCTTCGGGAAGAGATTCTCTCATCAGCTGACATATCTCATCGTACAATCTATCCGTCATGCGGTGCTCCATCTTCATGCTCGTCATCCGACCGATCATGGACATCTGTGTGTGACTACCGCAACCGGGATACAGCGGCGTGTTGGCAGCGTTCAGCATCTCAAAAAACTGTCTCGCCTGAGGATTCGGATCTTCCTCCACGAATATACGCGGCTGTTCGTCTGGATCCTGTGTACGTTCGTACCCGACATGAGACTGTAAGTACTGCTCTCCCGTAAATGCGCCTGTGGCTACGTCTTGCACCATCTGCACGTATGGGTTGTGAGATCCCTCGCCTATTTCTTCGATATCAACCTGACCGGGTCCCCCTTCGACGTGAACAGTTGCAGATGTAAACGCCCCCTCATATTCGTCGTGGCAGTACCATGTATGGTAATTGTACACGAAACCTTGTTTCAATAAGTGAACCCTCACGTCACCCGGATGCATATATTTACGGTTCTTGCATTTCTTACACGGACATCTAATCTGCGTTCTACTTTCATTACTCGTCGCAAAATCCACAAATTCTTCGAGACCTTCAACAAATCTAAAACTCCACTCCCCGTTGTTTACTCTCTCGTACATCCACTTTCTATCGCTCCTCCTCGGATCCATTTTCTCGCTATCCTTCAAAATAACAACATCTATCTTTTCTCGGTGTAAAAGACCTCAAAATCCCATACAATAAGATATCTTCCTTTTATATTTTCGTTGAAAAGTGATGATTTATGTGTTTGAAATGGGAGAAGAATGGGAGAAGAGTGGAAGAAGAAAGCTGCGTTTTATGGTTCTCAGCCTGCAATATTACCGACGTCTTAGTGACGCTATAGCGACGACCAAGAAACACAAATACCGACGATTAAAAGGAAACAAACACAAATACCGACGACTTAGCGACGCAAATAGCGACGAATTCATCGTATGGTGTGCGTGTATTAATGTCTGCATTCATTTCTTACCGACGCTTTACCGACGAAATAGCGACGCACAACGTATCATCACACCAAACGATGCATTTCGTCGTTATTTGCGTCGTTAAGGCGTCGCTATCCAGTGTCCGTACAGTGCCCGATTGTTACAACTTACGATGCATTTACGTCGCTAAGTCGTCGCTATGTCGTCGATGAACTCCCCTATATAAACAGCCTGCCGTGACTCTCATTGTATAAAAAACAAAATCTCCTTTATAATCATATAAAAAAAGACAAATATGGTTCGTACTAAGGCCCAGGCACGACGTGGTAGTGGTCGTACATACCCAAGACGGGGTCTTCAACCACCGGCACCTGCACCGGTTCCTCCACAACCACAAGCACCCCCGCCGGCTGACTCCTCCGAACCCACTGTGCAGGGGCCAAGGCGGCAAGAGGATCGCCAAATTGGCGATCCTCGTGTAGAAATACAGGAGCTGTGGAAAACAGTGGAGAATATGAGGGAGGTGCTTAACGACCAGGATGAGCGTCTCCAGTACCTGCACACAAGGCAGATGCGCATCGAAGCCAAAGCTGCGCAGCTGAGACGCCTCCTGAAGGCGTGCGCGGAGAGTGTTCCTACTCTCTGTTCGGATGACGAACAGTGAACGGCTCCTCTCCGCTATTCTTTTAGATTTTTTTTCTTTTTTTCCTTATGTATTTTGTAATTTATAATTCTATGTTAATGAAGTTTTTTTCCCAATCATTGCTTTCGTTTTCTTAATTTAAACACGTGTTTAATCCGTTACGAATCTCGACGACGCTAAAATACAGACGAAATGTGATTCGAAAAAATTTGGGACGACTAATTCACCTACTAAACAGCGACTATATACCGACGAAATTTAATACAACGACGAGAACCTAATAACCGGCGAATATGGCGTTTGAATTTAGCGATGCTTTACCGACGAACTAGCGACGCATGACGTCTCTTCACACCATACGACGCGTTTCATTGCTACGGCGTCGCTAAGGCGTCGTTATTCGGCAGTGTTCGCACAGTGCCCGATGGTTGCAACATACGATGAATTGACGTCGCTAAGTCGTCGCTAATTCGAACGAAGTGTCACGCCCGCACATCTTCCGGTGTTTGAGTAACGGGAAAAAATTTCGTCGCTGATTCGTCGCTATGTCGTCGCTTTGTTTACCTATATATATGACCCCACAGCCTTACATTTCATAAACAAAATACAAAGTACGCCCCGTCGTTATAAAACAACCCCAAGGTGTGGAGGGACAAACAGTGCACCTCCACAACGGACTCCTCCTCAACCACAACGACCTCCTCCTCAGCCACAACCTAAGAAATGCCGGAACAACAGATTAATTACAGTACAATTATAGCAAACATGCAGCAGCAGTCGAGGCAACTGCACGTCGTGAACAGAAGGCTGCGCAAGTTGAAGGTCAAATATTACAATCTGAAGCGCCTCCTCAAAGAGTTCGCGGAGAATGTGGCGGCCACTCTTTCTTCCGATGACGAAGAGTGAACGGCCCCTCTCCGCTTCTCTTTTAGATTTCTTTTTTTTTTAATTTTTCGTCTTCATAATGTAAATTTTTATTACTAAATGAATAAATTTTTTTCCCAATCACCGCTTTCTTTTTTCTTAATTCATACACGTGTTTAATCCTCGACGAATCTGCGACGACACAGCGACGAATCGGAATACGAACGAAAAGTAAAACAAAACATTTGCGACACACGGGTTTCATCGACAAAAAACCGACGATACACAACGCCGAGAACCTACTGACCGACGAATTTATTTCCTTGTTTATCCGTGTTTATGTTTCTAGAATTTTTGCGACACATTACCGACGATATAGCGACGAAACGTTACAAACTAAATAGCGACAAACAAAAGACACAGAGTAGCGACGAACCACCGACAAAACACCGACGAAATTGTAATTAAAGGATAAACCTGACTACTTTTTTGTTAGCGACAATGTATTTCATCGTAGTTTCGTCGCAATTAACGACGAAATTGCGTTTATCGCTATGTCGTCGCAAATTACCGACGAAATACCGACGAAACATGGTACGTTGGTGACTTTTTCGTCGGAAAACGAAATTCTTTTTGTGGTGAATCTCTACCGAGACACATCAAGAAAGATACCAAAACCAAACCCAAAATTAGCCTCAAGAAACATTACAGCCAAAAACTCCAAAAATCACAAAAACCACAGTCCAACCGTTGTAAACAGGTGGGACTCAAACTATTTCATCAATGTCTCAAGTTACCTTTCTCAACTGAAACAATCGTCATGTAGTGTTAGCACAAATCCAACATGCAACCACATACATCAAAAATGCCAAGCACAGGTGAAGGCTCAGAAACCAAAACAGTAAATGTTCCGGACGACTTGACAATTCAGATTGTTAATCTTTTATGGAATAGCCTTGTATCACTACAAGCCCAGTCCATTTCCGATAGCTTATCCCTCAGGATAAAGCTTAAAAAAAGACAATTGCAAACTGTCGTCAACGTTAGTATGAAAGGCCGTCGGAGGATGGGACTGGGATTATCTGGATACTAGTCCATAAGTGTTATGCCCCGTTACTTTTTAACGTAGAAATTACATGCATGTCATGCACACACGTGAGCACAATAAAACAAATTCATATATATTATATACATTACACACACATGGTAGAAAAGGAAAAAGAAAATAAAGAAAGATAAATTTACAAAACTTAAATCCTAATATGATTAGGTAGTAAAATAGATAAGTTTAAAACCTAAAATCCTAATATGATTATGAAGTAGATAGATGAAGTTTGAATTTAAACTAATCCTAATCACCCTAGAATAAGATAACCTAAACCCAAGTCTATATCTATACCTACACATAACACAAATTTTCCTATCCATTAAAAGCAAAACAACGGCAGCCACATAGCTGCCCTAATTCTCCAAAAAAAAGAGAGAAAGAAAGGGGATTCCAACTTTCCCCTTTTTCTTCCAAGAAATTCCAGCCCCCAGCCGCCAGTTCCAAGGACAAGAAACAATTGATTCTAATCCATTCATCATCCCGGTTTTCATATAACGCGTATAATCAAGATCGAGGCAAGTACCTTTGCTATATTTGTTATGTTTTTCTAATGTTATTATACTAGTTTCGTATCAAATCGGATCATGCATACGTAGTTGTGATTTGCATATATGTTTGATTATACATATGTAATTGTCGTATTTATGTATCGATTATGTGCATATATACAAGGATGGAATAATCTTGATGATGATTATACGTATAGGCCGTTGGTACAAAGATGACTATATATAAAATCTTGTGCAGCCGAACGTATGGTACTAAAAGAAAGTTTTCTGATGCCATATTAATTTATAAATAAGTGAAAAATATTTGTTGTCGCTGATGCATGTGTGCTGTTTAAGAATATAGTGGGGGTTAGTCTCCTTTTGATGCTCATCGTTATGTAGTGGCCAAAACTTTGGGGCCAAAGGATATTTTTTTATATTATAATATAAGATAGTAATATATGCATTGTCTTTGAATATGATTTATGTTAGATGAAAATTTGCATTTAAGGAAAAAAAGGTATGGTCGAATTAAAGACGGGGGCAACAACCAATTTCATGGATATATAAATTATGAGGATTGAGCTGTGATATGGATATATAAAATATGCAAACCATGGAATTGATTGTACATGTATATACATCCATAAACAGAAAACAGAAAAAGAAAAAAAAAAAAGATGGTCGCGTCAGTAATGAATCTTAATAATAGGAAGTATGGATTTTGTGGATTGTTTATTGTATTTATATGTTTAACAAATATATATATATATATATATATATATATATATATATATATATATATATATGTATATGTATATATATATTAAATGGTGTACTTGTTATAAGGGCCTAAGAAAATTAATACTTTGAAAACTTGAGTTTGGTCAGTGAGAAAGAATATGTGATTTTTATTATATATTATTTGTAAGATATATTTACATGAATATATTTATATATACATATGTGTAGTTTATTTATAAAGGGATTTTCTTTTGATAAATAAATGGCCCACTGGCTGATTTGTGAACATATATCTTTTTTGAATTGTTTTATTTAAAGGAATAAAGTAGTATGTTATGTCAATTATATGTATGTGTGTGTGTGTATATATGATTATGTTTTGTGACTTTTGTGCGTTTAATGGCCGAAAAGTAATTTGGATTTGAAAAAGAAAAGTGGACCAAAGTGAAACATGTAAGTATAAGCACGTATATGCACGTGTATGGACGCGGACATACACGTGGGTATACTTAACGTGGATGATAAATTGAAATTGAAACAGTAATAAAATGATAAACGAAAAGGTGTTAAAAGTTGTACTTGTCAAATTTCTGGATTAAGTGTGGAAGTTAAAGTTTTTGTCCTTTTCCAAAGCAATCATCCGAGGCCTTTAGGAAGAAAGGAAGAATTTGCCCAACACCAAGCATAGAGGTCAGCGGGGTTGGGAAGAAAAGGTTTCGCATAGAAAGTTAATTCGTCAAAAAGGCAGGTGCCTCTTCCCCCTCAAACGGGTATGATTCATGCATACTTTGATGATATAATAATGTGTTTCGTTGTTTTTATTTGTTTAAGTTGTTAATTTTGTATATGTTGGAAAGCATGAGATATATTGTTTATGGCTGCTATGTGCGTGTATGTGTGTGAATTTGGTGGGTATGATTGAATCGAAAACAAAATACCCTTAAAGAATTGGAAAAAAGGGAACTTTTACATTAGGAGCCTTTAAAAAAAGTTGTGTTTTGGTCTTAGAATAGGTTCCTATAGACTGGAAATAGGAGAAAATGGGGGTTGGGATCGAAAAACGAATCACAGCGCGCGTTGCCACTAGTGGAGCAGCCATTAAACAAATAAATAAATAATTAAAGTAAGACGGAGAATAGGCTAGCCAACGGACCGGGTCGACTGGCCAGCGGGTCGGACCGAAGGCGGCCCGTTAACCTCTCAAAAAAAATGTATCGGGTCTGGCGGATCAGGCCAGGAAAATATAATTAAATACCAATAAGAATTCAAATAAATTCCAGAAAATATAAAAGGTTAACATTAAATTATTTTCACTTAATTTCTGAAGTTTTGTAAATTTAAGTAATTAAAAATTAATAATAATAGATAGAAGTAAGTAATGGAAACATAGGAGAAATTAGTAGAAAATTCTAGTAAATCAATACAAGCTAAGGAAAAAAATAAGGGGATGCTAAACAACAACTTTCCAATATTTGTAAAATTTATGAAACCAAATATTGAGTGCCGGAGATGGTGAGGATGGGCGTACGGGCCCCAGGCGACTTTGTTGTTGAGTGCCGGAGTTGGTGAGGATGAGCGTACGGGCCCCAGGCGATTTTTGTTGTTGCATTCATGGCACGTGCATTGCATTTGAAGTGGGCTGAGATGTACGGGTCTCAGACGCTCGAGTGGAGTGGACCATGGTGTACGGGCCATGAGTATGTGGTTATGACGGATCATGGTGTACGGGCCATGGATACTTGGTTATGGTGGATCGTGGTGTACGGGCCACGGGCATCGGTTGGGGTGGATCGTGGTGTACGGGCCACGGACATCCGCAAGGGTGGATTGTAGTGTACGGGCTACAGGCATCCAGTCAATCCCGGGATCATGCATTGCATATAGGTCTAGGGCATATTGCATGACATGATTCTTGTTGCGTGTGACACGTTAATTGAGCATGCATCACGTACTTGCGCATTTTATGTAGAGTGCTTACTTACCGTATTTACTTTTTCTTATGCACATTATCTTATATTTATATGCTATGTGGTTTTATCTTATATGTACGTGCTATGTGGTCTTATCTTATATCCATGTGCTATGTGGTTATCTTATATTTATGTGCTATGTGGCTATATCATTTCGGTATGTACGGTTTGTATTGGTTTGAGGCGAGCATCTACTGGGTGATTTCTGTCACTCACCCCTACTTCCCAGGTGAGCCGGATGAGGACTACGAGCACATCTTTGTTGAGGACGGGACGGACATAACTGAGTGGACTGGTTGATAGCTGCAGCTAGGAAACGAGGGAAAATCTGCAGCTGATTTTTCATAGTTATCTTTTGGGGATTTTCACAGACTTCTTTATTACTTTTATTATCATAATTTTTATTCATTAATGTAATGAGATTATTGGAGTTTAATTTAAGTTATGATTTACGTTTCCGCGAGAAAAAAATTTCTACGTCATTTTTGACAAGTAAGAGATTGATTCGACGCTTTGTATTCTCCTTAGTGAGATACGGCGGGTGCACTATTCCTGATGTTAGGGCTCGGGAGTGGGGTGCTACAGGTGGTATCAGAGCTGAGGCTTTAGATCCGCCTCGGAAACGCAGGCTTAATTAGATCACTTAGACATAAGTTACGATCTTTTATAAAATTTCGATTTTACCCCTAATAAACAAAGTAGACTTAAGATATGATCTTAGACCTAGGTTATGATCGGGTTATGGGTGGTGTGTGACGATGGTGAGCTTTCCTTGTCTAACTATCGATTTATTGGCGTTCAACCTTCCAACTTATTATTGACTAACCCGATTTCTTCTCATGAACTTGGATAACAGGAAATGCCTCCACGGCGTGAGCCAGCTGGGAATGATGGTGAGAACCACCAGAATCAGGGGATTATCCCAAGCACTTGAAGATGTCATAGTCACCATGACCAACACCTCAGCACAGTAGCATCAGCTGCTGAACCGGCATGCACCGCCTCCACCACCATCTCACTCGGACCTGAGATTCTTCGATAAGGAGATGCGGAGGATTGATGTCGCAGCATAACTGAAACCGCCGATCGCGTGGATCTAATGTCGAAATGAGCTTAAAAAGTACTACGTGTTCGACAGTGCGATCTTTCAGAGCATGGCTCTAGATCCACAGCGGAAGCATAGATTTAGGCTATGACCTTAGAAATTAAGTTACGATTTCGCCCCTAAGTCACATCTTAGACATAAGTACCGATTTTTAGTCGTAAATAATGATTATGTATTAAGCATGTTATTGGAAGTAAGATGTGACCTTAAGAGGTTAAGTGAAGAAGTACAGTAGATCGGTGTGGAGCGCGGAAATATGGTAAATTTAGGATTGAACAAGTTAAGTCAAAGATTTATAAGAAATAGCACAAAGGTGGATTTTTCATTAACATCAAGGGGTAACTTAGAAAAATTATACGAAGTATTGGACTATTATTTTTTTAGTAGTTAAACGTTTTCGTATAAGCACGTACACCAAGACATATTTTATACTCCAAAGATATTTCAAAGATTTTTGCTACTAAACATTTCAACTAGTTCCAATTTTTAGTATATTACCTTACAAGGCTATATTCCTCTCCGAACTTGTATATCACCATAATGAAATTTCAACTACTACGGCAACTTTGAAAAATAGATATATTTTTAAACATTGAGGTTTTCAAAGAACGATATATTTATATATCTCTTATATTTCTCAAACTTTGGTTTAGCTATATTTATTTGCTAAAATAATTCTAGTTGTTAACTATCGATATTGCAAGCATCTTATTCTTAAATGCTTTTGAACATATTTATCTGCTAGCGATGAACTTATTGAATTTTATGAAGCAGAAATAGTTTTAAAATAAATATACTTCTTTCAAATTGTTTTTTTTGAAACTTCACATTTGTCGAGTTTCCAAATTTTTTTATGAAACTTTATAATCGCTGACTTTTCAATTGTTGGATTTTGTGAAACAAAACATAGCTTTCAAAATATATACTTCGTTGGAAAGAAAAAAAAGACACCGTGTTCAAATCGTTTTGTAAAAGGATATTTTACAATTGTTGTGTCTCAATTATTTTCAAGTGGTTTTAAGCCGTAATACTTTTGCGAACAAGTTATATGATTGTCTTATAAATGGTCATTTGAGACACCGCGTTGCGAAAGCGAATAAATGATATTTTGACTATTGCATTTACAAAAAGAAATAGAAGGTATATTATTCTAAATAGTTGAATCTATATTTCAAATTATAGCTATGTAAGCTACTTTCTTTTAAATTGAAGAAAAACATGTCCATACACAAACTTCGTATACTAGAATGTTGATGATATCTCCAGAAAAATAAGAACATGATCATAGAACTAGTTTTTAAGTACAAGAATTGATTCCGATGACTTGTTTCTATGATAAAAGAGAGTAATGCATAGTGTATTGAAGGACTCGATGGATATTACGATTATCATGAAGTAAGAGATAAAATCATATATGATAAATTAAGAATTCAAAATCGTAGATTACATGTATATAAGTCGAATGATATACGTCAAGTGGTATAACTGAAAGTTTATAAGTGGGAATTATAGAGATAATTAAGTTAAAAATTATAGTACATCTAAGAACCAATCTTAGAGGGCTGCTATGACCACAAATATAAGTACGATAGCGACTGACGACTGGGTTATGTGACCCTTAGTATGATGACATTATCCTTAAGATGGATTCATAAATTTAGATAGAGTCAAGTAATGATTTTAGTAAGCAGAGAACAATGGACTTAGAAATTACCTTATGGTTGTATAAAGAATGATGTTCTGAGGCCTTAGCCTATAATAAGGAAGTGAAATGGTTTAGATATCGGAATACGCAATGAGGGTTTAGCACGGTCATTATCTAGGGGAATGGATCATGTAGTACCATACTAAGTCGTTGATTACGTCATACGCAAGTTTTGAGGACGAAACTTATTGTAAGGGGGGAAGAATGTTATGCCCCGTTACTTTTTAACGTAGAAATTACATGCATGTCATGCACACACGTGAGCACAATAAAACAAATTCATATATATTATATACATTACACACACATGGTAGAAAAGGAAAAAGAAAATAAAGAAAGATAAATTTACAAAACTTAAATCCTAATATGATTAGGTAGTAAAATAGATAAGTTTAAAACCTAAAATCCTAATATGATTATGAAGTAGATAGATGAAGTTTGAATTTAAACTAATCCTAATCACCCTAGAATAAGATAACCTAAATCCAAGTCTATATCTATACCTACACATAACACAAATTTTCCTATCCATCAAAAGCAAAACAACGGCAGCCACATAGCTGCCCTAATTGTCCAAAAAAAGAGAGAAAGAAAGGGGATTCCAACTTTCCCCTTTTTCTTCCAAGAAATTCCAGCCCCCAGCCGCCAGTTCCAAGGACAAGAAACAATTGATTCTAATCCATTCATCATCCCGGTTTTCATATAACGCGTATAATCAAGATCGAGGCAAGTACCTTTGCTATATTTGTTATGTTTTTCCAATGTTATTATACTAGTTTTGTATCAAATCGGATCATGCATACGTAGTTGTGATTTGCATATATGTTTGATTATACATATGTAATTGTCGTATTTATGTATCGATTATGTTCATATATACAAGGATGGAATAATCTTGATGATGATTATACATATAGGCCGTTGGTAGAAAGATGACTATATATAAAATCTTGTGCAGCCGAACGTATGGTACTAAAAGAAAGTTTGCTGATGCCATATTAATTTATAAATAAGTGAAAAATATTTGTTGTCGCTGATGCATGTGTGCTGTTTAAGAATATAGTGGGAGTTAGTCTCCTTTTGATGCTCATCGCTATGTAGTGGCCAAAACTTTGGGGCCAAAGGATATTTTTTTATATATTAGAATATAAGATAGTAATATATGCATTGTCTTTGAATATGATTTATGTTAGATGAAAATTTGCATTTAAGGAAAAAAAAAGGTATGGCCGAATTAAAGACAGGGGCAACAACCAATTTCATGGATATATAAATTATTAGGATTGAGCTGTGATATGGATATATAAAATATGCAAACCATGGAATTAATTGTACATGTATATACATCCATAACAGAAAACAGAAAAAGAAAAAAAAAAGATGGTCGCGTCAGTAATGAATCTTAATAATAGGAAGTATGGATTTTGTGGATTGTTTATTGTATTTATATGTTTAACAAATATATATATATATATATATATATATATATATATATATGTATATATATATATATATTAAATGGTGTACTTGTTATTAGGGCCTAAGAAAATTAATACTTTGAAAACTTGAGTTCGGTCAGTGAGAAAGAATATGTGATTTTTATTATATATTATTTGTAAGATATATTTACATGAATATATTTATATACATATGTGTAGTTTATTTATAAAGGGATTTTCTTTTGATAAATAAATGGTCCACTGGCTGATTTGTGAACATATATCTTTTTTGAATTGTTTTATTTAAAGGAATAAAGTAGTATGTTATGTCAATTATATGTATGTGTGTGTGTGTATATGATTATGTTTTGTGACTTTTGTGCGTTTAATGGCCGAAAAGTAATTTGGATTCGAAAAAGAAAAGTGGACCAAAGCGAAACATGTAAGTATAAGCACGTATATGCACGTGTATGGACGCGGACATACACGTGGGTATACTTACACGTGGATGATAAATTGGAATTGAAACAGTAATAAAATGATAAACGAAAAGGTGTTAAAAGTTGTACTTGTCAAATTTCTGGATTAAGTGTGGAAGTTAAAGTTTTTGTCCTTTTCCAAAGCAATCATCCGAGGCCTTTAGGAAGAAAGGAAGAATTTGCCCAACATTAAAGCATAGAGGTCAGCGGGGTTGGGAAGAAAAGGTTCCGCGTAGAAAGTTAATTCGTCAAAAAGGTAGGTGCCTCTTCCCCCTCAAACGGGTATGATTCATGCATACTTTGATGATATAATAATGTGTTTCGTTGTTTTTATTTGTTTAAGTTGTTAATTTTTTATATGTTGGAAAGCATGAGATATGTTGTTTATGGATGCTATATGCGTGTATGTGTGTGAATTTGGTGGGTATGATTGAATCGAAAACAAAATACCCTTAAAAAATTGGGGAAAAAAAGGGAACTTTTACATTAGGAGCCTTTAAAAAAAAGTTGTGTTTTGGCCTTAGAATAGGTTCCTATAGACTGGAAATAGGAGAAAATGGAGGTTGGGATCGAAAAACGAATCACAGCGCGCGTTGCCACCAGTGGAGCAGCCATTAAACAAATAAATAAATAATTAAAGTAAGACGGAGAATAGGCTAGCCAACGGACCTGGTCGACTGGCCAGCGGGTCGGACCGAAGGCGGCCCATTAACCTCTCAAAAAAAATGTATCCGGTCTGGCGGATCAGGCCAGGAAAATATAATTAAATACCAATAAGAATTCAAATAAATTCTAGAAAATATAAAAGGTTAACATTAAATTATTTTCACTTAATTTCTGAAGTTTGGTAAATTTAAGTAATTAAAAATTAATAATAATAGATAGAAGTAAGTAATGGAAACATAGGAGAAATTAGTAGAAAATTCTAGTAAATAAATACAAGCTAAGGAAAAAAATAAGGGGATGCTAAACAACAACTTTCCAATATTTGTAAAATTTATGAAACCAAATATTGAGTGCCGGAGATGGTGAGGATGGGCGTACGGGCCCCAGGCGACTTTGTTGTTGAGTGCCGGAGTTGGTGAGGATGGGCGTACGGGTCCCAGGCGATTTTTGTTGTTGCATTCATGGCACATGCATTGCATTTGAAGTGGGCTGAGATGTACGGGTCTCATACGCTCGAGTGGAGTGGACCATGGTGTACGGGCCATGAGTATGTGGTTATGACGGATCATGGTGTACGGGCCATGGATACTTGGTTATGGTGGATCGTGGTGTACGGGCCACGGGCATCGGTTGGGGTGGATCGTGGTGTACGGGCCACAGGCATCCGCAAGGGTGGATTGTAGTGTACGGGCTACATGCATCCAGTCAATCCCGGGATCATGCATTGCATATAGGTCTAGGGCATATTGCATGACATGATTCTTGTTGCGTGTGACACGTTAATTGAGCATGCATCACGTACTTGCGCATTTTATGTGGAGTGTTTTACTTACCGTATTTACTTTTTCTTATGCACATTATCTTATATTTATATGCTATGTGGTTTTATCTTATATGTACGTGCTATGTGGTCTTATCTTATATCCATGTGCTATGTGGTTATCTTATATTTATGTGCTATGTAGCTATATCATTTCGGTATGTACGGTTTTTGTATTGGTTTGAGGCGAGCATCTACTGGGTGATTTCTGTCACTCACCCCTACTTCCCAGGTGAGCCGGATGAGGACTACGAGCACATCTTTGTTGAGGACGGGACAGACATAACTGAGTGGACTGGTTGATAGCTGCAGCTAGGATACGAGGGAAAATCTGCAGCTGATTTTTCGTAGTTATCTTTTGGGGATTTTCACGGACTTCTTTATTACTTTTATTATCAGAATTTTTATTCATTAATGTAATGACGATTATTGGAGTTTAATTTAAGTTATGATTTACGTTTCCGCGAAAAAAAAAATTTCTACGTCATTTTTGACAAGTAAGAGATTGATTCGACGCTTTGTATTCTCCTTAGTGAGATATGGCAGTGCACTATTCCCGATGTTAGGGCTCGGGAGTGGGGCGCTACAATAAGAACATGTAGATGGAGTCAACATACCTGTCTCAGAACGTAGTTAGGGACGACGAATCAGTTCCCACAATCAATGATCCACCTTTGTCAAATGTCCGATAAGAGATACGTAGTTTATCTGCTAATAGTAGTTCACACGATATTGTTATTACCGGTGATACTAATGATGCTGGTACAGATAGTCCGAGAATGTTTTGCCCTTCCCCGAAAGAGAAACATGGGAGTCTCTCCAGAACGGTGCTCACCAGAACACGTGTCATAAAATTGCAAATAACCCATGAACACAAACATGGGAAGAGTTGAAGATATTGCAAAGGCATTACACACTTGATGAATTTCACCTACATAAGTGCCATTTCCTATGAGAGTTTGGATAACTTTCTAGAGCGCTTATAAAAACCTAGGATGGGTGCATACTGAACTAGCACCAAGTCACGAACTTGTTTGAAGTACACAATGGCATGTCTTTGGTTGACTATGTAGACAATAGAGAAATATGATTCAAGGCATCTATGCCATCATAAATCCGTTTACATACAATTATTTATATGAAGTAGCAATTGAAGACACAAGTCATTGTAAATTATATGCCATTGTCTTTGTTTAGAATAAAATAGCTAGTTCATGATGTTTAGTATTTGAGTTTATGTTAATTTAGATAATGTGTGAGTTTGGTAGGAAAAGAAAACCTAAAACTACTTCTTTAAGTGCTCGAAATCAATATGAACACAATTACAAAGATTGGTTGGAATTTAGGTGTCAATAATTTTCAAAACAGTTCGGAGTCTTCTAGGCGTCGATCCCGATTAACTGAGAACACCACAATTCTTCAGGATGTAGGAAGCTCTCAAGAATCCCTCCAGGTCGATCTTGAAAAACATGATTACATCTAATATAACTTTCTCATCTAAAGGTGCATGCTTTTAAATTTCGAAACACACCCGATCATTCTAAACATCCAAAAACTACATAAAATGAGTGTTTTGACATTTATTAAACATTTATTAAGATGTTACAAGTAGTTTATGAATAGGGTCGTAGTAGTAAAGTTGAAGAAAATTTTGGTAAAAAAACTTTCGGCATATTTCTCTCTTTCTTAATTTGTTCTCCCTCTTATAGAGGAAACGAAATAAAAACGCCATTTAAAAAACATTTGCCTTATAGTCAATCTTATAGTCAATTTTACACGTTGTAAAGACAAAATTGCTTTAAATATGAGTAACTTTTGTTCGGTCTCAATTTCATTATGTCATCAACTTTTTGATCTTCATTTTGAATTATTAATTTTTTGAGTAGCTTATCATCTGCCATGTTTCAAATTTCAGAGCAAATGAAATGCCGATCTTGGTCAGCGTAGCGGTCGTCTTGCAATTGTTCAACAAGCATTTACTCTGAAATGAGGAGGGTAGGACACTGGGAGAATTATTTGAAGTACACAGGCTAATGCATTTTCCTTTGCATGTAGCATCAGAAATGTTAGCAATGAAAGGCAATCAGTTATCTCGTTATAAGGTTGACCAACATACTATAAAAACACTAAGTTCAAATACTAACGTTGAACTTTGATTAACCATTTTCAATCGAAAATCAAACTAACCGTTTTCGATCAAACTGACCATCTTCAATGAAGTGAACCCCAACACTGACATTAGGTATTTGCATACCTATCTTAGCGCCTCCATATCAAAGTTCAAGACACCTCTACATCAAAGTTCGTAACCTTTGTCAAAAAAGTTCCCAAGTTCTAAAATGTCACTGTCACATAACACCTCTACATCAAAAACACCTCTACATCAAAGTTTGAAATGTCACAAGACACCTTTGTATCAAAGTCCGTGACATCTACGTCAAAGTTATGAGACATTACTACACCAACCACACCTCTACATCAAAGTTTGTGATTTCTACGTCAAAGTTATAAGACATTACTAGACCACTAGTAACTTTTTACTCCCTTCGTCTCAAAAAATAATATTATCTTGACTTTAGCATAATTTAATAAAATAGTTTACTATTTCGATCACTATCCATATTCTATTTTTGGTTAATTTATTCGTATTCTATTTTTGGTTAATTGAAAAAAAATCATGTACATGTTAACTAAAAAGATAAATGTTAACTAAAGAATAAATATTGATTAAAAAAATAGTATATAAATTTTAACTAGTAAATATTACTATTTTTCGAAAATAGACAATATTTTTTAGACAAATCAAAACGAAAACTATGACAATATTTTTCAAGACAGAAAAGGATTTGGTTATTAATCAATTCGGCAGTTGGAATAGAAACCCTTCAACTCAAAACTTTCAGAAATGCAAGACAACAGAACCATCTGCTAAATGCCTTGCTCATAACATCAGCAGGTGGAACATCAAACCAATGGCTCCTTTATCAAATACTCAAAAAGACAAGTGAAACCATACAAGAAAAGGGCAACATCTCTAGTGTCATGTCACCCATTCTTGAAGTAAAACATGCAAGACTGTTCCCATAAACGAAAACACCAACACCCCTTCAGCGTTCATCACACAAACTCCTCAAAATCCAAAGCTACAACAGAAAACGGAGAAATTCTCACTTACATGACACCTACGATAGACATAAGAAAATGAAGCTTGTCTTCAGTTCCACGGATATCTGTTGATTTCTCGAATGAAGATGGCGGCTCTACTCCAGTAAACACGTACAAAGCGCGCAATTCATCGGTCAATACTGGCTTCCGGGAAGCTTTGTACCCCACAATGACCCGCAATGCATCAATCTGCTCCCAGAGCGTTTTCTCGATGGGGGATGTCTGTAACAAAGAACATTGTTGCAAAAGCTTTTATCATGGGCATGATACTCCACATTCATGAGTTTTCACCAATGCAGAGACGATTAGGCGAGCAAAAGAGATCAAGTATTTCTTAGGGAACCAATATTTCTCATTTGTACAATTGTCGATGCAAAGAGGTAATACACACAACAGCACAACACATACCCAGTATATCCCACCAACATCAAAAGCTATCGCTAGGGTCTGAGGAGGGTGAGAGTCAGACAAACAATACCTCTATCCCATAAAGACAGAGAGTTCGCCTCCAGTGAGACTCCCAGTTCTACATATACCCGTAATAGGGATATGGTTTGCTAGTGCGTTAGTGAAGGAATATAGTAAATACAAATAGAAAGTTTCCGGTGTTAAAATAGTCATAACCGTGTATATACATAAGTAATGCAATACAAAGACAAAGACAAACAAAAAAATTGCGAATCCAACCTTAGGTAATACACAACAATGTTAAAACAGTTGACTGCACCACATGGATATTCTCATTTCTAAAACGAGCAAGAGAAACTACAGTAGCCAAAGTTTGGTAGAATTTGTACTGAAAATAGGTACACTAAATACCAAAACAACACATCAAATCAGGTGAAGAGCAGACCAGCCTTCTCACAAGAAAATATGCCAAACATGAAAAGCAGCAATCAAGAACTGACCTTAGTTACAGGATCCTCAACGATTGCAGATCTCAGTTCGGCCTGAGAGGCCATTGGATCCGTACGTGCCTCAGTGATGTTACCGTTCTCTCTGTCTTTGCCCACGGGCATCAGCCTTGATATCGGAGCAGTTGGAGCCAAGTTCTCAACCTCTGCGGCTGCCACCTCGCCCTTTTCAGCTTTATGATCAATTTCTACAGCATTATCTTCAGCCAATTTTGGTTTGTCATGTCCAAACTCGATGGGTTTACCAGTTTCCTTCTTGCTTTCCACAGTTCTATGTTCGTCCCTACCTCTGTGCGACAATTTGAGCCAAGCCTTACTCTTCTTCTTTTTCTTTTTTGGAGGCTCATGGGAACTGAGATCATCATGCCTCTTGTTAAGCAAACTTGCAGTCCCCTCTTCCGACATCTTTGCTTCTTTGTTACCGGCAACTTCCCCTTCCTTTTTAGAGTCCCCTTCTGATGCATTAGACACTATAACTGTTTCCCTCTGCTTCTTTGGATCATCCATATTCTTCGTGTCGTCTTGTACTACAGCCAAAACCTCTTTCACCTCAAGTGGCAAATCAGTTTCTTTGTCAGGCGGTTTATTCTCATTTTCTTCTCCCACATTTTCAATTTTAGCATAGTTCATTTCAGGTGATCCTTTGTTCTCCACCTCATTATATTCACCACCGTCTTCAATGTCTTGGATGCTATCAACACCCGACCAAACCGGTACACCTCCCTGCTCCTTCTCTGTCACATAAAAAGATTCAGCACTATCATCTTCTACGTCCAACCTTGTAGAGGACAAGGGTGGCGTTAATGGTAACCACTTGCTCATTAGCTTCTCGGTGCAGGTATAACTGGCAAGGACAACAGCAGCAGGGACTGAAGCAGCTAACCCAATTGCAGAAACAACCACAAGAGGAGGAAGAAAAAAAGGTGCAGCAGAAAACATAACTCCAGTTATCACCACTTTCTTCCCTAACCATAGTCCTTTGCTCAATAACCAACTCAAATTACTCTTCCCTGATTCTTCTACTGAAGAATCATACAGCTCTTCATATTCCCCGTCCTCCACAAGATCCTCCATCCCTGACCAAAAAGATTCGAATTCATGTATTGCACTGTCGAACATGAGAGTCATACATGTACTTGTGTATGTTTACGTACATATATGCTAACACAAACACACACAGACACATATACTGACATATTCTGAGACACATGCACATAAACACATACAAATACACAAACATAAACATAAACACATACTTCCTCCGTTCCAAAGAAATTGTCCTAGCTTGAGTTAGAACATAACTTAAGAAAGTCAAACTATTTTGGTTACTATTTTATTTTCTTTTAGTTAGGTTGATTGCTGTAAACCAGAAAGATCATGAAAGTGATAATCTAGATAATTGAAAAGATAATATGAAAACTTTGACTACTAATATATATCTATTTTAGAGAGCGAACAATATTTTTGGACAAACTAAAATAGAAACGAAGACAATATTTTTGAGATGGAAGGAATATATGAATAGTGTTTACATGTATGCATGTATGCTGTTGCATACATACATACAGAGACATTTTTGACGGCCAAGTCATATATACTGAAGAAACGAGCAATCTCGTATATTCTCATTACCAAAAACGTGTTTACAGTATATAGGAAACTAACTTCTACAAACTCCTACAATTAAGCTAATTCCTATGATTAAGCTATTACAATAAATCAAGAATATACAATCATCAATAGAGAATATACAATCATAATTGGCTACCATATCTAAATATGTACAATAGGAAACGTAATGAATTGGACATTGATGTGGATAATATTCCATATTGATATGGATAATATTCCATATTCCAATACTCCCCCTCAAGTTGGCGCATGGATATCGAGCATGCCCAACTTGCTGCAGAAACGCCGAAATAGGTCGGGTCCAAGTGGTTTAGTGAACCCATCAGCTAACTGGTGTGTCCCGGGGACTTTGCATGGACAAATGAGACCGGCGATGTAGTGCTGACGAACAAAATGACAATCGATCTCGATATGTTTAGTGCGTTCGTGAAAAACGGGATTGGCCACAATATGCAAGGCAGCTTGATTATCACATCGAAGAGGAACGGGACGCGTGATGCGCAAACCGAGATCGGCCAGAAGTTGTCTGAGCCAAACTATCTCACTAGTAGCATTCGCGATGGCGCGATACTCAGCCTCAGCAGAAGATCTCGAGACAACGGGTTGTTTCTTTGAGCGCCATGATATAAGGGCATCACCAAGAAAGACCATATAACCAGAAGTAGAGCGGCGCGTAATAGAACAGCCAGCCCAATCAGCATCACAATAAGCATGTAGATTTAATGGCGATTGAGTAGAGAAAAATAGACCTTGGCCCGGACAACGTTTAAGATAACGAAGTAAATAGAACACAGCATCCAAATGACATTTTCGTGGAGCATGCATAAACTGACTAAGCATGTTAACCGCAAAACAGATGTCGGGACGAGTAACAGTGAGATATAGTAAACGACCAACAATACGTCGATAAAAGGCAGGATCATCTAGAAGGGGATCAGTATCAGAAAACTTCCCTTTTTGATCCATGGGTGCGGCGGCTGGGCGGCTCCCAAGCATGCCGCATTCAGTCAGTATATCGAGAACATATTTACGCTGATTCAAAACCATGCCAGCGGGCGAACGAGCAACTTCAATACCAAGAAAATATTTGAGAGGGCCCAAATTCTTGATCTTGAATTTGTGGTCAAGGTAAGATTTGAGAGCCTCAATACGAGGGAGGTCATTTCCAGCAACAATGACATCATCAACATAAATCAAAACAACAACGATAGAAGATGAGGTGATCAAAAGAAATAAAGACGGATCCGCATTAGATTGAGTATAACCAAGTGCAAGTAACGAGGACGTAAACTTGGCATACCAATTCCGTGAGGCTTGTTTCAAACCATAGAGAGACTTTTGCAACTTGAAGACACAGTTCTCCCCCTTTTTATTAAACCCGGGCGGAATACGCATATATACATCCTCAGTTAGATCACCGTGCAAGAACGCATTGTTAACATCTAATTGGTGAATGTGCCAACCTCGCGCAACCCCAATAGCTAAAAGACACCGAACTGTAACTAACTTAGCCACAGGAGCAAACGTTTCATGAAAGTCAATACCCTCAACTTGTGTATAACCACGTGCCACTAAACGTGCCTTATAACGCTCAACAGAACCATCAGGATGATACTTGACTTTATAAATCCATTTAGAGTCAATGGTGCGTTTACCTGGAGGAAGAGAGACAACTGTCCAAGTGTCATTAGCCTCTAGCGCGGCAATCTCACGCTGCATTGCCTCACGCCAATGAGCATGTTTTACCGCCTGCTTAAAAGAAACTGGCTCATCGCCATCAGTGATAGCCGCAATCAAACCATAATAAGACGGTGACAACCGTGTGTATGAAAGATAACTGGATAAGGGAAATACCGTAGAGTTCACTGAGGGAGCAGGAGAAGCCGCGGATGGCACGAGTGACGGGGGTAAAGCAACATCGAAATCTGTTAAACGACGAGGAAGTTGACGGGAGCGCGTGCTACGAGTTGAAGGTAACACGGCAGGTGGCGACAAAAGAGATGCCGACGGCGAAAGTGGTGCCATCGGCGGGACAGTCTCAGCCGCACCCAGCGAAGGTGGCTGCACGGCTGGGGTGCGTTCGACGGACTCGGCTGGGGTGGCAACATCCCAGTCAGTCGGAGGTGAATGAACGGGAATAGATTCTGCCATAGGAACATTGTGAGTAGACACAGAAAACGGAAATATATCCTCATAAAATGTAACATCACGACTAACATATATTTGACGACTTGAAAGATCAAATATTTTGTAACCCTTTTGTGTATGAGAATACCCAAGAAATATGCCAGGAGCTGAGCGCGGGGCAAACTTGTCTCGGGTACCATGATAAATATACCCATAACAAAGACAACCAAAAACACGAAGATGATCATAAGAGGGCACACGACCAAGAAGCAGTTCGTATGGCATCTTATTTTGAAGAGATACAGTAGGCATGCGATTAATGAGATATACAGCAGTCAATATACATTCCCCCCAGAATGACACAGGCAAATTTGCATGAAAACGAAGAGCACGTGCCACCTCTAAAAGATGTCGATGTTTGCGTTCAACCACACCATTTTGTTGAGGCGTGTGAACGCAAGAAGTCTGCGCATCAATGCCATGCTCAGTAAAATAAGTACGAATGTCATGACTAGTGAATTCCAACCCATTATCACTGCGAACTCTTTTTACCGGATGATCAAATTGTGTATGTACCCAACGCAAAAAATGCAACAGATAGCGACAAGTGTCAGATTTAGATTGCATCAAATACACCCAAGTGCTACGACTGTAGTCATCAACAATTGTAAGAAAGTAACGTGCCCCAGAAAGAGTAGGCGTTTTATACGGCCCCCAAATATCACAATGTATCAACTCAAAAGCATGACTAGTGACGCTAGTACTGACAGGAAAAGGTAAGCGGGTTTGCTTAGCTCGATTACAAGCATCACACATAACATTTTTATTCATAAACGAAATAGACGGAATGAAACGAAATTTCGATACAGGAAGGTGGCCCATACGACCATGCCAAAGAGATGCAGAGGATTGAGTCACTGCAGGCAGTGCAGTGGCCGAATGGTTTATGAGGTGGTAGAGGCCATCACGCTGCTTACCCACTCCAATCAGCTTCCTCGAGGGCATCTCCTGCAAAACACAAAAGTTCGAACCAAATATCAGTGTACAGTTCGAATCTTTAACCAATCTGCTGACAGAAATGAGATTAAACGCAAACTCTGGAACACCCAAGACACCATAGAGAGTCAAGTTGTTCGACAATTGGACAGTCCCAACTGCGCGAACCGCCACATGCGTACCATTCGGAATTTGAACAGTTGCAGTCAACTTATCATTAGTAACGGATGTAAATAGAGACAAATCATTAACAATGTGCGCATTCGCACCACTGTCCAATATCCAACCAAATCTCGAATCAAGGGAAGAAGAAATAATACCGGCATCCTGCTTCGTTGGTGGCGCCACAGAGGAACCAAAATTACCTCCATTTAGCTGATCGATGAATTGTGCTAACTGATGTTGTTGCGCGAGACTGAGGCCCGCGAAGGTGGGTGGTGCGGCTGGAGCCTCAGAGGCGGTAGACGCTGCCATTCCCTTTGCCACGTTCGGGGATGGTCCGGAACCTGCAGAAACTTTGCTCCGACGGCCACGATTCCAATCAGCAGGATAACCAATCAAGTCAAAACAGGTCTCACGTAAGTGGCCAACTTTACCACAATGCTGACATCGCGGTCGCTCCCCCTTTCCCTTGAACCTGGCCGATCGGCCCTCCTGTGGTGGTTGCCAAGTAGCAAGCGCCGCAGCGTCGAACTGTGGTACAAGGCTTTGAGCCACAGTTCGTTGCTTTTCTTCCTGTGCCACAATAGCATATGCACGACCAAGAGAAGGAAGGGGATCAATACTCAAGATATGAGAGCGTACCGTACCAAAGATTTCGTCAAGACCCATGAGAAAATCAAAGACCATTTCTTTCTCACGAATCTTCTCCATTGCTTTAGACATCCCACACGTGCACATTCCACAATTGCAAACAGGAATTTCATCAAAGCACTGAAGCTCTCCCCATAGAGCCTTGAATCGGCCATAGTACACAGACACTGTGCTTTTGTCCTGACGTAGTGAGGCTATGGCGCGACGCAGTTCATAAACACGAGCATCAACACCTTGTGTGAAACGCTCTTCCAAGTCAATCCACACTTCTCGTGCGGTCTCTGCATGCGCAGCAGCCCCCTGGAGCTCCTTCACAAGCGCATTAGACAACCACGCTAACACTAGCGCGTTACACTGCTGCCAAACGGAATAGTTGGCAGAGGCAATATCCGGACGTTGGATAGTGCCATCGACGAATCCAGCTTTGTTCTTAGATCGCAAAGCATTGATGAACGACTTCTTCCAAACGAAATAGTTCTCGCCATTCTCTCCCAACGGCTGCGTAACAAAGAGAAGACCAGGATGGTCAGAGGGATGCAGATAATATGCAGATTTGGGATCAGTGGTGGTGATAGGGACGGTGGTACTGGCGGTGGCGGTGCCGGACATGTTGGCTACGGCCATGACGTCGCCGGAAAAACAAGAAGGGCGGCGGTGGTGGTGAGAGAAAGGTTATCGCTCTGATACCATGAAGAAACGAGCAATCTCGTATATTCTCATTACCAAAAACGTGTTTACAGTATATAGGAAACTAACTTCTACAAACTCCTACAATTAAGCTAATTCCTATGATTAAGCTATTACAATAAATCAAGAATATACAATCATCAATAGAGAATATACAATCATAATTGGCTACCATATCTAAATATGTACAATAGGAAACGTAATGAATTGGACATTGATGTGGATAATATTCCATATTGATATGGATAATATTCCATATTCCAATATATACACCCTACCTTAAAAAGGATCTAATGTCAGCACAAACACAAAACCCTCCCAACAAAACGACCTCTCTGCTCACTAAGATATACGGCCCAAGAAAATAAGCTCAAAGTAGCCATGTTTATTACTGTTAAGCAGTATCTTTCCTTGTGCATTCCAGTGGCCGAGCTCAAGGAAAATAGAACTCCTCAAAAATAGAATTACAAGGGAAAAAATAAAATAGTAAAATCATGATGAGTGAACTTATCATACTACCAAGACAAAACTTCTGTTTTCGGCCGATAACAACAAAATGATCATTAGCAGGGGTAATAAACTACTCCCTTCTCCTTTCATAGTTGGCTTTTTTATGCGGTTTAAAATACAGCATCACCCATTGACTTAGAGGCTCCTATCTATGGCAGAATATGGGTCAGATGTACGCAATCATACATATGTGTTAGAAACACACTTTCCTGATGTCGTCAAGATGTGTCGATCAACTGCTACTTCACAATATAAAATTACGTCAAGATGTGTCGATCAACTGCTACTTGAAACGCAGTTGAGTCATCTTGCTTTATTCTAACATAGTACAAACTCAAAAAACAGAAATTTTATTGTGATCAATGATCAACTAGTGGCCCAATAAAATGATGACAAATAAGTTTTATCTACATAAAAGCAAGGGGGTGGTTGCCCAAAACAAAGAGCCCATAAATTTTCTACACATTTTATTAGTCAATGATCAACTAATCATACTTGGTCATTGAACATTGTAAAATTTGTGCTAAAAAAATGTGTTCTTGACTCCAATTGAAATGGAAATATTAAGCGGTTTAAAATAAACTTAGTTGAAGAAAACAACTATGATAATATTTTTGGAGGGAGGGAGCGTACAACAAGGAAGCTGCGTATTCTAATTACTACACATCAACTTCAGGACTGTATTGAAAGCAAGCAATCATGAAAAGAAAAGAAAATAGAAAGGGATTAATCAACAAAAACCACAAAAATAATAGCTTTACCTGCTGAGGGTGAAGCATACACAAGCGGGCTAGTCAATAAGATTCATTACCAACTTTTGTGGCCTGTGAAATTTAGCAGCAGCAGCAACCAAGAGGATATACTCTATATCGAGAGGAAGGCTTTTGTATCTGGTTTTGAGGATAAGTATTTGATGGAATGGAGTTTTGCCCACTTTGAGGCAGAGGAGGAAAAGAAAGAGTTGGAACTTGGAAATGACACGCGTTGTACAGGCACAGAACAGACAGTCGCAGAGATGCCATGTAGCAAGGTAAGACAAGTCAAATGCATGCAACCCATTATTTGCCAACAAACCACCTCGAATTTTGTGTTATTTGAATGAAGTTTTTAGTTAACACATTTTTTTATTTTATAATATAATAAAATAAAACAAAATGACTTATTAAATTGACTGCGCTTCTTATATTGAGAACTAGTAGTTGATCGATACAACTTGACGTAATTTTCATTATGGGTCATTGGAAAACCACCTCTGTATGTTTCTAACATATGTGTATGATTACGTACATTCGATCTCTTCATACTTTGTCATATGTGAAAATTTTTAAGTCAATCGAGTAATGTTGTTGTTGTGTTAATTGAATCATGACCACCTTTCATGTTATATACTCCTGCTTTCAAATGCAAGGATAATCAAATTAAGAAAAGTAGTAAGTCATAACTGCAATCGTGTAATATCAGCGAAGTCAATAAACATCTTCTACATATCTACATTTTATAAGCCATTCAACCATTAAAATATGTATAAGTGTGACATACTCTGTAATAACCCTAAAAATTTTTATTAATTAAAAAGAAAATTTAGTATTTGACCATTGATAGGTTAATATTTAATCAGATAAAAAACAAAAACAAAAAAGTAAAGAAAAGAGAATCAGTTACACGTTGCTTAAAAAGCTCTTTACGTCGCAGAAGGAAAAGAAACCGACGACAAAGTTTCTTCTATTTCCTCAAAAATTCGTAGGATTTCTGAGAGAGAGAAAAATCATAATAAGATACCGGATTTGGACTCACCGAGTTCCAAGGCTTTAAACGAGAGTAAATTTGTGTATTTTGATTGACCTTTGAGTTCAGTCTCTTGTTAGGGTTCTTAAGGCTTGAAGTGAATGATTAAGGGACGAATTGAGGGTTTATAAATTGGATTGTGATGTTAGAGAACTTCTTTGATCTTTAGGTGATGGACACATGCCAAATATCTTAGCTTTGGGTGGCTTGTGTTGGGAATCCCTCTTAGTTGAGAGTCCCAATATTTGGAGTCAAAAACAATTATAACATAGTAGCGTTCCAACACAAGGAAGTTAGGATGTTGCTTTGATTCTCAAGGAATGATTATTGCTTGGAAGACTCTAGGAAGCCCATGTGCATTAAAAAAAGACACAAGATGGAGCACTATAAATGGAGATGCTGTGTGGAACAAATGCAAGAGAGAACAAGAAACAAGAAGAAAAAATAAGAGAGACAAATACAAGCGAGGAAGAGTGAATTTCGTAGGTGCTGGCAGTCTGCCAGCCTCCGAAAAAATTGTCTTTGCAAATATTTCATCGTTGGATCGTCACCAAATTTTGACAGATTGTTTCCAAGACACAGTAGTACATTCTGAACGGTGGAGATGTGTTTTGAAGGTCTCTAGGTGTGTCCGATTCCTGTATTCCCGAGACTGAAATTTTCTGCTTGAAAAATTTCAGCTTTGTATTCCTCTCTTGTATCTTGTTGTGTTCCAAGATTGTTTGGTTGATCTTGATGATGTTGTATTCCTCTACATGTGCCTAGAGAGACTTGATTGTACTCATTATTGACTATAGTGGAGATCCTTTAAGTGGCCTACGGGTCCCATGGTTATTTACTCCTACTTTAGAAGGTGTTTCCATGCTAATTATTGGTGTTCTTGTTCGTGTTTCCGTTCGATTATATCTCTATAGTTGCTGTATTTTGGGAGAGCTTATTTTCTATTCCGCTGTGCTATCGTGGTCTCCTCCCAACAAGTGGTATCAGAGCGAGGTTCTCTTGACTGTGTGCAACTATGGAAGTGAATACATCCAGGATGGTAAATTTGAATGGCTCCAACTACAATGTTTCGAAAGGAAAGATGGAAGATTTTATATATGTCAAAGGCTTTCATGTTCCGGTTTTCTCTACCGAGAAGCCCGAAGGAAAAAGTGATGAAGAATGGAACCTGCTGCACAGACAAGTTTGTGGGTACATACGACAATGGGTCGATGATAATGTACTGAATCATGTAAGCACGGTGTCTAATGCGAGAACCCTCTGGACAGCCCTGGAGGAGTTATATGCTAAGAAGACGGGGAATAATAAGTTATTCCTAATCAAGCAGATGATGTCTTTGAAATATGATGATAGTTCATCAATGGCCGACCACCTGAACATTTTTCAGGGAATTATGAATCAATTGGCAATGATGGGCATAAGCTTTGATGATGAGATACAAGATTTGTGGCTTCTTGGCACTCTGCCAAATTCATGGGAGACGTTCCGGACGTCGTTATCTAATTCTGCTCCGAATGGTGTTCTCACGATGGAATCGGCTAAGAGTGCCGTTCTTAGTGAAGAAATGAGGCGCAAGTCTCTTGGCCCTTCTTCTCATTCAGAGGTGCTGGTCACCGAATCACGGAGGAGAAGTCAGAGAAGAACTCAGACTAACCGTGGTGCATCAATAGGGAAGAGTCAAAACCAATCTTCGGATAGTCGTGGCAAGCCTCGTGGGGGTTCCAACAAACGGTTAAATGTAGAGTGCCATCACTGTGGCTTGAAAGGTCACATCCGAAAGCATTGCTGAAAGCTGAAAAGAGAAATGAGAGACGAGAATAACCACAATCATGTCAAGAAAGAAGGTACCAACAATGATGATATTATCGTTGTTGATGATTTCTTCATTATTTGTGATGATTGTGTAGAAAGTGTTAATATATCATCTGAAGAGATGGATTGGGTGATTGATAGTGGTGCTTCTATACATGCTATCTTTTGGCGTGATCTTTTTTCTACCTATGAGGCAGGTGATTTCGGTGTAGTACGTATGAGAAATAGAGGACAATTAAGCGTTGTCGGAATGAGGAATATTTGTGTTGAGACTAGTAATGGAACTACACTAGTTCTCAAAGATGTGAAGCATATTCCCGATCTTCGGTTCAACCTCTTATCCGTTGGAAAGCTAACTGGTGAAGGATATTGTAGTTCATTTTTGGGTAATGAATGGAAACTGACGAAGGGCTCAATGTTGGTTGTGAGAGGAAAGAAATGTTGGAATTTGTACGTTGCCAAATTTGGGATTTCCAAGTATTACATGAATATTTGTGAGAATGATAGCTCATTGGAATTATGGCACCAATGTTTGGGTCATATGAGTGAAAAGGGATTGAGCATCCTGGCCAAGAAGAATGTGTTATCCTGTGTTTCTAATGCAAGACTGAAGCAATGTCCGCATTGTTTGGCCGGAAAGCAAAGACGTATGTCCTTCAATTCTTCCGATCCAAAAAGAAAGCAGGAGATTTTAGACTTGGTCCATTCCGATGTTTGTGGACCGATGAAGACCCGGTCACTTGGCGGTGCTTATTATTTTGTGAAATTTATTGATGATTATTCTCGGAAGATTTGGGCCTATACCTTGAAGACGAAAGACCAGGTGCTTGACACATTCAAGTCCTTTCAAGCATCGGTTGAAAGAGAAACAGGAAAGAAGCTCAAGTGTATCCGAACGGATAATCGGAAAGAATATATTGGTCCGTTCGATGAGTATAGCCAAAGCCAAGGTATACCTCATCAAAAGTCTACTCCAAAGACACCGCAGTTGAATGGGATGGCCGAAAGAATGAATAGAACCTTGGTTGAAAGAGTGAGATGTCTGCTATCTCAGTCAAGGTTGCCGAAGTATTTCTGGGGTGCAGCATTGAATACAGTGGTGCACGTGCTAAATCTCACACCTTGTGTGCCTTTGAAGTTTGATGTTCCAAACCGTGTTTGGAGTGGAAAAGATGTCTCCTATGACCATCTTCGGGTGTTTGGGTGCCTTGCTTATGTGCACGTTCCGAAAGATGAGAGATCAAAACTTGATAACAAGACAAATAAATGTGTATTTCTGGGATTCGGACTTGATGAGTTCGGCTATCGTTTCTTTGATCCGGTTGGCAGAAAGCTTGTTCGCAGCCGAGATGTTGTGTTTATGGAGGACTGCACCATCGATGATATTGAGAAAGCTGAGAAAGAAATTACTATTCGTGTAGATGAAGAATTGGCTGGTGAACAACCAACTACAACTGCTCCCACACCAAATGTTGTAGTTGATGAGCCTGATGTGAATCCAGATGCTGAGAATGAAGTCCATCATGAAGAGGAGATGACTGAGCAGCCTGCTGGTGCTGTTGAGTTGAGACGGTCTACCCATGACAGAAGACCTTCCGTTCGTTACCCCCTGAACGAGTATGTATTTCTTATCGATGGTGGAGAGTCTGAAAGTTTTCGTGATGCGTTGGATACCAAGCTATTCGAGCTTGAGAAGATTCATACGGATGAAAATGGCTCTGACATGTTGACAAAAGTTTTGTCAAGAGGAAAGTTTGAGTTTTGCCGCATGGCTTTCGGTTGATACCGCCCTCCAACTAGTCGGTCGGAGGAGTTTGTTGGAAATCCCTCCTAGTTGGAGAGTCCCAATGTTTAGAGTCAAAAACAATTATAACATTGTAGAGTTCCAACACAAGGAAGTTGGAATGTTGCTTTGATTCTCCAAGGAATGATTATTGCTTGGAAGACTCTAGGAAGCCCTTGTGCATTAAAAAAAAAGCACAAATGGAGCACTATAAATGGAGGTGGTATGTAGAACAAATGCAAGAGAGAACAAGAAACAAGAAGAAGAAAAATAAGAGAGACAAATACAAGGGAGGAAGATTGAATTTCGTAGGTGCTGGGCAATCTGCCAGCCTCTGGGAAACTTGCATTTGCCGAATATTGCACCATTGGATAGTCACCAAATTTTGACCGATTATTTCTGAGACATAGTAGTACATTCGAAACGGTGGAGATGTGTTTTGGAGATCTCTAGGTGTGTCCGATTCCTGCATTCCAGAGACTAAAATTTTCTGCCTGAAAATTTCAGCTTTGTATTCCTCTCTTGTATCTTGTTGTGTTCCAAGATTGTTTGGTTGATCTTGATGATGTTGTATTCCTCTACCTGTGCCTAGAGAGACTTGATTGTACTCATTATTGACTATAGTGGAGATCGTTTAAGTGGCCTACGGGTCCCATGGTTCTTTACTCCTACTTTAGAAGGTGTTTCCATGCTAATTATTGGTGTTCTTGTTTGTGTTTCCGTTCGATTATATCTCTATAGTTGCTGTATTTTCGGAGAGCTTATTTTCTATTCCGCTGTGCTATCGTGGTTTGCTCCCAACAGCTTGCTATTGTAATTCGACTGTAAGATGAAAAGGTAAGAGGTTTTATCGTATTGACTATGAATTTGTATGATTTTGTGTGTATAAATTGTATGTATCATTGATTGGGATCTAATTGGGGATTTAAGATTTGATTAGAATGAGTTTTGGAGGTCACTCTGTTCAAAATCGCGACCTGAAATACTCTGGTGGCATATTGATCGATCGATGCAGCTATGTTAGAAATTGGTGTCTTTGTTTGAGTGATCGATGTTATTGTCTTAGAGATCGATGTAGATCGATGTCCACATCGAACCCTACACACCGAATGCACGATGTATAGACAGAAACATGTTATTTGTGTACTAGTTATTTTAAAGATCGATGTAAGAGGATGATGTAGTTATTTAGTTGCTGATGTCAGATGGATAATCTGATGTAGTTATTTAGAGAACGGTGTTAGGATATACGATAAATTGAATTATTATTATTTGATTATGTGTTTGATTGCATGAATGTATGTCAACGATATACCATGACTTGTGAAGATGAACCATGGTACACGATACTGTAATTCATGATCTATGGTCATACGGTTCTTGACACATAAGTGTACCATGCGATAGATCACGACTCAACTTATTATGTCTTAGTTCATCTTTTGAGTTAGTTCATAGACGAGATTTTATGAAAAAACAAAATGATTTTGTTTTAGGTTCTAGGAGAAACAAATATTTATATTTCTTTTTTTCGATGCGAATTTGACATAGAGGAAAGGGCTCTTTTTCATTTTATTTCTAATGAAAGGGGGTTCGATTCTATTCATAT